>CM024790.1:24987358-25060606 GCA_014281875.1 Nibea albiflora
GGTCAGTTTTCACGGCTCTCTGCTGTCCACAGTCTGCTCCCTCAGGTGAGAACACTTAATAAATGAACACTGGCTGATGTGATGGTGTTAATCTCTCTGTATCTTACTGTACTAGTAAACAGAATAGTAGTATTTGTAATAGTGCAGTACAAATGTACTAATTATCTGTATTTTACACACAGAATAAGTGATTTTAAGACATTAACTGCAACATTTCATGATGGGTTTTTTTTGTATATTAACTAAATTAACTCATTTGAATTTATTTATGTTACGTTTGTCTGTCTGTTCATACATTTACTCGTCACCCTGACGCTCTCTCAGTTAACCAGCTCCAGGATGGCGGTCAGGAAGCGCTCCATCTTGGCTCTCGGTCACCTGGTTCCCTGCTGTAGCCCCGCCCTCTTCTCCCAGCTGACCGGACACCTGTTGGCAGAGCTGGCCAAGGGGCCGCCCACTTCAATGACGAGGACGTACATCCAGTGCCTGGCAACCGTCAGCCGTCAGGGCGGCCATCGAGTCGGTGAGATCTGTTGCTACAACAATGCTGATGACACCTGTCGGTTTGTCCAACATGTTTGTGACGTATGAACCAGGACAGGGCGTCCCTTCGGCTCTTTTAGTGTTGATATATTTTGATGTTTCGCGCTGTGTGGGTGTGTGTGTGTGTGTGTTCTCCAGGTGAACACTTAGAGAAGCTGATCCCCATGGTGGTGAAGTTTACCACTGTGGAGGACGATGAGTGAGAGAATACTGTTTTCCCAGGCCTTGAAGCTTTTATACGCAGGTAACACCCACACACACAACACACATACACGCACACACACGCTTCTCTCTTCTCTCTTCTCTCTCTCTCTCTTTTATCTATGTTGTGTCCATTTATTGACAGATGTCCAAAGGAGATGTCCCCCCCATGTTGCCACGGTGACACAGCTTTGTCTTTAAGTCATGACCTTTGACCCGAACTACAATTATGATAACAATGAGGAGGATGAAGAGGACAGCATGGACATCGAGGACGGGCTTGATGAAGGTCTGTCTTTGCAGCATTTCTTTTACAGCATGCGCTGTTTTCATCATCATTCAGTTTATTATTAATAATAATAACATGGCTCATAATAAGCTTTATTTATACGCAATACACTACTTTACAGGGGACGTCTGATAACATTAAATCAGTGAAGCGTAAATAAAAAGCGAACTCAACCAATAGATTCCTTCTACTTCTAGTATGAAGTGCCTGTCTCGTCTCTTCTCATGACTCCATCCATAATCAGACGATGAGTACAGCGACGACGATGACATGAGCTGGAAGGTTGCGGCGCTCCCTCCATCAAATGTCTGGAGGCTCTGATCAGCACGAGGCGGGACCCTCTCCTCTCCTTCTACTCCTCCATCTGCCCCGCCCCTGCTGAATCGATTCAAGGAGCGCGAGGAGAACGTACGGGCCGACGTCTTCGCTGCTTTTTCAACGCTGCTGAGGCAAACGCGAGTCGGATTGAGTCACCACAGTCACATTGTGGCCGGTTCAGACTCGGGGCAGAGCAAGGGGGACGAGGAGCCGGCAGTCGGCATGCTGAAGAAAACAGGTACAGATTCGATGAGTGCATTTACAGTATTTTAAGGAGAGAGGAGGATGGTGGAGATGAAGTTGTGTGTGTTGTCTGTCCAGGTGCCGGCGATAGTGAAGGCTCTCCACAGACAGCTGAAGGAGAAAAGCATTAAATCACGACAGGGCTGCTTCTGTCTCCTCACTGAGCTGGCTCACACTGCGCCGGGAGCCCTGGAACAGCATATACCTGCCCTAATACCTGGTACACACACACACACACACACACACGCACACACTTTATTTTACAACCCCTCCTTTTTTCCTTTTTATCTCACTCATTTGCACTAAAAACATCCCATAGTATATTTATCTTTTCCTTCAGCTGCCTCTCTTCTCTTCCCTCTCTGCTCTCTCCTTTCCTCCCTTTTCCTTCCCTTGCTTCCTCTTCCTCAGGCATTGTCTTCTCCTTGACAGACAAGTCCACCTCCTCCACTATGAGGATCGATGCTCTCTCCTTCTTCCACATCCTCCTCCTCTCCCACCCTCCTCAAGCCTTTCAGCCACACATGCAGGTTCTTTAAGCCTCCTCTAAGCTTGATATTAGCAGTGTGATGAGTAATATGTATAGAGGATGATTGCTGATATAAATAATCTCAGTTAGTCAGTTAGTTAGTGACAGAAATAATGAAAATAAGAGTTGCACATGTCTGCAGACGAATATGAAATTGCTCATGGATGTCCCTTTCACAGCTTTGCAAAGATGTCTCAGGTGTGGAAGACGTTTGAGCTGATCATACAACAGGTCTGCCCTTAAAGTAAAAGTAACAATGCTGCATACTCAAATAATGTTTGAAGATTAGTAAAAGTGAACAGTGTGACAAACAAAAACAACCAGGTTATTATTATAACTCATGATATCCAAATCTTAAAATGAGCTTGTGCTGTGTTCCCTGCAGGTGCTGCGCCTCCGGTGGTGGGCCTGTGTCGAGGATGGTTTCTATAAGATCACGGCGGAGGCTCTGCTGGTCACCCAGCAGCTGGTCAGAGTGATGAGGCCGCAGGGACAGACAGCGGGAGGATTCGACCCCAAACCATTTGTCAAAGAGGTAGGAAGGAGCAGGTTTGACCTGATCTGTGGCATCTTTGGTTTTAGTCCTTTTGCTCTGCTCTGCTACTTTCTTGACTGTTAATTATTTTCAGCTATAGATATAATAGCACTGTAACACACAGAAGTAAATGTTTGGCTTAATTCCTCATGTCAAGAAGTTTTTCTGTTTTGTTTTGTTTTCCCAAGGTGTTTTCTGTGACCCTGAAGAGGCTGGAAAGCGACAAGACATCGACCAGGAAGTGAAAGAGAGGGCTATATCCTGTATGGGTCACATGGTGTGTCACCTTGGCGACCACCTACGGACTGAGCTTCAGGGTGTTTTGACAATATTCCTGGAGAGATTAAAGAATGAGATCACAAGACTGACCGCAGTCCGGACCATCACCCTCATCGGCTGCTTCTCCATTGAAGGGTTTCAGTACTTTTTTCAGTGGATGTGATATTATTTTTTTTATTTATAAAAAGACCCAAATAATAACTTCCTCTGTCTCTGTCTCTTTTCTTTTCTCCGTCTTGTCCAGATCGACTTGTCGTCCATCCTGCCTGAAGCTCTGTCCGTGTTGGGGTCTTTCTTGAGGAAGAACCAGCGTACTCTGAAGCTCGGCACGCTGGCGTGTCTGACCGCGCTGGTCACGCATCATGCCGCCAGCATCAAACCCGCAGCGCTGGAGCCCGTGCTGAGTGAACTTCCTGCTCTGGTGGATGAGAGTGACATGCATGTGTCACAGGTACTGAACTGAATTCAACACAAACACATCAATCATGCTCCTTCCACCATGTGCAGCCAAGATGCAGCCAATAGCTGAATTTGTAATCGTAGAGGCTCAGCTAGTGTGTTTCTGTCACTTACAATCCACAAAGTAACGGTGCAACGGCAGCTAACAGCAACAAAGCAGAAAAAGGAGCTTTGCACCTTTATAAATGTTACACTCATCAAAATGTAATGTAATAGGACATTGTACCTGCACCTACACATACACACAATGGACCTTTAAAACCTCCGTGTTGAAGGTAATTTTCACCTTCCAGTCTATAAATATTGTTATATATCACATGTGCTCTGTTAAGGTATCCATCACCTTGCTGACCTGCATGGCCAAAGCCGGCCCTTCCTCTCTGGCTAAGATCAGCTCCTCTGTGCTGCCAGGGGTCTTCAGACTCGTCCATTCCCCACTGCTGCAGGGCGGAGCGCTGGCAGCCATACTGGACTTCCTACAGGCACTGGTGCTATCCAAAACCAGTAACCTGGGCTACAGGTAAGCGCGTGGTTGTGGGTGCGCTGTGTATTTGGTACGAATGTCCCCACAACAATAGAATTTCTGGTGGGAAAAGGTTGAGGCTAATTGTTTGTAATGTTTTTGTTGACCGGCGTTGGGGTTTACCGCTGATGTGAACCTGATATTTTTGGATGTAAGCTGCACATATCGAGTTCTCTTGCCAGTTCTCCAGTGTGACCATCTGAAGTTTAAGAAGCATAAATCCAGTGTTTCCCTCAGGCCTGTAATCACACTTATCTTATCAAGCAACATGAAAACACTCCAAAACCAACAGTGTTTGAATTCCTTTAAATGATTAGAAGCTCATAATGAGACAATGCAGAAATAAAGCAGCAGATGTAAGTATGTAAGTAATGTTTAAGCTTTTACAGACTCTTATGATCAGAGATGCCCATGAGTCATAAGTCGAGTCTCAAGTGTGTGGAGTTAATACACTGATTTACAGCTGATTACATAAGAGGAATTCTACAGTTTTACCCATGAAGATTAGTTCAATTAGTTCATCAGTCACTGCATGGTCCTCTTCTCAGGAAACTTTGTCAAGTCTGAGTTGACAGTTTTATAGCAGAAAGTATGTGGTACAAAGTTTGTCAAGCATGGCCTTTTTCCAGGTTAAAGGATTTTATTGGCTGCATCATGGGAACATGTAAGATCTGTTATTGGAGTTTGAGCCCCAGCCTTTTATTTCAGCAAGCTCTCACCAACCACTAAAAGTCAGTCCCAGATTTACTCCGGCAGCTTCTTGCTTGCTCTCTCCTTTTTTCTTCTTAGCTTCCTCCATCAACGAGTTTCACCAGTATTTTGGAGGGATGCATTTCTGATGACTTCCAGCTCTTATCACCTATCAAATATCAGAATCTGCTGTAATGTGTAAAGTGTAACTGAAACTT
Source organism: Nibea albiflora (assembly GCA_014281875.1). Lineage (NCBI taxonomy): Eukaryota > Metazoa > Chordata > Actinopteri > Sciaenidae > Nibea > Nibea albiflora. Next base: position 24,992,186 of record CM024790.1, read on the forward strand.
TGTGCTGCATTTTACATGCTGGTTTACCAACATGTCATGACTCCTCTCCTCCTGCCTCCTCTCCTCCTCCCAGTCAGTTGCTGAAGTCGCTCACAGATCCATTTCACAACTCCAAATCCACCGACACCTCCATCATCCACAGACAGTCATACCACTCTGTCGCTCGCTGTGTAGCAGCTCTCACCTCCGTCTGCCCAAAGAAGCACCAGGCACTGTTGCCAGCCTCATACAGGAGGTGTGTGAGTGTTCGAACTGTACATTGGTGATGTATAACACCTCCTTCTATCACAGTGTGACTGTATGTCCTCTCCTCTCCTCAGGTTAAGAATCCTGGTTCTCCAGAGGCGGCTCGTGTCCTGGCTCTGTTGTGTTTGGGGGAGATTGGGAGGACTGGCAGCCTGGGAGGAAGTAAGGAGGTGCAGGGGGTCATCCTAGAGGCCATCGCCTCCACCAATGAGGAGGTAAGACACCTCAAGTTTAAAATGTTGACTTGCTCCTGTAGCTCATCTGGTGTGTATTTTCAGCTGAACCTTTTCCTGAAGGAATGAAAGTATAAATAGGACTTCACAGTTTTGTTTGTTTTAAACATTAATAGTTTCTACTTTGTGATTCCAGGTGAAGACGGCGGCGTCCTGCGCTTTAGGCAGCATGGCGGTAGGCAGCCTGAACGACTACCTGCCCTTCCTGCTGAAGGAGATCTCCTCCCAGCCTCGGAGACAATACCTGCTGCTACACTCCCTCAAAGAAGTCATCAGGTGTTTTAATTTCACCTCTTTGAACACGTCCTTCTCTCTCTCATGTTTTGCAAAGCAGAAGAATGATTGTTTCAGGTGTTGATGCTCTGTTGCATCATTTATTCTGGTAAAACAGACCAAAAGCAGCTTTAACCAGACTCCATTTACAGTCTTTAAAACTTTTCTCCAAACTCTCTTCCTCTTCTGTCCTCTTGCTGAATACCTTCTCTCTCTCTGCTCAGTGCCTGTCCAGCCTCTAGTCTCTCGGCCCATGTGGAGTCTATCTGGGCCTTATTGTTTCAGAAACTGCGAGTGTCAGGAGGAGGGGACCAGGAACCTGGTGGCTGAATGTCTTGGAAAATTGACCTTAGTCAACGCTGCCCAACTATTACCCAGACTTAACAGCAACTTAAAGCTGGTACAGTGTGTGAGGAGGGAACTGTGTGTGGTTGGGTGTGATTTTTGCACATCTAGAAATACTGGCCAGACTGTCACAAAGTTTAATATTGGACCACCGTGAACATTGAAAAGACAAATACCAATTTAGCAAAACAAATTTAGGCTTACTCTACTTTATGAGGATGGCAACAAACTCACTCAAAGCTAGAACAATGACAACATAAAGGATCTCATCTCGTCCCCTCACAGGTTCCCCTCTGGCTCGCAGCACAGTGGTGACAGCTATCAAGTTCACTATTGTTGACCAACCTGCTCCCATAGATGCACTGCTGAAGGACTGCATCGGTAAGGCAAACCTTAACTTTAAAGGTCGTTTCACATTTTCAGAAAAAGTCACAGTTAAACTGAAGTTCTGAAGAAAGATTTCAATAAAATCTACAGATTCAACATCGCGTCCACACTCCCCCACCCATGCTGTTAGATCAAGATCAGGGTTAGATGAAAAAATGAAGACCTCAACCACATTCTTCGGAAATGTCATTATAATAAATACTACTCCCGCTATAATTATGGTTAAGTGCAGTTATTATGTAATAGCTGGGGTTAGATAATCACCCCAAATCACTTTTAAGTTTAAGATGAATCATCCAAAATATTTCTACTTGTTATAGGAAAGGAACAAAAGGATTTTAACATGTGTGTATCTTTCAAAGTTAGTCTTTTAGTACAGTTCACTATTTATTCTTAGTTTATTGTGCATATTTTAACACATAGAAAGCATACCACCAACGAGAAATCTAAATTATATATGTCAGCACTCCTGCTGGACGGAGTGTCGATCGGTCTCAGTGGATATTTTTTGGTCTGGTCCACATGTTAAGTAAGGAGTGGACCATTTGGTCTCAGAGATTCTGGACCTGAATTCCGATTAAATCTGTTCAGAAGTATAAAATAATATTCACAAAATGGTCCACTGCCCTTCTTGTCGATCCACTCACTTCAAGCATCTAAAACTGAAATATTAAACTGATGTCACCTCTGTTTGTCAGGCGACTTCCTGAAGACTCTGCAGGATGGCGACATCAACGTGCGCCGTGTCGCTTTGGTCATGTTTAACTCGGCAGCTCATAACAAACCATCTCTGATCCGTGGTCTCCTAGCAACGGTGCTGCCTCACCTCTATAAGGAGACGCAGATCAGGAAGGACCTCATCAGAGAAGTGGGTTGGTTTATCTTGTTTATATCTTAATGTTTTTCAAAACTTTCAAAATATCTAGATGTGTAATTATGTCTGTGTGTATGCAGGTGGAGATGGGTCCATTCAAACACACTGTGGATGATGGTTTGGATGTGCGTAAAGCAGCGTTTGAGTGTATGTACACTCTGCTGGACAGCTGTCTGGAGGGCCTGGACGTCCTGCAGTTCCTAGACCATGTAGAGGAAGGACTCAAAGATCACTACGACATCAGGGTGGGTGGGAAACATTACAGAAATCAAATTTGAATCAAATTATAATCTAATAAATAATCAATAAGACGATATTCAGTTAAGCTCCTCAACTACCTTTCATAGAAATAAAGCATATTTTAACAGCTATACCATGTGTTTGTGTTTGTTTGTGCTATTTATGTGTGTGTGTGTGTGTGTAGATGCTGACTTTCCTGATGCTAGCTAGACTGGCCTCTCTGTGTCCCAGCTGCTGTTCTCCAAAGACTGGACAGACTGATAGAACCACTGAAGCTACCTGCACTACCAAGGTACTGCTGCTGTTAAAGTCACTACATTTATGTTTATGTTTTAAACCAAATGGTCAAATACGTGGATCTTAGGTGGAGACGAGGTGGACCCGAGGTGGGCTAAATGACGCCTGGACATCTGTAAATCTACCCACCTGTCAATCAAAGCGGCCACACAGTTAATCCTGCATAACTTTAAGCCTTAATATAATCTGAACAGGTTCAAAATTCAAAATTTCAAGCTACAGAGACCAAAACAGTTTTTTGTACCAGGCTGTAAACATGTTTGTTTCTCCTGTGAAGACCTTTAAATACACTGAATATTGAACCCTTGAATTGAATACTTAAAAGTACTATAAGTTCTGTAGATCTGATGGACTTATTCAAAACCTGTCTGACTGCTGTGCCGTCTGAAAACTGTGTGACGATGTGTGCGATGACGCTTATCCCCATCCCCAGGTGAAGGCCGGATCTGTGAAGCAGGAGTTTGAGAAACAGGAGGAGTTGCGTCGCTCAGCCATGCGCGCTGTCGCCGCCCTGCTGGCCGTGCCTGAGGTTGAGAGGAGCCCCAGCATGGCCGACTTTGCCAACCAGATCAGAACCAACGCTGATATGGCATCCATCTACCAGAGCGTCCAGGGAGGGGAGGGAGGGGGCTTTGGGCCCGCAGAGAGCATGGATATGAGCTAGACGATGATGATGGAGGAGATGTTTTATGATGATGTTTTTTTATAGACAGATACAGTAGATGAAAGCACTCAGTGTTTAATTTAAATTTGCTCCATATATTTCATGATCGACATGTGGTAATCTTACTTAAATGGACTTTTGTTCTGTCTATTGTGTGTCCCAGTAAGAAAAGGATTTCATTTAGTTCACATGAAATAAAGTGGAGGCAACACTTTGAAATATCAGTGCAGTGCCAGTTTGTATTTTCATTCTGTTGCAACTTAAAACACCACACCACCATGAACATGTTAATCTTTCACACAGTAAGGAGACACAGGGCCTTTCAAAGCAGTGTCAGGCAATGAGTGAGTGAGTCTTTGAAAGAAGGTTTTCCACTTGGAAACTGAAGTTTTACTCGTCCGCTCTCCATGCAGACCCCTACAGGCTGAGCTACAGCTGCTGCAGAAACATTTCAATACAGCGTTGCTCTATCGAAAAATGGCAGTTGTTCAGCATGAAAATACTCCATTACAAGAAACAATATTTGAAATTTCACCCAAATAAAATCATTTTAGAACAATTCACATAACATGAAGTTGTTTGGCATATATTGTAATGTGAAGCTGCAACCTAAAGTACTTTTTATATGATGCTGTGTCAGCTACACACTTCCATAAACGTATGCTGTCAGTGGAAAACATGTGGGGTGAGTTAAACAAACAGCAACAATAAAATATTATAATCATTATCTAGCATTTGTTTTATTTAATTCATATTTAGCTGATACTTTACCCAAAGCGACTTACAGGGAGCAATTTGGGGTTCAGTGTCCTCCCCAAGAACGCTGTGACACGCAGACTGAACGCTGTGACACGCAGACCGGAGGAGCCAGGAATCAAACCATCGATCATCTGCTTGGTGGACGACCCGCTCTAGCCCCTGACCTGCAGCCAGGAGCAGGTCAGTCACACTGTCCATAGATGTCCTGCAGGGACTTCAGAGTGTAATTATATAACCAATTAACCACATATTTTGAGAGATGCATGACTGCATTAACAAAATAAAGAGCCATGGCTCTGACATATAACTCCTCTGTATTCCTAAAAAACACGTGACGTGATCAGCGTTTTAAAATATTTATTTTATCATTTGCACAAAAAGAAAACACAAGTTTAAAAGTGAGTATCAGAGTTAAGTGTAAGAAATTCACAGTTAATATTTATACATTTACACTTAGAGTTTTGACTTAGTGACACTTTGTTTTTACACCCAGAGTAAAATAGAATTATATATAATATTTGACTTCATCCAGAGTGTAAAAATGTCACTAATATCAAAAATGTAACTCTCAATTTGCTGTGTATTAAAGTGTTTAGATATGAATACATAATTGATAACTGATATTAACTGAATATTTATATATAAAATATATTGACATTAGAAGTAAGGCTACATGATAAGAGAATATATATGATATTACAGGAACATTGTTAACAACTGACAACTGCTTTTAAATGATATGAGAGCTGTGAATGCATAACATATATTTGGCATCACTATAAACATATTTCATTTTTTTGTGGGTTTCTTTTTATGCATTGACAAACATGATTCAAACACAGGGTACGTGATTGACAAATGTTTTCTTTCTGGCAAGTCAAGAGAATCCATGGTGCTGTACATGGACGAGCCGAGGAGCCATCCCAGGTTTGGATTTGGAGGTGCCGCATCCTTCACCTGGATTTCAGGCAAGCTTTAAAAAATAAAATAAAATGGCTCCCTCATTGAACTAAAACTTCTGTAGTTAATTAAGCTGAATTTAAAAACAGAGCAGGATACAAATAAACCCAGGTTATCGCCCAACAAAAGCTTTACTTTCTTTTGGTTTGAATGTAATTCTCAGAGCTCTGAGCAAGGAGAACGTTTTATTATTTTTATTTTAGGGCTGTAAAGTGAATCTAAAATTCACTAAAAGTTACATTATGAGTCTCTAATTTACATCAAGTCTGCATGTTGAGCTGTCATTTGAGGTTTAACTGCTTTAACGCACCCAAAAGTACAAAACCACATGACGCCTAAAGTACACACAGCAAATCATTGTAAATCAGCGTGTGTGTGTTTGGACTACATGCTTGCTCTACCTCTGACAGAGGAAATTACTCAGATGCCGCAGCTGCGAGTCTGCACCGCAGATGACGAAGAGCTGAAATAAAAAGATGATACACAAAGATTGCAACGATTGTGTGACTAGTATAAAGCTAAATTTAAATTTGTTATTCATACATTGTTCCATCAGAGACACAAATGAGTCATACAGATTACATATCCAAGATAGAAGTGATGGCAGGGCGTGTTTCAGATACAAAGTCCTTTTACGTTAGCACACCATGCTGACATATATGGCGCATCAACTTTGTGACAGCTGTTTTGGAAGTTGAAGATGGAGTGGTAGGAGCTTGTCGGAAAGTTAACTGCGATGTAAATCAGATGCAGAGCAGAACCTGAAGCTGTTGATGATCCACCGATCTGCTGAAGAGTGATAAATGAACAGTTTCTCTCTGTAACATTTGTTCTGACTGTGTAGTATGTGTGGACATCAACATACAGAATCCTGCACGGGTCCATTTCACTTCTCTGCTCTCTCAGACACTGACCTCTTTGCTTTTCCTTTACACTTCACTCTTGTTTTTCTTACACAGTTCATATCCTGTCAAAGTGAGAAAATTATGTGAAGTTACCATAAATACTGTATTTAGTATTCACCTCAGTCACTCTATCAGTTCCCATGGAGCACAGTTCAACCAGGATTAAAACGTAAGATCAAAAGAGAAAACTGTAAAGGCATTATTATTTATTTATTATTTTACTACTCAGGATATTGACAATCCCTTCAACTGCCAAATTTCTTAATTATTTGTGTCTCTCTATTTGAGCATTTACATTAATACAACTATAGATTATTTGCCATTTTCTCTTTTCGTCTCCATCCTACATTAGCTGCAGCATCAGTTTAAGATACTGTACTTTGATAATGTTACGGAAAATGCAGAGCATTATTGCTAGACTCTGTCTATTATAGAGAAACTCAAGATTGCATTTGATGACAAAATGATCATCTAAATGTGTTATTGAAATCTGTTTGAGTGTGACTGGAGGTGTTTGATATTAAAAAGAGCCGTCTTACGTTTGAAGAGGAAATAGGTGACGAGCACCATTAAGAGAAACGCCAGCAAATCCAAAGAGAGAGACACAGCGAAGTTTAGCACAGAGGTGTGATCTGCATAAGAGAAACAGAAAAATATATTCCATGTGTAACATGAACAAAATGTCCATTAAGAGCATCAACGTGGAGCATGAACACCCAAATCTGTCTGTGTCAGGTGATTTTACCCGTGTACATCTGGTTTCTAAACAACATTTTGCTGTAGTGTTAAAAACCTACATGCTTTCTTACCAGTTTCATGAGAAGCAGTAGTAGGTTGTGTCAGAGTCGGCGATGAGGTTGTAGGGGAGTTTGGTGTTGGTGGTACTGCAAAAACAAACAAGCAGTCAGAGCTGGATTTGTTGAAATGTTAATATGTTTTGTTTTGATAGATACAACGTCCAGTTGGCTGCAGACAAAACATGTTAAGCCTATCTGTGACTATATGAGCAACATATTTTAGATACACCTCAATTATGTGTGAATACATCAAATCTAAAAAATGTTGAAATTCAACTGGTCAAAAAAAAAAAAATCAGTATATAAAGGCTTCAGATTTCTTTTCATGCAGTTACTGTCTTATAATCTGAACCAGATCAGCTGAAATAAATAAATTAATAAATAATTAAATAACATGACTCACCTACAGTCATCGAGAGTCTGTTGAAGAACGGGTTACTGTGTTTGTCATCGGTGCTTTTTGCTCCACACCAGTATGTCCCAGTGTCGTCTGCTGTTACGTCTCTCACTGTTATGGTGATCTTTCTCTTCTTGTTGTCATCCTCCATTGAAAATCTCCCAGTGTTCTTGTTCCGCTGCATGGTGTTCACTAGAGGTTCACATATAGATGGATCTTCTCCCTTACAGATGAATTTATTTATCAGATCATCGTTTGGATATTCACACCAGTATGTAAAATTCTGTCCAATAGTTGGAGACCTTGTGAAGTTAGTAATATCTGCAGACAGACAGACAGAATTAGTTAGTGACTGTATGAACAACATATTTCAGATACACCTTAATTATTTGTGAGTAAATCAAACCTGAAAGTATCAAATGTGTCAGACTCACCTTCAACTTCTAGTTGTATTTTTCTGAATCCAGCTCGGTAACTTCCTTCATTTGACTTTACTCCACACCAGTAGACACCAGCATGAAGTGAGGACACTTCACTGATGGACACGTTGAAGCCTGTGTTGGTTTCTGTCAGGGTGAATGTCCCGCTTGACTTTGGAGAAGATTCAGTTGATAAGATATCCTCACAGGTGAAATTGTTCTCTTTGCAGAAAAACAGGACATCGGACTCATCTCTTTTTCCTTTATAATTACATGTGATGGTGGTTTTAGCTGTTCTGTACGCAGTTTGATTAAATGGTCCCTGGCAGCCGTCTTTCTCTGTAACAAAAAGAAAGATAAAACATGAACTCTCTCTGTATCTGCTTGTCATGAGTTATGTTTTGTGGCAAATTGATTACATATTTTCTATTAACTTAATTGTGGAATTTTTTTTATTTAAAATCCTGGGAAGATCTGTCAGTATTTTTTTATTTTTTATTTTTTAACAAAGTTTGCACTATGGTTTGTGTTCTTGAGTGGGATGGATGTACTGTATATAATGTAAAACAATGCAAAAGTTCCCACTGGGACAATAAAGTCCATCACCCTCAGAGAGCCTCTGAGAGTAGAGCTGCTCCACAGGTATCGACATGACAGATTTGTTCCATGGAGGTCAAAACTGAGGAAAACTATGGACAAACAGTGAACAATAGGAAACTATGGGACTGAACACTGTGAATCCACTAAGAGTCCTGAAGATGAACTATCCCCAGCAAACAAAATAAACTTTCAGGTTTCTGAATGTAAAAAATGTTTTTAGAATGTTGACATGGCCACTCTGTAGCAGGAATTAACATGTGCCATCATAGCAACAAAAAGCAGACATCTTGCCTGTTTCCAGGCTGGCTATGTATCACCCTGTGGTGATATATGAAAAAACATAGCAAGCAAACAGCGGACTGAGGTAGGCTCACAGGTTGATGCATCCCAGTTTGCATACTGACACTACAGAGACACTGGTGATGCAATGAGTACCGATTTCATCAGCAGTCAGAAAACCTGACCACAGACAGAAAAGACTGAAGAGTCATTTCCTTCCTGTGGCTGTGTCACATGGGTTCAACCACTGCTGCTCTCAGTTGACCAGTAACAGGTTCTAAGTCTATTGAGTCTAATGGGAGAAGAGAACGTCAACACTGATATCCATCTCTGTCACTGGTGATCGCTCACCAGGGTTCATCCCTGACCACACTATAGTGCAGATGGACTCCTACAGGTACCTGGGCGTCCACATGGATAACAAACTGGTGTGAGAGTTCCATATGGAGGCTACACTTCCTGAAAAAGCCCAGAATCTTTAGTTTGAACCAGGAAGTGCAGTATCTTCTTTGTCATGCAGCAGTGGAGAGCCTCCTGTGCTATGATATCTCTGCAGTACAGTCAAAGGTCACCTGACTTATACAGACAGCCATGAACATCACAGTCCTCTGACTATTTTCACAGTTACTGAGTGGTGTAACAACAGAGAGAGAGACAGAGACAGTAATAATAATAATAATAATAATAATAAAGATTCAACATTTCTTACCAACTTCCACTTTGATATTTTCCTCCTCCTGTTCCTTGCTATTATTCTCGTTTAGGTCAAATTTATACTTGTATTCCCCAGAGTCCTCTCTTTGAAGTTGTTTGATGGCCACCGTGAATTTTTTATTCTTTGTATCATGATACAGGGAAATGTTGCCTTCTTGTTTCCACACACCCCCTTCAGTAATTTCTATGGGTCTTCCTTTTGGAATTTCTACAACAATCTTACGATATTCATCTTCTTCGTATCCACATGTGAATTCAACCCATCCTCCTGCACATCCCTTCACTTCAGATGAGGCCACACAGCCTGTAGATAAAAGAGAAAAGATCGTCGTCAGATTATGAAACACACAGATCTGTCCAATTAAAATATAATAATATATTTAAAATGAATAAATAAAAGAAATGTGTACATATCTGCAGAACTCTCTGCTACACTATGATACGATACATACAAATAATTCATAATATTTTTTAGTGTTTCCCACTCAACTGAGATGTCTCTGCTCCACTGTTGTTACTTCCTGTAATTTATATTTATAACAGCAGATTTTATTAAAAGAAGAATATTCTTTTCACTGCCTCAGTTGAGCTTGAATTCTTATTCTTATATCATTATTTTCTTTCATTAACTTTAAACTGGGTGTTGTCATGTTTTCAGAGTGTCATGTTAGAGGCGCTACCTTCAGAAGTCACCAAAGTCTGAAATGTTTAAAATCCCAGTCTCTTCAAGATTCAGGATAAAAATAGACTTTGCATTAAATCCTTGACATATATTTATATTTCAATGTTTGCTTTCAATTGCTTGCCTGTCCACCAAACTACTGTGATACATATAAACAAGTAACACTGAGAGCAAAACAAATATTAACTCGTAAATAGTAAAAAAAAAAAAGTTAAGCAATTAGCTTAAACCAGACCATAAAATATGTCAGGTCTGTAATATCAGTAATCAGATATTAAAGATTTTTTCTTACCTGCCATCAGTGAGAGGATGAGCAGCAGGAAGCTCTTCATTGTGTTGGTTTGTAGATGGTGAAATTGTTGGTCAGATTAACTCCAGATGGTTATTCCAGTTTCCCCGATCAGTTTGTCTTCACAGTTAGTTGATCTCAAGTCAAGTGTTTCCTGAATTTGCGTCGTATGTTACCTAAAAACACTTCGCCCCCACCTGTCTGTTCATCCTTCCCCTTTTATTCAGTCATGTGTGGTTATTACTCCCCACTTCTTTAAATGGACAGTTAAGAGGAAGTGTCGAGAAACAGAGAGAGAGAGAGACAAAGAGAATTCTACTTTGTATCAGTCAGAAGAATCTGACATAAACACAGTACGTCAGAATTAGAGTAATAATTAATTAATAATAACATTGTTCTATTTAAACCAGCACCAGTTAAAAGTTAACAAAGCTTGTTATGGAAATGTTGACAACACTCATGATGACTGCAAGGATGATGATTAAAATAATAATAATCGTGAAAAATCCCCTCACTGTATGAGTTGGTGTGTTTTGCAGCATTGCATCATCAACCTTGTAAACTATGTAAATCCAAGAGGACGTGAGTCACCTTGAATTCATGCTAACACAAAGTTGCAGATGCCAGCTAACCGATAAGACCTTGACTCAGCGTTCCCTTTGAGCATGCAGGAGAACCTACAAATAAATATCTTTTTGCTACATCCTCATCAGCCCTAAAGTCGTGCATTTGAGACCACCAGATTCGTGTCTGAGGTTGTGACACTGAGGCATGTGATCAGAGAAGGTTAGTTGGTCATCGATGGTCATCTTGCTACCCTGGTAGAGGCAAGAGACAGGGAGTCAGTTGTGATGTTGATGTCATGGTGTACAGTAGGTTTGTCTGGGAGGAGCAGCAGCTCAGTTTTTGAGAGAATGAGCTGGAGGTGGTGAGCCTTCATCCACGTAGACATGTCTGAGAGACATTCAGAGATCCGCGCAGATGCCGAGGGGTCATCAGTTGGAAATTTGATTAGATTGTACTTTATTCATCCCACAATGGGTAAATTGTCAGCAGATCTGCTGACACCTACAGATTGTCTCATGTTTCTGTGTGAAGTAATATATAAAACCTTTGACTTAAAAGCTAACCGGAAGTATAGAACTAGAAGAACTTGAAGAACTAAAAAGAACTCCGGAGCTGAAAATAAAAATCCTATATAATTAAAGTTGCTGTCAGCTTCACCAAAGTCCGTTGTGCTACCATTCTCTGATGAGCTCTCATATTTGGCACCTTTACAGTTATAATAAATGCAAAATAAGCCTTTTCTTCCTGTGCAGGAAGTGCTGCGTGTATGTAAACACATAAGCTGTAGGGATGTGGTCAGGGTGTATGGTGGTTCTTTGACATGTATTATTTCTCAAGTCACTGTGGACAAAACAAAATGTTAAGATCAGTTAAGTCTTTTTTTTTACCGATATGTTCACCATCAAAATTTTGTGATTTTGGAGAAACGGTAATGTTTCTGTATCCGTATCCACCCGCATGGACTCCTCATGCTGCAACGTAACAATCAGTTTTTGACTGCGTCACAGAGCTGTGGCATCATTGTGAGACTCGGTTTGTAAAGTTTAGTCAACATGTGAGAGCTCGTCTGACACAGAGAGTCTCCTGTTGTGTGCTACATGTATGAAATAACAGCTATAGCGTGGATATTGTCTGGAGTGTGTAAACGGCTTCATTCAGCGTCTCTCCATCCCCTCTGGCATGTGAGTTACCATGGTTACAGTAATGCCCTGAAACATTATAATGATAATCAATAAGACTTTATTTGGGTTAGTATGACTGTACACAATCATGAATGTAGCCTGATAGTACCTCTGCTGAAATCTGTTTTATCCCAGATATAACAAATGTAAAGCCTCAGAGCTTCTTTGATTAATAACAGTAGACAATCTTGTCAAAAAAAAAGAGTATCAATTTGATTTCATAGATTAAAAATTACATTGATAAGACTATAAAGAAAAGTGTGAATAGAACAGCTTTAAAGCATCCTGCTGTAAAACACTGTAGGTCAAAACTATTTAACTTGATGTCTGCATTAGAGTAGTCATGAGTGGAGTGGGGCTATAAATCTTTTTTTTCTTTTACCTGTAACATCTTTCACAAATTGCAAATGAGGACTTGGCTGCAGCTCGAAAAGATTTCAGTCAAAAGATTTGTATTTATTTTTTTTGCTTTAATCCATGCATATAAAATGACCCAAAATACATACAGTACATACAACAAGAGACACAGAAGAGGAGATGCATATGCAGTTATAATTGTTTCAGCATCATGTCCACTCTATTCCATCATCATGAAGGAATTCATATGATTGCTAAACTATTGACAAACTGTACAACAGCAAGAAGAAAAGTACAAATAAAAATAGAAATGATTAAGAATTAACTTTTAATGACGAATCAACTAGATGTTGCAAAACACTGAACACGGTGTATACTGTTTTAGAGCTAGAACACCAAAATCCATGCTCCGCCATACACTCTTTAATTAAACCAGGACCCTCACTAACATAGCAAATAGATGTGATAAGCGTAAGTGACGTGACAGTTGTCAGGGTTATATGTATACGTCATAGCAGGTATCACTAAACAGGACATTGTAGTAATGTGGACATTTTTAGTATGAACTCCTCTGAGTTGTTCAGCACGCTAAATTTAAAATTACTATGTGTTAATCAATGTGGCATACATTAGCGCCTCCCACAGTTTGAGTCTTGATACTACCAGAGGATATCATCAAAGTAAAAAGAAATGTAGCCCTACATGAAGAGAATGCTATGAGTAACCCACACGTTGTCTAGTGCTTCATACAGTTAGGAAGAACTGGACAAATGACACCTCATGATGACACTGAATTTGTTACAATTCAAGTGGACATAAATGTCTAAACTAGATTTCATGGCAGTTTCACTCAAAACCACAAACGTGAACCAGGTGGCGTAAAAGGATCACAAAACTGATGAAATATTTCAGTCTTGATCAAAATAAGGGACTGAGCAAATGACAGCTGAGAGGAAGAGGAATGTTACTGTAGTCAAACTGTGTAAGGTTGACAGGTAAAACACCAAACACCATTTCTTTTTACTTATCATCTGATAATAATAATATACAGTATCCAGTCTAATTTTATTTATATAACGCCAAACCATAACAAAAGTTATCTCATGATACGTCCACATGGAGCAGGTCTAACCGTACTCTTTATAACATTATCTACAGGGACCCAGCGAGTCCACCATAAGCAAGCACTTGGTGACGGTGGCGAGGAAAAACTTCCTTTTAACAGGCAGGAACCTCGAGCTGAACTCAGCTCATTGGTATACGGTCATTTCACGCAACGGGTTGAGCTAAAGTATCAGTGATAAGTTAGTCAGTAACCCACCATTTGACTCACAATGTGGATGGCTAAGTGAATCTTATGCGTCTTGGAATCACAGAGCCCAACATCTAAATATCTCCTGTATTTTCTGAAGTCTGAAAATAACAGAAATGACAATAAAATCTTTGCTTTAAACCATATAAATTCTTTCCAGGTTCGAGTCTTGTGTTGTCTTCTGTTTTTTGACTGTTGAGTAGAGAGGGATCTCTAGATAGCTGGATGGTGCATTGACATTATAGTAAGTGGGACTTTGGCTGCACTTCACAGTTGAATATTCGCAGGCAGATGAGCTGGGTTTGACGATCGGTGCCTTCCTACCACCAGCTTTGCCAGAGTGCTTCTGAAAGTTGATTGTAGAGTAATGCAGTGAGCCAGAGGGATCTGTTGAACAGTTGGCAGTGGCATCTCTGTACCTCTGGACGTGCTCCTCTACCTCCTCGTAGTCCTTCCAGGGGATGATAAAAAATACAGTCTGAGCAAAGTTTCAGATCAGTTTCAGCGGTGAATGTTAAATACTGTGACCTCGGGAGTTTGGGAAAGAACAGGTGCTCCCTGCTCCTTTTGGAAACGTCTCTTCTCCAATTTACATGGCAGTCTATGGGGCTGAGGGGGGTTTTGCTGGCGCATCTGTGCGTCCCACTATACATCTGACAGCTTCAGCAGATTAATAAGAGTGAGAGGACAGATTTTCCTGCGTTTCTCTCTATGAATTATTTCTGTAAAGTGAAATTTGTTGAAAAAATCAACAGTTTTTTCTCTCCCTCTCCACTCTAGCGATTATGTCATGCACTCAAACTCGCGAACATTCGACCAATACACACCCATTCATTTTTTTGGCATGATTTTTGACATGTATTACTCAGCTCCAGCAGGCGGGTTGAGTGAGAGCAGGGAGGTTTTAGTTTGCGGGACAACACATGGATTTTTTACGATTGGTTCACAGAATTAAATTGACAACAGATGTCCAAGCAGGACCACAGAGTTTAAAATTACAAAGAGATGCTTACTTTTAGATTTAGATTTAGGTTTTCAGTGCAATATTCTTTAATAAAGTTTATTATTTGTTTAAGAAATCAGCCGTCTGAGTCATGTCAGTGCAAAATCAACCTAAGAAGGTCTATTTTTAATCCACATCAGAAATCCCCGAAATCTGCCACCATATATGTAATCTGTGAATTTCCCCTATAACATGAATACAGTACCACCACAGATTAATGCACTCACCTCTCTGATGTTCTGTGCTGCTGCTTCATTTCTTGTGTTTTTTGACTGCGAGAATCCTGCCAGAAAAAGATGGAAGAACAAAAAAGAAATAAACAAGAAGAAAGCCAGCTGTCTCTCCATCTACCTCATTCACAACTAGTACCTGCTGTACTTTCCAGGTATAAACTAGCACAAATGTGCAGCTTAACCATCATACTATGTGCACTAATGGACCACCGTATCATCACGTATGCAGCCTTCTGAACTGTGTCAGAAAAAAATCAACCTTCACACATAAGGCGGCCATGTCTTATACATACTAATAAAAGTATGTATAACTAATAAAGTATGTGTGTTTTGTGACACATCCCATCTCTTAAAGATGTGATGTTGTGAACGTGGGTTTGTGTTTCCTGTTCTGCGATCTGTTAACAACTGTCTTACGTTTGTAGATGAAGATCAAAATGAGCACAAACAGCACCAGCAGCACACCTACACAGACAGTCGCAGTAATGATGCTGCCTGCAAGACAGACAGCACAACAACAAATATATCAATCGTAAAATGTAAACGTCAACGTCTTGGTCATCCTGTTGCTCTTCTGCAGCAGGAGGTTTAAGATAGCAAACATGCTCTCTCACCACTGTTCCCAGCAGATGTTGAAGTAGTCGTAGACTGGGCTGAAGAAACACGAGATGTGGGGGTTGGTGTTGATGTTTGTGTTGGTGCTGGTGGCCGTGATGTTTGTACTGAAAGCAAACAGATGTTTTATCAAAGGACGGGAAATTACAAATAAAATTTGGCATTTATATTAAACCCATACTTTTGTTTCAGGGCGTTTGCTCCTTTGACTGAACTGTGACAGGTTCAGTGTGCTTTCACTGTAAAATGTCTGCTGTGTAAAAGGTTTATTGTTGTGCTGGGTGATATAACTGATGAATTTTTCATATAACACCATACTGGTGCATAGCTGAAACAACTGTCGTAGCTCTTAGGCAGCACAAAGAGCATGTTGTGTAGCGTGAGAGGAAAATTTTATTAACCGCATACCTTATTTCCTTTCTGCTGTTTGAAAGACAGACTTCTGTTGCTCTTCTGCAGCAGAAGGTTTAATGTCAAACATGCTCTCTTACCATTGTTCTCCGCAGACGTTGAAGTAGTCGTAGACTGGGCTGAAGAAACACGAGGTGTGGGTGTTGGTGTTTGTGCTGGTGGTGCTGGTGGTGGTCGTGATGTTTGTACTGAAAGCAAACAAAAGAGCGTTCAAGGGTTCATATATGAACAATGTTGTATCTAATAAAAATGTATTTCGTAATAGAAAAATAGAGTAAAACACTGAGACCAAATTAAGATATTGTTTTTTGTCTTCTTTCTCCCACGTCAGTGATGGGTTGTTAATAAATGCACTTCTAGCACAAATTGTTAAAAATGGCCTCCAGTTTGAATTTCTAAACTCTGGTTTCTTGTTACAGAGACAAAACCTCATTAAATGTTGTCAAAAGACAATTGAACTAAATTAACTCCATTTATCGACTTTAGTTTCATAATTGTGCACGCTGTCACTGTCACACTGTTACACACTGTTACTTTAGCCAAAACTCATCATCTTATTTAAAGCAGTCAATCAGCTGTTATCATACAAAGTCCATACTCTAATAATGATCGTATTAGCTGCATCACACACTTTTTTCAGGGGGTTTGCTCCTTTGACTGAACTGTATCAGGTTTAGTGTAAAATGTTTGCAGTGTAAATAGTTGTGCTGGGTGACTGATGATTTGATGAAAGCCTTTAATATGTATGACATGAGAAATGAGAATGGAAACTTCACTCCCAGGGTTGAGTATAAACACATTTTTATCTTACAAACCGACACTTCAGATATCAAACCACTTCCTTTAGTTGTTTTCCTCTTATGTAAGATTATTTATATGGTTTAAAAACAAATGTGTTTCTTCACATACAGTCTGAAGTTCGTTTCTTCTCCTGTAAGTCGTTAGTTTAGAATTTTAATGTTGAAACTCAACTGTTCAAAAAAACCGTCAGTATATTTATTAAAGGCTTCAGATTTCTTTTCATGCAGTTACCGTCCTACAATCTGAATCAGGTCCGCTGAAATAAATAAATAAATAAATAATTAAATAACATGACTCACCTACAGTCATCGAGAATCTGTTGAAGAACGGGTTACTGTGTTTCTCATCGGTGCTTTTTGCTCCACACCAGTATGTCCCAGTGTCGTCTGCTGTTACGTCTCTCACTGTTATGGTGATTTTTTGGTTTTTGTCATCCTCCATTGAAAACCTCCCAGTGTTCTTGTTGCGCTGCATGGTGTTCACTAGAGGTTCACATATAGATGGATCTTCTCCCTTACAGATGAATTTCTTTCTCACAGCACCACTTGGATATTCACACCAGTATGTAAAATTCTGTCCAATAGTTGGAGACCTTGTGAAGTTAGTAATATCTGCAGACAGACAGACAGAATTAGTTAGTGACTGTATGAACAACAAATTTCAGATACACCTTAATTATTTGTGAGTAAATCAAACCTGAAAATATCAAATGTGTCAGACTCACCTTCAACTTCTAGTTGTATTTTTCTGAATCCAGCTCGGTAACTTCCTTCATTTGACTTTACTCCACACCAGTAGACACCAGCATGAAGTGAGGACACTTCACTGATGGACACGTTGAAGCCTGTGTTGGTTTCTGTCAGGGTGAATGTCCCACTTGACTTTGGAGAAGATTCAGTTGATAAGATTTCCTCACAGGTGATTTTGTTCTCTTTGCAGAAAAACAGGACATCGGACGCATCTCTGTTTCCTTTATAATTACATGTGATGGTGGTTTTAGCTGCTCTGTACGCAGTTTGAATAAATTCTCCCTGGCAGCCTCTGTCTGCAAATATAAAAGAAAAGTTAAAGATGCAAACTGTACGTCAGTGAGTAAACTTTATTTCTTTAGTGTCTTTCAAAACCAGAATTATCATGTGCTTGACACAAATATTAATTAGCTTTTATAGTAACTCCCACCAGTGAGTGTTTGTTAACGCTACACCAACCGCTATGTGTTGCAGCTATCATCTATTCTTAGCATCTACTTTCCAGTGAAAACAGTCGCCCCTGGACTGATCACAACCCCCAGAAACCAGAGGTGGCCTGTCTGGCAGGTTTTCTTAGCAGGTTTGGCTCCTGGCATCCTGTGGCTGAGTCAGCTCTGTTAGCACTGACAGTATCTAATCAATATCATAAAAAACATTGTTTCTGAAAATATGATTCATTACATTTGCATTACGTTGTTACATTTTATGTTACAGTGTTTATGTTCAGTGTAATGTCAAACCTTTATCCATGTTTAATTTCGAGTTTATTAAAAAATATGTTCAAAGTCTCTCTTACCTTTGTCCAGTTTTACTGTGTTGAAGTCTGTCCTGTGCTCTTCACACTGGTATTCTGCAAAGTCTTCCTTTTTAAGTTTTTTGATGACCACTCTGACTTTTTTATTGTTTGTATCACGGTACAGGGAAACGCTGTTTGCGGTTTCCCACTCATTGTTTTTAGAACTTTGTATGAGTTTATATCCCTGTTTAATTAAAGTAAAACCAGATTTTCGATATTTGCAGGTGAAATCAACCCATCCGTCTCGGCATCCCTTCACATTAGACACAGCCTCACAACCTGTAGATCAGACAAAGACAAAAGTTCACATCATGTCAGATACTCAAACAATCCTGGAGCGACTGCAGTGATCTAAACTAGTATCGACTGTATTTTAAATTATTTAGTGTTGAAACTATTTTAGACTTCTTTCATTTGTATAACCAGTGAGTGATATCTAAAACCATACAGACACAGGTCTGCTGTGTCTAAACAGTATTCACCTGTATTAACCTGTATAACTAATCATCCTGCTCTAACCTTCACATACAGAAGAAAGAAATCCAGAATATTTCACGACTTTCCTTCTTGCACCTGAACAGGCAGGGCCTTTTTTTAAAAAATACAACTGGCTAAAAATAGCTGTATGTAAATTTCACTTCCTCTTTTAAGAGAAAGTAAGTGTCTTGTTGTTTTCTGTTCAATATTAGCGACCCATGTTTATAGCTGTCAAAAACACACATGAAGGAGTGTCGGTTAGCTCCGTTGGTAGAGCATCTGCCCCGCGTATGAAGGCGCAGCGGCTCAGGGTTCGAATCTGACCTGTGGCCCTTTTCTGCGTGTCATTCCCCATCTCTCTCTCCACATTCCTGTCTCTTCTTCAGCTGTACATATCTATGCAATAGAGTTTAAAAGGCCAAACAAATCTTAAAAACACAAATGAAAATAATAGAAAATATCTGTATTTAATTAAGAACTGATTTTTGACCCTGTTGGTTTTATTTTGAATCAGCTACTGAGACCAATGCAAAAGTAGCTGAAACTACAGCACATGATGTATTTATTCTATCTAGTATCAGGAATCAGGCAGTAATAATTGTTTCACCTGTCATCAGTGAGAGGAGAAGCAGAAGAACAGTCCTCATTTTGATGATCTTGAATGCTGAAATCCTCAGTGAAAATATTGTGACTCTGTTACTTCAGCTGTCAGCTCCCCTGTTTATTTGTTGGTTGATCTTCAGCATCTGCACGGCAGAGTTTCCTGAGACGATATTAAAGCTAACCACACAAGTCTACTTCCTCTATCTTTTTTCCACTCTCACTGATGTTTTTTCGTCAGATCTCCAACAGGCTTGTACATGAACCGATTGGTCTATCTTTCTGTTAATCAACATAATAACAGTCCTGGTCATCATGACCAAAATTCACACTTGATGCATGCAAAATTTAAGCATCACTTTTGCGTATGTCCCAGTGCATAACTGCAGATTTTACCAAATAGTTTCTGTTTTATTTATTGTCAGTAACTATTCACACTCTAGGCGTTGACCTTTGACCCTTAACTTTGGGAGGGAAGTGTGCGGAGGTCTACGTGACAGTAAACAATCAATCTGTAAAATCAAGTATAGGATGAGAAGGTAAACAATGTTAAAGATAAAAGTGTGACATAAAAATGCATTATGTTTGTCAAAAAAATGTAATCTTTTTTTTAACATAAAATCACAAACATATTTATAACAAGTAAAACGAGAACACACGAGGAGATGCAAATGCGGTTATACTTCTAACAAGCAATCATGTCCACTCTATTCCATCATCACGAGGAACACGGAGCATCGGTCAAACATTTAGTATCAAGTGTACAACAGTAAGAATAAAAGTACAAATGAAAATAGAAATTATTAAGAATAAACTTTTAATGAAGAAACAACTAGATGTTGCAACACATTGAACATGGTGTATACTGTACATATAACACATTAACATCGGTTCAACGTTTAGATTTTTTCAATGATGGTTATAGCGGCGATAAAACAATAAAACAGAAAAATGCATCTGTAATTTGTGTAATTTTTTTTTTTTTGAAGATAGTAAGACAAGAGAAGAGTGTGCACACTTTGGGTTTTCGACTACATTTAAGTTATTTATGTACAGATATCTATTTTAGCCCTGAACCTCTGACCATAACACCACAGTGCAGGAAAAAGCAAAAGCAACAGCAAAAATAGCTCCAGCTGCTGAACATATGCCAGATTATTGAATAAAATGATGTATTTTTTTTACACACTGTCATCGTGTTAACTTTGTTTAGTAAATATTATTCAGAGGTTTAATCCTGTGGTGCTTTTTGAGGTGGTAGTTGATGAACTGGTGACACCTTGTGTCGAAACCTTGAATCAAACAAAGAGAATAATGTAATAAATCATTTTCAGTGTGTTGTGGGTTGTTGACGGTCGAATAGAAAGGGTCCCTGAACAGTGGTTTACAGTTGAGCAGATGGATTTCGGCAAGTGTCCTTCACATTAGAGTAAGTGTGTGTGTTGTCGTCATCATGCGAGGCCGAAGAGGGGTTTGTGGGGAAGTTGGCAGTGGTGTAGATTGCTCTCTCTGCAGTTTTTGAATCTGGCTTGTGGGGGCGCTTCTGTATCTTTGCATAGGCAGCCTCCTTCCAGAGCAGAGACATAAACACAGCATGAACATGCAAGTCTAACAACAAGCACTAATAATCCTAGCGGCAGAAGACCTTAAAGCATCAAGAGATGTGGCTTAAAGTAGGAAAAATTCACACATGATATTAAAGTCGATCATCTCATTAAGCATAAACAAAAAATCAGAGTGAAAATAAACATTCATAACATTCATAGTTATTAGAAAACTAGACAAAAAAAGGTCTATTTTCATTGCAGATCAAAAACTCATTAAATCTGTCACCATATCCCTCGCCCCCTCGCCTCTAAGTGGCTGGGCTCTAATATGAATACCGTCTACAGTACCACCACACACAGCGTTACAGATGAATGCACTAACCTCTCCGATGTTCTTTGCTGCTGCTTCATTTCTTGTGTTTTTTGATTGTGAGGATCCTGCTAGAAAAAAGATGGAAGAGAACAAAAAAGAAATAAACAAGAAGAAAGCCAGCAGGCCAATCGGTCAGTGCTGTTTGAATACGTGCAGAATGTATGAACAGGCAAGGCCGACCCTGAAAAAGACGGTGTCTACTTGGCAGCATGTGTTGCTCCAAAACCTCTATAGGTCAGCATTAGTGGTGCCTTCACAAATGTGCAGGTTAACCATCATAATATGTGCACTAATGGACCTTATCATCATGCATGCTGCTGATAACATCTGTTAATAACTGTCTTACGTTTGTAGATGAAGATCAAACTTACGTTTGTAGATGAAGCTCAAAATGAGCACAAGTGGCACCAGCAGCAGCACATCTGCACAGACAACCACAATAATGATGCCCCAAGAGCCGCCTGCAAGACAGACAACACAACAAGAAAAAATATCCAGAAAAAAAAGGGTC
Organism: Nibea albiflora; assembly: GCA_014281875.1. Taxonomy (NCBI): domain Eukaryota; kingdom Metazoa; phylum Chordata; class Actinopteri; family Sciaenidae; genus Nibea; species Nibea albiflora. Next base: position 25,014,079 of record CM024790.1, read on the forward strand.
AGCACGTCACTATCATCCAGAAGTGTTTGTGCCGAGGAATTTAAATTTGTCACAAATTGAAATATTAAAATATAAACGTGAACGTCTCCGTCCTCCTGTTGCTCTTCTGCAGCAGATAGAAGATAGCAAACATGCTCTCTTACCATTGTACTTAGCAGATGTTGTAGTAGTCATAGACTGGGCTGAAGAAACACGAGGTGTGGGTGTTGATGTTTGTGCTGGTGCTGGTGGTAGTGGTGGTCGTGATGTTTGTACTGAAAGCAAACAGAGCAGCATTGAGGTTGGACATGAATAAATAAATAAACCCACAATAATGATCGTATTATTACTTATTTCAGGGCGTTTGCTCTTTTGACTGAACTGTAACAGGTTCAGTGTGCTTTCACTGTAAAATGTCTGCTGTGTAAAAGGTTTATTGTTGTTCTGGGTGATATAACTGATGAACCAGTTTAAAACTTTTTATTTATAACTGATGAATTTTTCATATAACACCATACTGGTGCATAGCTGAAACAACTGTCGTAGCTGTTAGGCAGCATGAAGAGCATGTTGTGTAGCGTGTATTAACCGCATACCTTATTTCCTTTCTGCTGTTTGAAAGACAGACTCCTGTTGCTCTTCTGCAGCAGAAGGTTTAATGTCAAACATGCTCTCTTACCATTGTTCTCCATAGACGTTGAAGTAGTCGTAGACTGGGCTGAAGAAACACGAGGTGTGGGTGTTGGTGTTTGTGCTGGTGGTGCTGGTGGTGGTCGTGATGTTTGTACTGAAAGCAAACAAAAGAACGTTCAAGGGTTCATATATGAACAATGTTGTATCTAATAAAAATGTATTTCATAACAGAAAAATAGAGTAAAACGCTGAGACCAAATTAAGATATTGTTTTTTGTCTTCTTTCTCCCACGTCAGTGATGGGTTGTTAATAAATGCACTTCTAGCACAAATTGTTAAAAATGGCCTCCAGTTTGAATTTCTAAACTCTGGTTTCTTGTTACAGAGACAAAACTTCATTAAATGTTGTCAAAGGACAATTTTAAAACAGGCACACTGTTACACACTGTTACTTTAGCCAAAACTCATCATCTTATTTAAAGCAGTCTATCAGCTGTTATCATACAAAGTCCATACTCTAATAATGATCGTATTAGCTGCATCACACACTTTTTTCAGGGGGTTTGCTCCTTTGACTGAACTGTATCAGGTTTAGTGTAAAATGTTTGCAGTGTAAATAGTTGTGCTGGGTGATAAAACTGATGATTTGATGAAAGCCTTTAATATGTATGACATGAGAAATGAGAATGGAAACTTCACTCCCAGGGTTGAGTATAAACACATTTTTATCTTACAAACCGACACTTCAAAAACCAAACCACTTCCTTTAGTTGTTTTCCTCTTATGTAAGATTATTTATATGGTTTAAAAACAAATGTGTTTCTTCACATACAGTCTGAAGTTCATTTCTTCTCCTGTAAGTCGTTAGTTTAGAATTTTAATGTTGAAACTCAACTGTTCAAAAAAAACGTCAGTATATTTATTAAAGGCTTCAGATTTCTTTTCATGCTGTTACCGTCCTATAATCTGAACCAGGTCCGCTGAAATAAATAAATTAATAAATAATTAAATAACATGACTCACCTACAGTCATCGAGAGTCTGTTGAAGAACGGGTTACTGTGTTTCTCATCGGTGCTTTTTGCTCCACACCAGTATGTCCCAGTGTCGTCTGCTGTTACGTCTCTCACTGTTACGGTGATTTTTTTGTTTTTGTCATCCTCCATTGAAAACCTCCCAGTGTTCTTGTTGCGCTGCATGGTGATCACTAGAGGTTCACATATAGATGGATCTTCTCCCTTACAGATGAATTTCTTTATCGGAGCACCGTTTGGATATGCACACGAGTATGTAAAATTCTGTCCAATAGTTGGAGACCTTCTGAAGTTAGTAATACCTGCAGACAGACAGACAGAATTAGTTAGTGACTGTATGAACAACATATTTCAGATACACCTTAATTATTTGTGAGTAAATCAAACCTGAAAGTATCAAATGTGTCAGACTCACCTTCAACGTCTAGTTGTATTTTTCTGAATCCAGCTCGGTAACTTCCTTCATTTGACTTTACTCCACACCAGTAGACACCAGCATGAAGTGAGGACACTTCACTGATGGACACGTTGAAGCCTGTGTTGTTTTTTGTCAGGGTGAATGTCCCGTTTGACTTTGGAGAAGATTCAGTTGATAAGATTTCCTCACAGGTGATTTTGTTCTCTTTGCAGAAAAACAGGACATTGGACTCATCTCTGTTTCCTTTATAATTACATGTGATGGTGGTTTTAGCTGTTCTGTACGCAGTTTGAATAAATTCTTCCTGGCAGCCTCTGTCTGCAAATATAAAAGAAAAGTTAAAGATGCAAACTGTAAGTTAGTGAGTAAACTTTATTTCTTTAGTGTCTTTCAAAACCAGAATTATCATGTGCTTGACACAAATATTAATTAGCTTTTATAGTAACTCCCACCAGTGAGTGTTTGTTAACGCTACACCAACCGCTATGTGTTGCAGCTATCATCTATTCTTAGCATCTACTTTCCAGTGAAAACAGTCGCCCCTGGACTGATCACAACCCCCAGAAACCAGAGGTGGCCTGTCTGGCAGCAAATTCAGTTGCCTACAAGGTGGTTTTCTTAGCGGGTTTGGCTCCTGGCATCCTGTGGCTGAGTCAGCTCTGTTAGCAGTGACAGTATCTAATCAATATCATAAAAAACATTGTTTCTGAAAATTTGATTAACTACATTTGCATTATGTTGTTACAATTTATATTACAGTGTTTATGTTCATTTGTTCTATATTTGTTTTCTTGGTGTAAAACCTTTATCCATGTATAATTTTGAGTTTATTAAAATATGTTTAAAGTGTCTCTTACCATTGTTCAGTTTTACTGTATCGTAGTCTGTCCCCTGCTCTTCACACTGGTATTTTCCAAAGTCTTGCTGTTTAAGTTTTTTGATGACCACTCTGACTTTTTTATTGTTTGTTTTTCGATATTTGCAGATGAAATCAACCCATCCGTCTCGGCATCCCTTCACATTAGACACAGCCTCACAACCTGTAGATCAGACAAAGACAAAAGTTCACATCATGTCAGATACTCAAACAATCCTGGAGCGACTGCAGTGGTCTAAACTAGCATCGACTGTATTTTAAATTATTTTGTGTTGAAACTATTTTAGACTTCTTTCATTTGTATAACCAGTGAGTGATATCTAAAACCATACAGACACAGGTCTGCTGTGTCTAAACAGTATTCACCTGTATTAACCTGTATAACTAATCATCCTGCTCTAACCTTCACATACAGAAGAAATCCAGAATATTTCACGACTTTCCTTCTTGCACCTGAACAGGCAGGGCCTTTTTTTAAAATACAACTGGCTAAAATAGCTGTATGTAAATTTCACTTCCTCTTTTAAGAGAAAGTAAGTGTCTTGTTGTTTTCTGTTCAATATTAGCGACCCATGTTTGTAGCTGTCGAAAACACACATGAAGGAGTGTCGGTTAGCTCCGTTGGTAGAGCATCTGCCCCGCGTATGAAGGCGCAGCGGCCCAGGGTTCGAATCTGACCTGTGGCCCTTTTCTGCGTGTCATTCCCCATCTCTCTCTCCACATTCCTGTCTCTTCTTCAGCTGTACATATCTATACAATAGAGTTTAAAAGGCCAAACAAATCTTAAAAACACAACTGAAAATAATAGAAAATATCTGTATTTAATTAAGAACTGATTTTTGACCCTGTTGGTTTTATTTTGAATCAGCTACTGAGACCAATGCAAAAGTAGCTGAAACTACAGCACATGATGTATTTATTCTATCTAGTATCAGGAATCAGGCAGTAATAATTGTTTCACCTGTCATCAGTGAGAGGAGAAGCAGAAGAACAGTCCTCATTTTGGTGATCTTGAATGCTGAAATCCTCAGTGAAAATATTGTGACTCTGTTACTTCAGCTGTCAGCTCCCCTGTTTATTTGTTGGTTGATCTTCAGCATCTGCACGGCAGAGTTTCCTGAGACGATATTAAAGCTAACCACACAAGTCTACTTCCTCTATCTTTTTTCCACTCTCACTGATGTTTTTTCGTCAGATCTCCAACAGGCTTGTACATGAACCGATTGGTCTATCTTTCTGTTAATCAACATAATAACAGTCCTGGTCATCATGACCAAAATTCACACTTGATGCATGCAACATTTAAGCATCACTTTTGCGTATGTCCCAGTGCATAACTGCAGATTTTACCAAATAGTTTCTGTTTTATTTATTGTCAGTAACTATTCACACTCTAGGCGTTGACCTTTGACCCTTAACTTTGGTAAGGGAAGTGTGCGGAGGTCTATGTGACAGTAAACAATCAATCTGTAAAATCAAGTATAGGATGAGAAGGTAAACAATGTTAAAGATAAAAGTGTGACATAAAAACGCATTATGTTTGTCAAAAAAATGTTCTATATTTTTTTTTTAGCATAAAATCACAAACATATTTATAACATGTAAAACGAGAACACACAAGGAGATGCATATGCGGTTATACTTCTAACAAGCAATCATGTCCACTCTATTGCATCATCACGAGGAACACGGAGCATCGGTCAAACATTTAGTATCAAGTGTACAACAGTAAGAATAAAAGTACAAATGAAAATAGAAATTATTAAGAATAAACTTTTAATGAAGAAACAACTAGATGTTGCAACACATTGAACATGGTGTATACTGTACATATAACACATTAACATCAGTTCAACGTTTAGATTTTTTCATGATGGTTATAGCGGCGATAAAACAATAAAACAGAAAAATGCATCTGTAATTTGTGTAAAAAAATTGTTTTTTTGAAGATAGTAAGACAAGAGAAGAGTGTGAGCACTTTGGGTTTTCGACTACATTTAAGTTATTTATGTACAGATATCTATTTTAGCCCTGAACCTCTGACCATAACACCACAGTGCAGGAAAAAGCAAAAGCAACAGCAAAAATAGCTCCAGCTGCTGAACATATGCCAGATTATTGAATAAAATGATGTATTTTTTTTACACACTGTCATCGTGTTAACTTTGTTTAGTAAATATTATTCAGAGGTTTAATCCTGTGGTGCTTTTTGAGGTGGTAGTTGATGAACTGGTGACACCTTGTGTCGAAACCTTGAATCAAACAAAGAGAATAATGTAATAAATCATTTTCAGTGTGTTGTGGGTTGTTGACGGTCGAATAGAAAGGGTCCCTGAACAGTGGTTTACAGTTGAGCAGATGGATTTCGGCAAGTGTACTTCACATTAGAGTAAGTGTGTGTGTTGTCGTCATCATGCGAGGCCGAAGAGGGGTTTGTGGGGGAAGTTGGCAGTGGTGTAGATTGCTCTCTCTGCAGTTTTTGAATCTGGCTTGTGGGGGCGCTTCTGTATCTTTGCATAGGCAGCCTCCTTCCAGAGCAGAGACATAAACACAGCATGAACATGCAAGTCTAACAACAAGCACTAATAATCCTAGCGGCAGAAGACCTTAAAGCATCAAGAGATGTGGCTTAAAATAGGAAAAATTCACACATGATATTAAAGTCGATCAATCTCATTAAGCATAAACAAAAAATCAGAGTGAAAATAAACATTCATAACATTCATAGTTATTAGAAAACTAGACAAAAAAAGGTCTATTTTCATTGCAGATCAAAAACTCATTAAATCTGTCACCATATCCCTCGCCCCCTCGCCTCTAAGTGGCTGGGCTCTAATATGAATACCGTCTACAGTACCACCACACACAGCGTTACAGATGAATGCACTAACCTTTCTGATGTACTGTGCTGCTGCTTCATTTCTTGTGTTTTTTGATTGTGAGGATCCTGCTACAAAAAAGATGGAAGAGAACAAAAAAGAAATAAACAAGAAGAAAGCCAGCAGGCCAATCGGTCAGTGCTGTTTGAATACGTGCAGAATGTATGAACAGGCAAGGCCGACCCTGAAAAAGACGGTGTCTACTTGGCAGCATGTGTTGCTCCAAAACCTCTATAGGTCAGCATTAGTGGTGCCTTCACAAATGTGCAGGTTAACCATCATAATATGTGCACTAATGGACCTTATAACATCTGTTAATAACTGTCTTACGTTTGTAGATGAAGATCAAACTTACGTTTGTAGATGAAGCTCAAAATGAGCACAAGTGGCACCAGCAGCAGCACATCTGCACAGACAACCACAATAATGATGGCCCAAGAGCCGCCTGCAAGACAGACAACACAACAAGAAAAAATATCCAGAAAAAAAAGGGTCAGCACATCACTATCATCCAGAAGTGTTTGTGCCGAGGAATTTAAATTTGTCACAAATTGAAATATTAAAATATAAACCTGAACGTCTCCGTCCTCCTGTTGCTCTTCTGCAGCAGATAGAAGATAGCAAACATGCTCTCTTACCATTGTACTTAGCAGATGTTGAAGTAGTCATAGACTGGGCTGAAGAAACACGAGGTGTGGGTGTTGATGTTTGTGCTGGTGCTGGTGGTGCTGGTGGTCGTGATGTTTGTACTGAAAGCAAACAGAGCAGCATTGAGGTTGGACATGAATAAATAAATAAACCCACAATAATGATCGTATTATTACTTATTTCAGGGCGTTTGCTCTTTTGACTGAACTGTGACAGGTTCAGTGTGCTTTCACTGTAAAATGTCTGCTGTGTAAAAGGTTTATTGTTGTTCTGGGTGATATAACTGATGAACCAGTTTAAAACTTTTTATTTATAACTGATGAATTTTTCATATAACACCATACTGGTGCATAGCTGAAACAACTGTCGTAGCTGTTAGGCAGCATGAAGAGCATGTTGTGTAGCGTGTATTAACCGCATACCTTATTTCCTTTCTGCTGTTTGAAAGACAGACTCCTGTTGCTCTTCTGCAGCAGAAGGTTTAATGTCAAACATGCTCTCTTACCATTGTTCTCCGCAGACGTTGAAGTAGTCGTAGACTGGGCTGAAGAAACACGAGGTGTGGGTGTTGGTGTTTGTGCTGGTGGTGCTGGTGGTCGTGATGTTTGTACTGAAAGCAAACAAAAGAACGTTCAAGGGTTCATATATGAACAATGTTGTATCTAATAAAAATGTATTTCGTAATAGAAAAATAGAGTAAAACGCTGAGACCAAATTAAGATATTGTTTTTTGTCTTCTTTCTCCCACGTCAGTGATGGGTTGTTAATAAATGCACTTCTAGCACAAATTGTTAAAAATGGCCTCCAGTTTGAATTTCTAAACTCTGGTTTCTTGTTACAGAGACAAAACCTCATTAAATGTTGTCAAAGGACAATTTTAAAACAGGCACACTGTTACACACTGTTACTTTAGCCAAAACTGATCATCTTATTTAAAGCAGTCTATCAGCTGTTATCATACAAAGTCCATACTCTAATAATGATCTAGCTGCATCACACACTTTTTTCAGGGGGTTTTCTCCTTTGACTGAACTGTATCAGGTTTAGTGTAAAATGTTTGCAGTGTAAATAGTTGTGCTGGGTGACTGATGATTTGATGAAAGCCTTTAATATGTATGACATGAGAAATGAGAATGGAAACTTCACTCCCAGGGTTGAGTATAAACACATTTTTATCTTACAAACCGACACTTCAGATATCAAACCACTTCCTTTAGTTGTTTTCCTCTTATGTAAGATTATTTATATGGTTTAAAAACAAATGTGTTTCTTCACATACAGTCTGAAGTTCGTTTCTTCTCCTGTAAGTCGTTAGTTTAGAATTTTAATGTTGAAACTCAACTGTTCAAAAAAACCGTCAGTATATTTATTAAAGGCTTCAGATTTCTTTTCATGCAGTTACCGTCCTACAATCTGAATCAGGTCCGCTGAAATAAATAAATAAATAAATAATTAAATAACATGACTCACCTACAGTCATCGAGAGTCTCTGGAAGAACGGGTTACTGTGTTTGTCATCGGTGCTTTTTGCTCCACACCAGTATGTCCCAGTGTCGTCTGCTGTTACGTCTCTCACTGTTATGGTGATTTTTTGGTTTTTGTCATCCTCCATTGAAAACCTCCCAGTGTTCTTGTTGCGCTGCATGGTGTTCACTAGAGGTTCACATATAGATGGATCTTCTCCCTTACAGATGAATTTCTTTCTCACAGCACCACTTGGATATTCACACCAGTATGTAAAATTCTGTCCAATAGTTGGAGACCTTCTGAAGTTAGTAATACCTGCAGACAGACAGACAGAATTAGTTAGTGACTGTATGAACAACAAATTTCAGATACACCTTAATTATTTGTGAGTAAATCAAACCTGAAAATATCAAATGTGTCAGACTCACCTTCAACTTCTAGTTGTATTTTTCTGAATCCAGCTCGGTAACTTCCTTCATTTGACTTTACTCCACACCAGTAGACACCAGCATGAAGTGAGGACACTTCACTGATGGACACGTTGAAGCCTGTGTTGGTTTCTGTCAGGGTGAATGTCCCGCTTGACTTTGGAGAAGATTCAGTTGATAAGATTTCCTCACAGGTGAAATCGTTCTCTTTGCAGAAAAACAGGACATCGGACTCATCTCTGTTTCCTTTATAATTACATGTGATGGTGGTTTTAGCTGCTCTGTACGCAGTTTGAATAAATTCTCCCTGGCAGCCTCTGTCTGCAAATATAAAAGAAAAGTTAAAGATGCAAACTGTACGTCAGTGAGTAAACTTTATTTCTTTAGTGTCTTTCAAAACCAGAATTATCATGTGCTTGACACAAATATTAATTAGCTTTTATAGTAACTCCCACCAGTGAGTGTTTGTTAACGCTACACCAACCGCTATGTGTTGCAGCTATCATCTATTCTTAGCATCTACTTCCAGTGAAAACAGTCGCCCCTGGACTGATCACAACCCCCAGAAACCAGAGGTGGCCTGTCTGGCAGGTTTTCTTAGCAGGTTTGGCTCCTGGCATCCTGTGGCTGAGTCAGGCTCTGTTAGCACTGACAGTATCTAATCAATATCATAAAAAACATTGTTTCTGAAAATATGATTCATTACATTTGCATTACGTTGTTACATTTTATGTTACAGTGTTTATGTTCAGTGTAATGTCAAACCTTTATCCATGTTTAATTTAGAGTTTATTAAAAAATATGTTCAAAGTCTCTCTTACCTTTGTCCAGTTTTACTGTGTTGAAGTCTGTCCTGTGCTCTTCACACTGGTATTCTGCAAAGTCTTCCTTTTTAAGTTTTTTGATGACCACTCTGACTTTTTTATTGTTTGTATCACGGTACAGGGAAACGCTGTTTTGCGGTTTCCCACTCATTGTTTTTAGAACTTTGTATGAGTTTATATCCCTGTTTAATTAAAGTAAAACCAGATTTTCGATATTTGCAGGTGAAATCAACCCATCCGTCTCGGCATCCCTTCACATTAGACACAGCCTCACAACCTGTAGATCAGACAAAGACAAAAGTTCACATCATGTCAGATACTCAAACAATCCTGGAGCGACTGCAGTGATCTAAACTAGTATCGACTGTATTTTAAATTATTTAGTGTTGAAACTATTTTAGACTTCTTTCATTTGTATAACCAGTGAGTGATATCTAAAACCATACAGACACAGGTCTGCTGTGTCTAAACAGTATTCACCTGTATTAACCTGTATAACTAATCATCCTGCTCTAACCTTCACATACAGAAGAAAGAAATCCAGAATATTTCACGACTTTCCTTCTTGCACCTGAACAGGCAGGGCCTTTTTTTAAAAAATACAACTGGCTAAAAATAGCTGTATGTAAATTTCACTTCCTCTTTTAAGAGAAAGTAAGTGTCTTGTTGTTTTCTGTTCAATATTAGCGACCCATGTTTGTAGCTGTCGAAAACACACATGAAGGAGTGTCGGTTAGCTCCGTTGGTAGAGCATCAGCCCCGCGTATGAAGGCGCAGCGGCCCAGGGTTCGAATCTGACCTGTGGCCCTTTTCTGCGTGTCATTCCCCATCTCTCTCTCCACATTCCTGTCTCTTCTTCAGCTGTACATATCTATACAATAGAGTTTAAAAGGCCAAAAAAATCTTAAAAACACAAATGAAAATCATAGAAAATATCTGTATTTAATTAAGAACTGATTTTTGACCCTGTTGGTTTTATTTTGAATCAGCTACTGAGACCAATGCAAAAGCAGCTGAAACTACAGCACATGATGAAGTTATTCTATCTAGTATCAGGAATCAGGCAGTAATAATTGTTTCACCTGTCATCAGTGAGAGGAGAAGCAGAAGAACAGTCCTCATTTTGGTGATCTTGAATGCTGAAATCCTCAGTGAAAATATTGTGACTCTGTTACTTCAGCTGTCAGCTCCCCTGTTTATTTGTTGGTTGATCTTCAGCATCTGCACAGCAGAGTTTCCTGAGACGATATTAAAGCTAACCACACAAGTCTACTTCCTCTATCTTTTTTCCACTCTCACTGATGTTTTTTCGTCAGATCTCCAACAGGCTTGTACATGAACCAATTGGTCTATCTTTCTGTTAATCAACATAATAACAGTCCTGGTCATCATGACCAAAATTCACACTTGATGCATGCAACATTTAAGCATCACTTTTGCGTATGTCCCAGTGCATAACTGCAGATTTTACCAAATAGTTTCTGTTTTATTTATTGTCAGTAACTATTCACACTCTAGGCGTTGACCTTTGACCCTTAACTTTGGTAAGGGAAGTGTGCGGAGGTCTATGTGACAGTAAACAATCAATCTGTAAAATCAAGTATAGGATGAGAAGGTAAACAATGTTAAAGATAAAAGTGTGACATAAAAATGCATTATGTTTGTCAAAAAAATGTTCTATATTTTTTTTTTAGCATAAAATCACAAACATATTTATAACATATAAAACGAGAACACACGAGGAGATGCATATGCGGTTATACTTCTAACAAGCAATCATGTCCACTCTATTGCATCATCACGAGGAACACGGAGCATCGGTCAAACATTTAGTATCAAGTGTACAACAGTAAGAATAAAAGTACAAATGAAAATAGAAATTATTAAGAATAAACTTTTAATGAAGAAACAACTAGATGTTGCAACACATTGAACATGGTGTATACTGTACATATAACACATTAACATCAGTTCAACGTTTAGATTTTTTCATGATGGTTATAGCGGCGATAAAACAATAAAACAGAAAAATGCATCTGTAATTTGTGTAAAAAAAAATTTTTTTTGAAGATAGTAAGACAAGAGAAGAGTGTGAGCACTTTGGGTTTTCGACTACATTTAAGTTATTTATGTACAGATATCTATTTTAGCCCTGAACCTCTGACCATAACACCACAGTGCAGGAAAAAGCAAAAGCAACAGCAAAAATAGCTCCAGCTGCTGAACATATGCCAGATTATTGAATAAAATGATGTATTTTTTTTACACACTGTCATCGTGTTAACTTTGTTTAGTAAATATTATTCAGAGGTTTAATCCTGTGGTGCTTTTTGAGGTGGTAGTTGATGAACTGGTGACACCTTGTGTCGAAACCTTGAATCAAACAAAGAGAATAATGTAATAAATCATTTTCAGTGTGTTGTGGGTTGTTGACGGTCGAATAGAAAGGGTCCCTGAACAGTGGTTTACAGTTGAGCAGATGGATTTCGGCAAGTGTACTTTACATTAGAGTAAGTGTGTGTGTTGTCGTCATCATGCGAGGCCGAAGAGGGGTTTGTGGGGAAGTTGGCAGTGGTGTAGATTGCTCTCTCTGCAGTTTTTGAATCTGGCTTGTGGGGGCGCTTCTGTATCTTTGCATAGGCAGCCTCCTTCCAGAGCAGAGACATAAACACAGCATGAACATGCAAGTCTAACAACAAGCACTAATAATCCTAGCGGCAGAAGACCTTAAAGCATCAAGAGATGTGGCTTAAAATAGGAAAAATTCACACATGATATTAAAGTCGATCATCTCATTAAGCATAAACAAAAAATCAGAGTGAAAATAAACATTCATAACATTCATAGTTATTAGAAAACTAGACAAAAAAAGGTCTATTTTCATTGCAGATCAAAAACTCATTAAATCTGTCACCATATCCCTCGTCCCTAAGTGGCTGGGCTCTAATATGAATACCGTCTACAGTACCAGCACACACAGCGTTACAGATGAATGCACTAACCTCTCCGATGTTCTTTGCTGCTGCTTCATTTCTTGTGTTTTTTGACTGTGAGGATCCTGCTAGAAAAAAGATGGAAGAGAACAAAAAAGAAATAAACAAGAAGAAAGCCAGCAGGCCAATCGGTCAGTGCTGTTTGAATATGTGCAGAATGTATGAACAGGCAAGGCCGACCCTGAAAAAGACGGTGTCTACTTGGCAGAATGTGTTGCTCCAAAACCTCTATAGGTCAGCATTAGTGGTGCCTTCACAAATGTGCAGGTTAACCATCATAATATGTGCACTAATGGACCTTATCATCATGCATGCTGCTGATAACATCTGTTAATAACTGTCTTACGTTTGTAGATGAAGATCAAAATGAGCACAAGTGGCACCAGCAGCAGCACACCTGCACAGACAGCCACAATAATGATGGCCCAAGAGCCGCCTGCAAGACAGACAACACAACAAGAAAAAATATCCAGAAAAAAAAGGGTCAGCACGTCACTATCATCCAGAAGTGTTTGTGCCGAGGAATTTAAATTTGTCACAAATTGAAATATTAAAATATAAACGTGAACATCTCCGTCCTCCTGTTGCTCTTCTGCAGCAGATAGAAGATAGCAAACATGCTCTCTTACCATTGTACTTAGCAGATGTTGAAGTAGTCATAGACTGGGCTGAAGAAACACGAGGTGTGGATGTTGATGTTTGTGCTGGTGCTGGTAGTGCTGGTGGTCGTGATGTTTGTACTGAAAGCAAACAGAGCAGCATTGAAGTTGGACATGAATAAATAAATAAACCCACAATAATGATCGTGTTATTACTTATTTCAGGGCGTTTGCTCCTTTGACTGAACTGTAACAGGTTCAGTGTGCTTTCACTGTAAAATGTCTGCTGTGTAAAAGGTTTATTGTTGTTCTGGGTGATATAACTGATGAACCAGTTTAAAACTTTTTATTTATAACTGATGAATTTTTCATATAACACCATACTGGTGCATAGCTGAAACAACTGTCGTAGCTGTTAGGCAGCATGAAGAGCATGTTGTGTAGCGTGTATTAACCGCATACCCTTATTTCCTTTCTGCTGTTTGAAAGACAGACTCCTGTTGCTCTTCTGCAGCAGAAGGTTTAATGTCAAACATGCTCTCTTACCATTGTTCTCAGCAGATGTTGAAGTAGTCGCAGACTGGGCTGAAGATACGGGAGTTGTGATTTGAGATTTGATATTATTATCAAAGACTCTTTCAGTTTTATAGAGATAGTGAACTGAAGTCTTTCAGTTTTATAGAGATAGCATCCTACAATCTGAACCAGGTCAGCTGAAATAAATAAATAATTAAATAACATGACTCACCTACAGTCATCAAGAATCTGTTGAAGAACGGGTTACTGCGTTTGTCATCGGTGCTTTTTGCTCCACACCAGTATGTCCCAGTGTCGTCTGCTGTTACGTCTCTCACTGTTATGGTGATGTTTCTCTTCTTGTTGTCATCCTCGACTGAAAACCTCCCAGTGTTCTTGTTGCGCTGCATGGTGTTCACTAGAGGTTCACATATAGATGGATCTTCTCCCTTACAGATGAATTTCTTTATCGGAGCACCTCTTGGATATTCACACGAGTATGTAAAATTCTGTCCAATAGTTGGAGACCTTGTGAAGTTAGTAATATCTGCAGACAGACAGACAGAATTAGTTAGTGACTGTATGAACAACATATTTCAGATACACCTTAATTATTTGTGAGTAAATCAAACCTGAAAGTATCAAATGTGTCAGACTCACCTTCAACTTCTAGTTGTATTTTTCTGAATCCAGCTCGGTAACTTCCTTCATTTGACTTTACTCCACACCAGTAGACACCAGCATGAAGTGAGGACACTTCACTGATGGACATGCTGAAGCCTGTGTTGGTTTCTGTGAGGGTGAATGTCCCATTTGACTTTGGAGAAGATTCAGTTGATAAGATATCCTCACAGGTGAAATCGTTCTCTTTGCAGAAAAACAGGACGTCGTACTCATCTCTGTTTCCTTTATAATTACATGTGATGGTGGTTTTAGCTGTTCTGTACGCAGTTTGAATAAATGGCCCCTGGCAGCCTTTGTCTCTGTCTGCAAATATAAAAGAAAAGTTAAAGATGCAAAGTAAAAAAATACAAGACAAACATGACGTCGTATCTAGAGACAATGTTTAAGTTTGTCTGTTCTGGGCTACTGTAACATGACAAGAACCTGCTGCATCAGTTTATGGCTTGATGTGCATCAAAAACATAGTTAAAAAATGATTAATTATGAGTTTATTAAAAATATATTCAAAGTGTCTCTTACCTTTGTCCAGTTTTACTGTATCGAAGTCTGTCCCCTGCTCTTCACACTGGTATTCTACAAAGTCTTGCTGTTTAAGTTTTTTGATGACCACTCTGACTTTCTTATTGTTTGTATCACGGTACAGGGAAACACCATTGGTGGTTTCCCACTCATTGATTTTAGAACTTTGCATTATGTTTTTCATTCCGGATTTAACTACATCAATACTGCTATATGTTATATTATTGTCTTCCCCATTTTGTTCTGGATATCTGCAGGTGAATTCAACCCATCCGTCTCGGCATCCCTTCACATAAGACACGGCCTCACAGCCTGTAGATCAGACAAAAAACAACTTTATAACTGTATCAACACTAATCATCCTGCTCAAACCTTCACATACAGAACAAATCCAGAATATTGCTGCCACTCTTACTGCCAGTAATTATGTAAATATAATTAGTGACAGTAGTATTCATGAGTTTCCTTCTTGCACCTGAAGTTAAACTGTAAGCCGTATGTAACTTTCACTTCCTCTTATTTTAAATAAGTCTGAATTCTTGTTGAATTTATTGAACATTAGCCAGTGTTTATGTTTTTAGTTGTCAAAAACACACATGAAGAAATTTAAAAATTAACATCACTGCCTGTGTGCAAAGGAATGTTTCATCAACATGCTATACTTTATATCAAAGTCACTGATAGCTTCATATCTACATGAAATCACAAATACTACCTGTGTAGAAACCTTTTATAAACAGATTACAGGTTGCTGCATTGGATGAATTATTCACAGCAAGAAGCAGAAATATCTGTATTTAATTAAGAACTGATTTCTGATATTTTGAGTCCGTAAGACTGCTACTGAGACCAATGCAAAAGTAGCTACAGCACATGATGTATTTATTAAGTATCTAGTATCAGGAATCAGGCAGTAATAATTGTTTCACCTGTCATCAGTGAGAGGAGAAGCAGAAGAACAGTCTCTTTCTCTCTCACAGTCATTTTGGTGATGTTGAGTGCTGAAATCCTCAGTGAAAATATTGTGACTCTGTTACTTCAGCTGTCAGCTCCCCTGTTTATTTGTTGGTTGATCTTCAGCATCTGCACGGCAGAGTCTCCTGAGATGATATAATAGTTATCCATGCATATCGACTTCCTGACTACTGATTTCCTCTATAATTTCTCACACTCTCACTGACATTGTCATGTTACCTCTGTATCAGGCTTGTACATGAACCGATTGGTCTATCTCACTGTCAGTCAACATAATAACAGTCCTGGTCATCATGAACAAAATGAACTATCACACTTGATGCATGTTGCTGTGATCATGCAACATTTAGGATTCAACATTGTGGATATGTCCCAGTCCATGATTGGATATGAACTGTGCAGATTTCACCAAATACTTTACAAATACAAATACGTTATTTATTGTCAGTATTTTCACACTTGGACCGCTGGAAAATGTTTAATCATGAACTGTTGATCATCTCTATGAAGACAGATCAGCCTGCAGTGTTTTCACTGATCTATTGTTAACTGTTTGTACTAATAATTAAATGCAGAACAATCTGTGAATATAATTTAGGCTATTGTGAGTCAACACTGTGTTCTAGTAATGAGGTCTATATTCTCATTTCTTTTGTAAGAACGTGTCATTTCTGCCTGGATTATGTTCCATGGCAGCTCTTTCCTTCCTGTGCAGGAAGTGCTGCGTGTCTGTGCGCACACAGGTTGTCGGGATGTGGTCAGGGTGTTCGATGGGTCTTTGACATGTCTTGCTCTTCAAGTCACTGTAAACTAAAAATGATTTATTGGTTTTTATTGAAAAAACAAAAGCAACAACAAAAATAGCTCCAGTTGCTGAAAGTATGCCACATTATTGAATAAAATGATGTATTTTTTTTACACACTGTCATCGCGTTAACGTTTTTAGTAAATTTTATTCACAGGTTTGATTCTGTGGTGCTTTTTGAGGCGGTAGTTGATGAACTGGTGACTCCTTGTGTCTAACACTTGAGTCAAACAAAGTAAATAATGTAATGAATCCTGTGATTTGTAAAGTCTGTCTGATTCAAATGAAGTTAGATCCAATCAGAAATGAATGAAGTGAAACTGTCAGGACTTTTCACTGCTGCTGTGGGTTGTTGACGGTCGAATAGAAAGGGTTTTCAGAAAATCCTGATGGGTGATTGACAGTTGAGTAGATGGGATTTCGGTAAGTGTCCTTCACAGTAGAGTACTGTTCGTTGGAGTCATCGTGTGAGGCAGAAGAGGGGTTTGTGGGGAAGTTGGCAGTGGTGTAGATTGTTCTCTCTGCTGTTCCTGAACCTGGCAGGTGGGGGCGCTCCTGTATTTCCTCATAGGCAGCCTCCTTCCAGAGCAGAGAGATAAACACAGCATGAACATGCAATCCCAACAACAAGCACTAATAATACTTGTGGCAGAAGAACTTAAAACATCAGGAGATGTGGCTTGAAATATGAACAAATCATACATTCAGTATCTCATTAAGCATCCACAAAGATCTGAGTGAAAATAAACATTTAGAAAAAAATATTAGAAAACTTAGTTCAAAAACAGCTTATTTTGATAATTAGATTATTTCTCAACACGGTGTAGGCGGGCAGATCATGTCTTAACTGACAGTTCCCTCAAAAAAGCAAAACAATGTGCAGTTGTGGTCAGGAAGCAGATCGGTGTCAGTGTAATTGTACACTATATTTAAAACATTTCCACAGCTTTACTTTGACGTGAGACAGCCTGTAAAGACAATCTCTCTTTGGCGTTCAGACACAGGTGATTTTAGCTTGGTGTTCTGTACAGCTCTACTGTCGTTGTACAAAGTCATTTGTTTTCATCACATCTGACAAACAGTTGCACAAATACGTGCACTGACCTCGTTGTTGTTCTGTGCTTCTTCATTGCTGGTGTTTTTTCTATGTTCACTTCCTGTCAGAGACAAAGAAGAAGGTGTAAGAAAGAAACTCATTGCACTCATTCATTCATTAATATGATTTTACTCGTCTGACTGTGTGTGTGACACATAACCTGAACTTACTGCCAGTAAGTCAAAGGGGTGTATGCTTACAAGTGTGTGAACGTGTGTGTTTCATGTTGTGCAAGCTGCTTCAGAAATGTCTTACGTTTGTAGAGGAGAACCACAAAAAGCAGAAGTGCCAGCAGAGCTACACCGACGACTACAGCAACGATTGGTATCCTGCTAGAAGAGTCACCTGCTAGAGACAAAACCACACAGCAAAAGGACGATCAGACTTTCAAACCATCACTAACACACAAAACTCAATCAGAACTGTCACATCTTTCAGAAAGCAAAGTGCTTTCTCACCAGTAGTTGTAGACACAGCAGATGAAGTAGAATAGTTCAATGTTGGTGAGGTACTAGTGGGTGTGGATGTAGTTGAAGACACTGAAATTTGATATAGATTACAGTTACAGTATAGAAAATGAGAAATACAAAGTTTGACAAAAACTACGTTTAAAAAGTAAAATTAAAAATGGGATCAACAGTCTGAGAGTCTAACTGAGTTTTGTATAAACGTGTGAACCCCAAACCAAATAAACTGTTTTAATATGCACCTGTCTGTATTTATTTTGGATGGAATGTGTTGCATGAACAACACTAATGATTCTCTTCTTAAGACACAGTTCTTTATTAACATGACTTTATTAGATGAACTACAAGTTGATCAGTATTCAGTATTTATTGTAGCTTTTGTTTTGATGCCGGCAAACATTTTATATGAAGAGCAGAAGTTTTGTATGTTCCAGAAGTGAATGTAGCAGGAGCCAGTGTCTGACTTTAAAACAGGAGCCAGGTTATATACAAACAATAAAATGATGTGACCACTCACCTACAGTCATCGAGAGTCTGTTGAAGAACGGGTTACTGTGTTTGTCATCGGTGCTTTTTGCTCCACACCAGTATGTCCCAGTGTCGTCTGCTGTTACGTCTCTCACTGTTATGGTGATGTTTCTCTTCTTGTTGTCATCCTCCATTGAAAATCTCCCAGTGTTCTTGTTGAGCTCCATGGTGTTCACTAGAGGTTCACATATAGATGGATCTTCTCCCTTACAGATGAATTTATTTATCAGATCATCGTTTGGATATTCACACCAGTATGTAAAATTCTGTCCAATAGTTGGAGACCTTCTGAAGTTAGTAATACCTGCAGACAGACAGACAGAATTAGTTAGTGACTGTATGAACAACATATTTCAGATACACCTTAATTATTTGTGAGTAAATCAAACCTGAAAGTATCAAATGTGTCAGACTCACCTTTAACTTCTAGTTGTATTTTTCTGAATCCAGCTCGGTAACTTCCTTCATTTGACTTTACTCCACACCAGTAGACACCAGCATGAAGTGAGGACAATTCACTGATGGACACGTTGAAGCCTGTGTTGTTTTTTGTGAGGGTGAATGTCCCGTTTGACTTTGGAGAAGATTCAGTTGATAAAATATCCTCACAGGTGATTTTGTTCTCTTTGCAGAAAAACAGGACATCGGACTCATCTCTGTTTCCTTTATAATTACATGTGATGGTGGTTTTAGATGTTCTGTATGCAGTTTGAATAAATTCTCCCTGGCAGCCTTTGTCTCTGTCTGCAAATATAAAAGAAAAGTTAAAGATGCAAACTGTAAGTCAGTGAGTAAACTTTATTTCTTTGCGGGTTTGGCTCCTGGCATCCTGTGGCTGAGTCAGCTCTGTTAGCACTGACAGTATCTAATCAATATCATAAAAAACATTGTTTCTGAAATTTGATTCATTACATTTGCATTACGTTGTTACGTTAGTGTTTATATTCAGTGTAGTGTCAAACCTTTATCCATGTTTAATTTCGAGTTTATTAAAAATATATTTAAAGTCTCTCTTACCATTGTTCAGTTTTACTGTGTTGAAGTCTGTCCCGTGCTCTTCACACTGGTATTCTGCAAAGTCTTCCTTTTTAAGTTTTTTGATGACCACTCTGACTTTTTTATTGTTTGTATCACGGTACAGGGAAATGCCGTTTGCGGTTTCCCACTCATTGTTTTTAGAACTTTGTATGAGTTTACATCCCTGTTTAATTAAAGTAAAACCAGATTTTTGATATTTGCAGGTGAAATCAACCCATCCGTCTCGGCATCCCTTCACATTAGACACAGCCTCACAACCTGTAGATCAGACAAAGAAAAAAGTTCACATCATGTCAGATACTCAAACAATCCTGGAGTGACTGCAGTGGTCTAAACTAGTATCAATTCAGTATCAATCAATCAATAGGACTTCTTATTGTACAGAAGTAATCAAACCACTTCCTTATACTGTTTTCCTCCTATGTAACACTTTTTATGGTTTAAAATTTGTTTCTTCACATACAGTCTGAAGAAGTTCATTCCTTGTCCTGAAAGTCATTATTTTAGACTTTCATATGTTGAAAATCAACTGGTCAAAGAAAACCAAAAAACAATCTATTAAAGGCTTCAGGAATTACGGTAGATTTACCTACATGCAGTTACCGTCCTACAATCTGAACCAGGTCAGCTGAAATAAATAAATAATTAAATAACATGACTCAC
Source organism: Nibea albiflora (assembly GCA_014281875.1). Classification (NCBI taxonomy): domain Eukaryota; kingdom Metazoa; phylum Chordata; class Actinopteri; family Sciaenidae; genus Nibea; species Nibea albiflora. The sequence goes on from CM024790.1 coordinate 25,034,148, forward strand.
CTACAATCATCGAGAGTCTGTTGAAGAACGGGTTACTGCGTTTGTCATCGGTGCTTTTTGCTCCACACCAGTATGTCCCAGTGTCGTCTGCTGTTACGTCTCTCACTGTTATGGTGATGTTTCTCTTGTTTTTGTTATCCTCCATTGAAAATCTCCCAGTGTTCTTGTTGAGCTCCATGGTGTTCACTAGAGGTTCACATATAGATGGATCTTCTCCCTTACAGATGAATTTCTTTCTCACAGTACCATTTGGATATTCACACCAGTATGTAAAATTCTGTCCAATAGTTAGAGACCTTGTGAAGTTTTTAATATCTGCAGACAGACAGACAGAATTAGTTAGTGACTGTATGAACAACATATTTCAGAAACACCTTAATTATTTGTGAGTAAATCAAACCTGAAAGTATCAAATGTGTCAGACTCACCTTCAACTTCTAGTTGTATTTTTCTGAATCCAGCTCGGTAACTTCCTTCATTTGACTTTACTCCACACCAGTAGACACCAGCATGAAGTGAGGACACTTCACTGATGGACACGTTGAAGCCTGTGTTGGTTTCTGTCAGGGTGAATGTCCCACTTGACTTTGGAGAAGATTCAGTTGATAAGATTTCCTCACAGGTGAAATCGTTCTCTTTGCAGAAAAACAGGACATCGGACTCATCTCTGTTTCCTTTATAATTACATGTGATGGTGGTTTTAGCTGTTCTGTACGCAGTTTGAATAAATTCTCCCTGGCAGCCGTTGTCTGCAAATATAAACGAAAAGTTAAAGATGCAAACTGTAAGTCAGTGAGTAAACTTTATTTCTTTAGTGTCTTTCAAAACCAGAATTATCATGTGCTTGACACAAATATTAATTAGCTTTTATAGTAACTCCCACCAGTGAGTGTTTGTTAATGCTACACCAACCGCTATGTGTTGCAGCTATCATCTATTCTTAGCATCTACTTTCCAGTGAAAACAGTCGCCCCTGGACTGATCACAACCCCCAGAAACCAGAGGTGGCCTGTCTGGCAGGTTTTCTTAGCGGGTTTGGCTCCTGGCATCCTGTGGCTGAGTCAGCTCTGTTAGCAGTGACAGTATCTAATCAATATCATAAAAAACATTGTTTCTGAAATTTGATTCATTACATTTGCATTACGTTGTTACAATTTATGTTACAGTGTTTATATTAATTTGTTCTATATTTGTTTTCTTGGTGTAAAACCTTTATCCATGTTTAATTTCGAGTTTATTCAAAATATATTTAAAGTCTCTCTTACCATTGTTCAGTTTTACTGTGTTGAAGTCTGACCCGTGCTCTTCACACTGGTATTCTACAAAGTCTTGATGTTTAAGTTTTTTGATGACCACTCTGACTTTTTTATTGTTTGTATCACGGTACAGGGAAACGCTGTTTGTGGTTTCCCACTCATTCTTTTTAGAACTTTGTATGAGTTTATATCCCCGTTTAATTGAAGGAAAACCAGATTTTCGATATTTGCAGGTGAATTCAACCCATCCGTCTCGGCATCCCTTCACATTAGACACAGCCTCACAACCTGTAGATCAGACAAAGACAAAAGTTCACATCATGTCAGATACTCAAACAATCCTGGAGCGACTGCAGTGGTCTAAACTATCATCAATTCAGTATCAATCAATCAATAGGACAGTAATGAAAAACCCATCATCATTTTCTGAAGGGGTACACAGGGTTAAAGGTGATTAAATATTTAATATTAGATCATTAATATTATATTAAATATTGTAGTTTGTGTCCACTGCCAAATTGCCAGTACATATAAATGCAGATATAAAAATGTGTCTGTGTTATTTGAAGGTCAACGCTTATTGGATTGACTAACTTAGCTATAGTGACTTGACCGGTCATAAAAATAGCAAGGCAGCCATTTTAAGCCAAGTGTTGCCAGACTTTTCATCATCTCATGATCATCAGCATACAGGCCATTAGTCTCAGAGAAGTTGAGAATGAGACCAAACAAACTGTAAAACAACTTTATAACTGCATCAACACTAATCATCCTGCTCAAACCTTCACATACAGAACAAATACAGAATATTGCTGCCACTCTTATTGCCAGTAATTATGTAAATATAATTATAGTTTCCTTCTTGCACCTGAACATGCAGGCTTTAAAAAAAGCTGGTTAAAAAAAGCTGTATGTAACTTTCACTTCCTGTTCTTTTAAATAAGTCTGAATTCTTGTTGAATTTATTGAACATTAGCACATGTTTATGTTTTTAGTTGTCAAAAACACACATGAAGAAATTCAAAAAATAACATCACTGCCTGTGTTCAAAGGAATTTTTCATCAACATTCTATATTTTATATCAAAGTCACTGATAGCTTCATATTTACATGAAATCACAATCTGTGTAGTAACCTTTTATAAACAGATTACAGGTTGTGTCACTGCTGCATTGGATGAATTATTCACAGCGAGAAGCAGAAATATCGGTATTTAATTAAGAACTGACCCTGTTGGTTTTATTTTGAATCAGCTACTGAGATCAATGCAAAAGTAGCTGAAACTACAACACATGATGTATTTATTCTATCTAGTATCAGGAATCAGGCAGTAATAATTGTTTCACCTGTCATCAGTGAGAGGAGAAGCAGAAGAACAGTCCTCATTTTGATGATGTTGAATGCTGAAATCCTCAGTGAAAGTTGTGACTCTACTTCAGCTGTCAGTGCCCGGTTTATTTGTTGGTTGATCTTCAGCGTCTGCACAGCAGAGTTACCCACACACGTTTACTTCCTCTGTCTTTTTTAACCACTCTGTCATGTTACCACTCTTACCACAGCCTTTTCATAAGCTGTCCCGAGCTGTCACACTTGATGCATGTTTCTGTGATCATGCAACATTTAAGCATCACTTCTGGGTATGTCACTGTGCCTGATGGAATATGAACTCTGCAGATTTTACTAAATAGTTTCTGTGTTATTTATTGTCAGTAAGTATTCAGACTCTAGCTGTTGACCTTTGACCCCTATGAATTCAGAGAAGCTGATTACATGGTTTGATTTGAGTCAAAATAAATCTTTGTTGCAATATTTGCCTGTGTTATTTATTAGTTATGAGTTTGAGCTCAACATAGTTGTCAGCTTCACCAAAGTCAGTTGTGCTACCGTTCTCTAATGAGCTCTCACATTTGACACCTTTACAGTTTTAATAAATGAAAAATAAGCCTTTTCTTCCTGTGCAGGAAGTGCTGCGTGTATGTACACACACAAGCTGTAGGGATGTGATCGTTAAGATTTGACCGATATGTTCACTATCAACATTTTGTGACTTTGCAGAAACATTAACGGTTCCTCATTCTGTTGATCGAAGTGTGAAACTTTGAGGAGTGTGATGAGGCCGCCTATGGTTGTTGAGTGTCAGTGGTGTTTTTTTTTTTTCTATTTGCGATAAAGAAAACACATTATATAATGCAAAGGTAAACAAAAACAGAACAAATGTACTGAAATATATTAAAAATAAAGCTGATTTTTATTGTAGATGTATAAAATGAGCAAAAATAAATACAGTATATACAACAAGAACACAGAACACAGAAGAGGACATGCATATACAGTTATAATTGTTTTAGCTTGTAATCATGTCCACTCTATTCCATCATCATGAAACAATTCTTTCTCCTCTAGTGTAAAAGTGTGCATTTATGAAGAAACAGAAACATTTGCAAGGTGTATGACTAAGATTGATCTTATGAGCTTTGCTTTTAAGCTCGATTTTCCTTTTGAACCTCTATATAATCCTTATTTTAACACATATGTAACTCTTTGGCTTTCGAGTTATTCATATCTTCACACATATATAATCTTTATTTTGACACATATGTAGTTTGAAGTAGAGGAGCAAGGGAACTGACTGAACAGATAAAGTTTGGTTTGACAGTCAGTTTTTGTAATGAGCATTAGGGTGAACCAAGCTAAAGTATGTGGTAGCCAAGATGTGTTTTGAATGCTGTAACATTTTTGATGCCTAAGTAGCATGTAGAAGACGGGCTCAAGTACTGACTGTGCGGGAGTGGTGCAGGTCGAACTGTGGGTGAAACTGACGTTACAAAACAGGCATAGCAAAAAAATAAAAGGAGATGATTGGGGGCAGACAGCTCAGTCTTTCTGTGGGAGACTCTGGCTTTGTTTGTCTGTGAAGATAATAAAGCTCATCTACAGCCAACTTTGATGAATCCTGCGTCTTTACTTGAAGACTTACTGTACACAATTTGACTGATTGAAGCAGAAATAGGACTTGGTCTCTGGCGGTAACCAAGATATCTAAGGTGACGGATTTTTGACCCGCCACTCCCTAATAGGAATTCATATGATTGCTAAAAAAAAAAATGAATTAAAAAAAAATTAAGAAAGACAACATTGCATATAAAGAAAGTCTATTAAAATATTAATATGTCCTCAGGCTGGGCGTTCTGAAGTTGAAAGGCTCTGATACTAAAAGCGGTCACCTTTAGTTTTGAGACTTGGAACAGCCAGAAGGGATTCACCTGAGGACCTAAGGCTGCTATAAACCAGTAAGAAGACTAGCTGCTGCATTTTGGTCAAGTGTTCAAAAATGTCTGAGGATCTCAAAAAACATTGGGATTCATAGTCTTGAAGACAGTTAATCAAATAGATCAAAATATGGGACTGAGCAAATGACAGTGGAGAATTGCCGTTCCTAGAGTAACGTTACTGGAGCCAAAGTGTGTAAGGTTGACAGGTAAAACATTGAGTTTACCTTTCAACCTTACATAAAACAACATCAGACATCTTCAGCAATTCTGTACCGTCTTTTCTTTTTACTTATCATCTGCTAACAATAGTATACAGCATCACCCAACATGTGTGACTCACAGTGTGGTTGGCTAAGTGAATCTGATGCATCTCGAAATGACTTGAATCTACAGAGCCCAACATCTAACATCTAAACATTCTTCACAGTTGAATATTTACAGACAGGCGAGCTGGGTTTGAGGGTCAGTGCCTTCCTGCCACCAGCTTCGCCAGAGTGCTTCTGAAAGTTGATTGTAGCGTGCTGTGAGCCAGAGGGATCTGTTGGACAGTTGGCAGTGGCATTTCCTGAGTTTTCCCTCTAGACGCGCTCCTCTACCTCCTCGCAGTCATAATCCTTCCAGGGGGTGATAAAAAATACAGTCTGAACAAATCCTGTACAATCTTAACATTAAACACTATCCTTACAAAATGTGCTCATTATAGTATAGTTGGCTACACCTTTACTGCTGTGAAGTAAACATTCATGCAGGTATGTACAAACCACGAGTAACTGATTTCAAAGCTTGAAGGTTGAATAAAATATAGAAATATATTTCTATGTTTGTTTTCTGATATCACACACACATGAAAACATATGAAATCTGTCACATGTTATGCTCATATATTTCTATGTCATGTAGGAGACATTCCTACTAATTCCTAACAGCTCAATTTGACGTTTAGACCATTTTTCAAGACTGAGTAGTCATGGCAGGTTCTGTCTATGCAGTACCACCACACACAGCATTACAGATTAATGCACTCACCTCTCTGATGTTCTCTGCTGCTGCTCCATTTCCTGTGTTTTTTGAATGTGAGGATCCTGCCAGAAAAAGATGGAAGAACAAAAAAGAAATAAACAAGAAGAAAGCCAGCTGTCTCTCCATCTCTCTCATTTACAACTAGTACCTGCTGTACTTTCCACATATGGACTAGCAGAGTTGCAGTTGTATCGTTTCTATTCATTGAAAATAGATCTTTATTACTGCTACTGAGTGTACCCAGAAACTACAACCCTATTTCTAAAAAATGTTGTAATGGTCTATAAAATGTAAATAGAAACAAAATGTGATGTGCAAAATACTGACTAAGGTCAACCCTGAAAAATTCAGTGTCTACTAACATATGTTGGTCCAAAACTTAACTGAATTATGTGCTGATAACTAGTGAGAAAAAAAAAAAATCAATCTTCACACATAAGGCGGTCATGTTTAGGCTGTAATAAAAGTATAGCTAATGCAGTATGTGTGTTTTGGCTCTAGTGATACAGCCCATCTCTTTAAGATGTGATGTTGTGAACGTGGGTTTGTGTTTCCTGTTCTGTGATCTGTTAATAACTCTCTTACGTCTATAGATGAATATCAAAATGAGCACAAGTGGCACCAGCAGCAGCACACCTACACGAGCAGCCATAGTAATGATGCCCCAAGAGCCGCCTGCAAGACAGACAACACAACAACAAAAATATCCAGAAAAAAAGGGTCAACACGTCATTATCATCCAGAAGTGTTTGTGTGTGTAAATTTGTCATAAATTGAAATATTAAAATATAAACGTGAACGTCTCTGTCCTCCTGTTGCTCTTCTGCAGCAGATAGAAGATACCAAACATGCTCGCTCACCATTGTTCTCAGCAGTTGTTGAAGTAGTCGTAGACTGGGCTGAAGAAACATGAGATGTGGGTGTGGGTGGTGATGATTGGGTTACTGCGAAGGACAAACAGAGCCACAGTGAATTAATCAAACCACTTCCTCATGTTGTTTTCCTCCTATGTAACAATTTTTATGGTTTATGTGTTTCTTCACATACAGTCTGAAGAAGTTCATTTCTTGTACCGAAAGTCGTTATTTTAGACTTTTATATGTTGAAAATCAACTGGTCAAAAAACCCTAAAAAACAATCTATTAAAAGCTTCGGGAATTACGGTAGATTTACCTACATGTAGTTACCGTCCTACAATCTGAACCAGGTCAGCTGAAATAAATAAATTATTAAATAACATGACTCACCTACAGTCATCGAGAATCTGTTGAAGAACGGGTTACTGTGTTTGTCATCGGTGCTTTTTGCTCCACACCAGTATGTCCCAGTGTCGTCTGCTGTTACGTCTCTCACTGTTACGGTGATTTTTTGTTTTTTGTCATCCTCCATTGAAAACCTCCCAGTGTTCTTGTTCCGCTCCATGGTGTTCACTAGAGGTTCACATATAGATGGATCTTCTCCCTTACAGATGAATTTCTTTCTCACAGTACCATTTGGATATTCACACCAGTATGTAAAATTCTGTCCAATAGTTAGAGACCTTGTGAAGTTTTTAATATCTGCAGACAGACAGACAGAATTAGTTAGTGACTGTATGAACAACATATTTCAGATACACCTAAATTATTTGTAAGTAAATCAAACCTGAAAGTATCAAATGTGTCAGACTCACCTTCAACTTCTAGTTGTATTTTTCTGAATCCAGCTCGGTAACTTCCTTCATTTGACTTTACTCCACACCAGTAGACACCAGCATGAAGTGAGGACACTTCACTGATGGACACGTTGAAGCCTGTGTTGGTTTCTGTCAGGGTGAATGTCCCACTTGACTTTGGAGAAGATTCAGTTGATAAGATATCCTCACAGGTGAAATCGTTCTCTTTGCAGAAAAACAGGACGTCGTACTCATCTCTGTTTCCTTTATAATTACATGTGATGGTGGTTTTAGCTGTTCTGTACACAGTTTGAATAAATTCTCCCTGGCAGCCTCTGTCTGCAAATATAAAAGAAAAGTTAAAGATGCAAACTGTAAGTCAGTGAGTAAACTTTATTTCTTTAGTGTCTTTCAAAACCAGAATTATCATTTGCTTGACACAAATATTAATTAGCTTTTATAGTAACTCCCACCAGTGAGTGTTTGTTAATGCTACACCAACCACTACGTGTTGCAGCTATCATTTATTCTTAGCATCTACTTTCCAGTGAAAACAGTCGCCCCTGGACTGATCACAACCCCCAGAAACCAGAGGTGGCCTGTCTGGCAGCAAATTCAGTTGCCTACAAGGTGGTTTTCTTAGCGGGTTTGGCTCCTGGCATCCTGTGGCTGAGTCAGCTCTGTTAGCAGTGACAGTATCTAATCAATATCATAAAAAACATTGTTTCTGAAATTTGATTCATTACATTTGCATTACGTTGTTACATTTTATGTTACAGTGTTTATATTAATTTGTTCTATTTTTGTTTTCTTGGTGTAAAACCTTTATCCATGTTTAATTTCGAGTTTATTCAAAATATATTTAAAGTCTCTCTTACCATTGTTCAGTTTTACTGTGTTGAAGTCTGTCCCGTGCTCTTCACACTGGTATTCTGCAAAGTCTTCCTTTTTAAGTTTTTTGATGACCACTCTGACTTTTTTATTGTTTGTATCACGGTACAGGGAAACGCTGTTTGTGGTTTCCCACTCATTCTTTTTAGAACTTTGTATGAGTTTATATCCCCGTTTAATTGAAGTAAAACCAGATTTTTGATATTTGCAGGTGAAATCAACCCATCCATCTCGGCATCCCTTCACATTAGACACAGCCTCACAACCTGTAGATCAGACAAAGACAAAAGTTCACATCATGTCAGATACTCAAACAATCCTGGAGCGACTGCAGTGGTCTAAACTATCATCAATTCAGTATCAATCAATCAATAGGACAGTAATGAAAAACCCATCATCATTTTCTGAAGGGGTACACAGGGTTAAAGGTGATTAAATATTTAATATTAGATCATTAATATTATATTAAATATTCCAGTTTGTGTCCACTGCTCGCAAATTGCCAGTACATATAAATGCAGATATAAAAATGTGTCTGTGTTATTTGAAGGTCAACGCTTATTGGATTGACTAACTTAGCTATAGTGACTTGACCGGTCATAACAATAGCAAGGCAGCCATTTTAAGCCAAGTGTTGCCAGACTTTTCATCATCTCATGATCATCAGCATACAGGCCATTAGTCTCAGAGAAGTTGAGAATGAGACCAAACAAACTGTAAAACAACGTTTCCTTCTTGCACCTGAACATGCAGGCTTAAAAAAAAAGCTGGTTAAAAAAAGCTGTATGTAACTTTCACTTCCTCTTTTTTAAATAAGTCTGAATTCTTGTTGAATTTATTGAACATTACATGAAATCACAAATACTACCTGTGTAGTAACCTTTTATAAACAGATTACAGGTTGTGTCACTGCTGCATTGGATGAATTATTCACAGTGAGAAACAGAAACATCTGTATTTAATTAAAAACTGACCCTGTTGGTTTTATTTTGAATCAGCTACTGAGACCAATGCAAAAGTAGCTGAAACTACAACACATGATGTATTTATATCTAGTATCAGGAATCAGGCAGTAATAATTGTTTCACCTGTCATCAGTGAGAGGAGAAGCAGAAGAACAGTCCTCATTTTGGTGATGTTGAATGCTGAAATCCTCAGTGAAAATATTGTGACTCTGTTACTTCAGCTGTCAGCTCCCCTGTTTATTTGTTGGTTGAGCTTCGGCATCTGCACGGCAGAGTCTCCCACACACGTTTACTTCCTCTGTCTTTTTTCACACTCTGCCATGTTACCACTCTGACAAGCTTGTACATGAACCGATTGGTCTATTTTGCTGTCAGTCAACATAAAAACAGTCCTGGTCATTATGAACAAAATGAACCATCACACTTGATGCATGTTGCTGTGATCATGCAACATGTAAGCATCACTTCTGGGTATGTCCCAGTGCATGATGGGATATGAACTGTGCAGATTTCACCAAATACTTTCTCTGTTATTTATTGTCAGTAACTATTCATATTTTAGGTGTCGGCCTTTGACCCCTATGAAGTCAGAGAAGCTGATTACATGGTTTGATTTGAGTCAAAGTAAATCTTTGTTGCAATATTTGCCTGTGTTATTTATTAGTTATGAGTTTGAGCTATAGGGATGTGATCGGTTAAGATTTGACCGATATGTTCACTATCAACATTTTGTGACTTTGCAGAAACGTTAACGGTTCCTCATTCTGTTGATCAAAGTGTGAAACTTTGAGGAGGAAGTGTGAGGAGGCCGCCTATGGTCGTTGAGTGTCAGGGAGTCTTTCTGTTAAAGGTAAAGAACAATAGAACACATTTATTGAAATATATTAAAAATAAAGCTGATTTTTATTGAAGACATATAAAATGACCAAAAGTACATACAGTATATACAACAAGAACACAGAAGAGGAGATGCATATGCAGTTATAATTGTTTTAGCTTGCTTGGGGCAGCAGCATCAGAGCCAGCGACACCAACAGACTTGAAAAGATCATCAAGAAGGCTGGCTCTGTTCTTGGACTGAGACTGGAGTCTCTCGAGACTGTGGTGGAGAGGAGGACGTTGAATAAACTGTTATCCATCATGGACAATGAACAGCACCCTCTCCACCACACAGTGGACAGACAGCGGAGCAGCTTCTCCCACAGGCTGCTACAGCTCCGCTGTCGAAGGGACAGATACAGGAAATCTTTCCTGCCACATTCCATCACACTGTACAACAAAAGATAAAGCATAATCTACAGTCACATCACATTTCTCCCTACTTTGTACATATCAACACTGCCAACTTGCTGTATATACATCTGCATAATATATTTTATTTTATTTTTATCGTATTTACTATTGCTTTTTGATATTTATTATGTATAGTTTGCTTTATAGTATATTTTTATTTTTTGTTGTCACTTGTCACTTTGTGTAATGCTGCTGCTGCACTATAATTTCCCAGCTTGGGATAAATAAAGTATATCTATCTATCTATCTATCTATCTATCATATCCACTCTATTCCATCATCATGAAATAATTCTTAATATTGGCAAACTGTACAACAGTAAGAATACAAGTACAAATAAAAATAGAAATGATTAAGAATAAACTAATGATGAAACATCTAGATGTTGCGTAACATTGCACACAGTGTATACTGTTTTAGAGCTAGAACACCAAAATCCATGCTCTGCCATACACTTGTTAATTCTGATCCAACTCTAACGTCACACGCTTCAGTTGTTATTCATGTAATGATGTCCATCCCCGCCTCTAATCTGGACCAGATAATCTAGGACTGCTCAGGCACCTGAACCTCTGATCATAATACCACAAATGCAGCAAAAAGCAAGATTATTTGATAGAAATTATGTTTTTGGTTTTTTTACACACTGTCATCTTGTTAACTTTTTTAGTATATTTTATTCAGAGGTTTAATTCTGTGGTGCTTTTTCCCAGAGTGAAACACCGAGCGAAGTTAGAAAAAGAACTGGTGACTCCTTGTGTCTAACACTTGAGTCAAACAAAGTAAATAATGTAATGAATCCTGTGATTTGTAAAGTCTGTCTGATTCAAATGAAGTTAGATCCAATCAGAAATGAATGAAGTGAAACTGTCAGGACTTTTCACTGCTGCTGTGGGTTGTTGACGGTCGAATAGAAAGGGTTTTCAGAAAATCCTGATGGGTGATTGACAGTTGAGTAGGTGGGGTGTTGGTATGAGGTGTCCTTCACCGTAGAGTAAGTGTGTGTGTTGGTGTCTTCAGGTGAGGCAGAAGAGGGGTTTGTGGGGAAGTTGGCAGTGGTGTAGATTGTTTTCAGTGGAGTTCCTGAACCTGGCAGGTGGGGGCGCTCCTGGATCTCTGCATAGGCAAGCCTCCTTCCAGAGCAGAGAGATAACACAGCATGAATATGCAATCCCAACAATAAGCACTAATAATACTCGTAGCAGAAGACATGTGGAAAGAATAAAATAAACATTCATAACTATTATAAAACTCAACACAGCTTATGTTGATGTTTAGATCATTTCTGAAGAATGTGAAACGTTGTACTGCTGTGGACAGGGAGCAACAAAAAAAAATCAGTATCACCTTAACTTGTCAAGCAGACCTTTCTGACACGGAACTGAAGCTGTTATGTCTGCAAACTGACCAGACCAGACTCCTTTGACAAAAACAGTAATATTACCAGAATATTTCCAGGTCTAACTCAGTGAATTGAACCAGAGTTGGTGATTGTTGGAAAAGGAGAATGGCTAAAAAAGAAAATTGAAAAGTAAATTTTCTTTTGTTTTTGTCACATTCGGTGTGTATTTTGACAAAGAAATTAAGTCAATCTTAGCCTGGTAAAAAAAGGAAGATGTGCAGTTGTACTCTTCTGTTTAATCACGAAAGCAGGCGTAAGAATATTTCCTTTCCTGTCAGTCTATAAGTTTATTTATTACACTAAATGTCAGTTTCTTTCAGCTCTGGCTGGCTTTCGGGCAGATTAATTGAGGGTTTTGTTATGTGGGAGAAATGACGAGATTTTTTTAATGATTGATTTGCAGAATTAATTGCGCGATACCGTGCCCAGTTCAAACTGATATTAGGAAACTTTCCAAAAATTTAAATGTCAATATCTCAAATCTTGCTTGAAACTAATTTCTAATACTAGTCCTAGTACATAAGACCTTAAATTACATAGTTAGAAGGCTGATGACACCATCTGGTTTGCCCCCAAAACTAATAATCAGGTAATCAAGACATAAACACACTAAACTGCTCTGACTCTGTGGATGGCAAAGCTGGTCCGTCAGGTGGTCGTGTTACCCAGAGGATAAATCCTACTGACAGTTATGATTCTGTGACTTTTCCTCTAGCACCACCTGCAGGTTTTTACTTATCTAGTGATACAGCTTAACACCAACACGGATGGTTGGATGCATGGGCATAGACATTTATGTTCCCCAGACAATGTATTGTTACGTATCAGAAGTCTAGATGTTGAGTCCCGACTGGTGCAACATTTGTTCCAAAATTCAATCTTATCTTGAGAAAAGGCACCAGGCATCTATCTACTACAAAAAGAATGTTGACGTATACTTCATGTTCTAAATAGTACACTACAACAAAACCTCTAAGATTGTGTATTCTACAGCATAGATAGTCTTACACTATGGTGGCACGTGTTTTTATCTAGCATCAAAGATGTTGAGTATTGTAATCATTACACCTGTTAAACACTGCAGCTTCATTTGTCTATATGCCATTCAGACATACTGCAGGTGATTTACCTTAGTGTTCTTACAGCTTTGTCACTGTGAGCATGTTGCCCTGCTAGCATTAGCTTTTAAAGCACTAATGTGGGGGAGAGCTGATAGTATGAATGTAGGCCAAGACTATTACGACTGGCTATTAAAAGAAAGATGAAAGAAGAAAGAGGTAAGACAAGATGCGATGAATATATAACAAAGCGTTTAGTAGTTTAGTAGTAGAGGAGACTTGCCTGAAAAGTGAGTGAGACATGCTTATATTCTGACAAAGAATTCTTCTCAAGGATAATAAAAAAATTATATTTGGTTTGTTAAAATATTTGTGTTAATATGTAACCCAAACACTGAGGCCTCTGGCATCACGCATGTATGAAGCATTTCCAATTGTTGTTCATCACATCTGACAAACAGTTGCACAAATACGTGCACTGACCTCGTTGTTGTTCTGTGCTTCTTCATTGCTGGTGTTTTTTCTATGTTCATTTCCTGTCAGAGACAAAGAAGAAGGTGTAAGAAAGAAAAGAGAGAAAAAAAAAGAAATGAACAAACAAAAAGGAAAGGAAGTCGATTGACATCACAGCCAGGATGTACTGACCAGGAAATAACTGACACAGTTACACCTGCTGATGTCTGTGTTTATTTAAAATGATGTATCATACGACCTTTGCGTAGAGAGACATGAGTATGGCACTGACAGCTAGACCAATATCAGTTTTCACACATGGAAAAGCTAATCTGAAGGGTGTATGCTTATAAGTGTGTGAACGTGTGTGTTTCATGTTGTGCAAGCTGCTTCAGAAATGTCTTACGTTTGTAGAGGAGAACCAGAAAAAGCAGAAGTGCCAGCAGAGCTACACCGACGACTACAGCAACGATTGGTATCCTGCTAGAAGAGTCACCTGCTAGAGACAAAACCACACAGCAAAAGGACGATCAGACTTTCAAACCATCACTAACACACAAAACTCGATCAGAACTGTCACATCTTTCAGAAAACAAAGTGCTTTCTCACCACCAGTCTCATGAGATGTGGTAGTTGTAGAAGTAGTAGTTGTAGACACAGCAAATGAAATAGAATAGTTCAATGTTGGTGAGGTACTAGTGGGTGTGGATGTAGTTGAAGGCACTGAAATTTGATATAGATTACAGTTACAGTATAGAAAATGAGAAATACAAAGTTTGACAAAAACTATGTTTAAAAAGTTAAATTGAAAATGGGATCAACAGTCTGGGAGTCTAACTGAGTTTTGTATAAACGTGTGAACCCCAAAACAAATAAACTGTTTTAATTTGGAAGCCATTGATTTGCTTCTATCTGTATTTATTTTGGATGAAATGTGTTGCATGAACAACACTAATGATTCTCTTCTTAAGACACAGTTCTTTATTAACATGACTTCATTAGATGAACTACAAGTTGATCAGTATTCAGTATTTATTGTAGCTTTTGTGTTGATGCCGGCAAACATTTTATATGAAGAGCAGAAGTTTTGTATGTTCCAGAAGTGAATGTAGCAGGAGCCAGTATCTGACTTTAAAACAGGAGCCAGGTTAGATACAAACAATAAAATGATGTGACCACTCACCTACAGTCATCGAGAGTCTGTTGAAGAACGGGTTACTCTGTGATTTGTTAGTGCTTTTTGCTCCACACCAGTATGTCCCAGTGTCGTCTGCTGTTACATCTCTCACTGTTATGGTGATGTTTCTCTTGTTTTTGTCATCCTCCATTGAAAACCTCCCAGTGTTCTTGTTGCGCTGCATGGTGTTCACTAGAGGTTCACATATAGATGGATCTTCTCCCTTACAGATGAATTTATTTATCAGATCATCGTTTGGATATTCACACCAGTATGAAAAATTCTGTCCAATAGTTGGAGACCTTGTGAAGTTAGTAATATCTGCAGACAGACAGACAGAATTAGTTAGTGACTGTATGAACAACATATTTCAGATACACCTTAATTATTTGTGAGTAAATCAAACCTGAAAGTATCAAATGTGTCAGACTCACTTTTAACTTCTAGTTGTATTTTTCTGAATCCAGCTCGGTAACTTCCTTCATTTGACTTTACTCCACACCAGTAGACACCAGCATGAAGTGAGGACACTTCACTGATGGACACGCTGAAGCCTGTGTTGTTTTTTGTGAGGGTGAATGTCCCGTTTGACTTTGGAGAAGATTCAGTTGATAAGATATCCTCACAGGTGAAATTGTTCTCTTTGCAGAAAAACAGGACATCGGACTCATCTCTTTTTCCTTTATAATTACATGTGATGGTGGTTTTAGCTGTTCTGTACGCAGTTTGATTAAATGGTCCCTGGCAGCCGTCTTTCTCTGTAACAAAAAGAAAGATAAAACATGAACTCTCTCTGTATCTGCTTGTCATGAGTTATGTTTTGTGGCAAATTGATTACATATTTTCTATTAACTTAATTGTGGAATTTTTTTATTTAAAATCCTGGGAAGATCTGTCAGTATTTTTTTTTTTTTTTTTTTTTTAACAAAGTTTGCACTATGGTTTGTGTTCTTGAGTGGGATGGATGTACTGTATATAATGTAAAACAATGCAAAAGTTCCCACTGGGACAATAAAGTCCATCACCCTCAGAGAGCCTCTGAGAGTAGAGCTGCTCCACAGGTATCGACATGACAGATTTGTTCCATGGAGGTCAAAAGTGAGGAAAACTATGGACAAACAGTGAACAATAGGAAACTATGGGACTGAACACTGTGAATCCACTAAGAGTCCTGAAGATGAACTATCCCCAGCAAACAAAATAAACTTTCAGGTTTCTGAATGTAAAAAATGTTTTTAGAATGTTGACATGGCCACTCTGTAGCAGGAATTAACATGTGCCATCATAGCAACAAAAAGCAGACATCTTGCCTGTTTCCAGGCTGGCTATGTATCACCCTGTGGTGATATATGAAAAAACATAGCGAGCAAACAGCGGACTGAGGTAGGCTCACAGGTTGATGCATCCCAGTTTGCATACTGACACTACAGAGACACTGGTGATGCAATGAGTACCGATTTCATCAGCAGTCAGAAAACCTGACCACAGACAGAAAAGACTGAAGAGTCATTTCCTTCCTGTGGCTGTGTCACATGGGTTCAACCACTGCTGCTCTCAGTTGACCAGTAACAGGTTCTAAGTCTATTGAGTCTAATGGGAGAAGAGAACGTCAACACTGATCTCCATCTCTGTCACTGGTGATCGCTCACCAGGGTTCATCCCTGACCACACTATAGTGCAGATGGACTCCTACAGGTACCTGGGCGTCCACATGGATAACAAACTGGTGTGAGAGTTCCATATGGAGGCTACACTTCCTGAAAAAGCCCAGAATCTTTAGTTTGAACCAGGAAGTGCAGTATCTTCTTTGTCATGCAGCAGTGGAGAGCCTCCTGTGCTATGATATATCTGCAGTACAGTCAAAGGTCACCTGACTTATACAGACAGCCATGAACATCACAGTCCTCTGACTATTTTCACAGTTACTGAGTGGTGTAACAACAGAGAGAGAGACAGAGACAGTAATAATAATAATAATAATAATAATAATAAAGATTCAACATTTCTTACCAACTTCCACTTTGATATTTTCCTCCTCCTGTTCCTCGCTATTATTCTCGTTTAGGTCAAATTTATACTCATATTTCCCAGAGTCCTCTCTTTGAAGTTGTTTGATGGCCACCGTGATTTTTTTATTCTTTGTATCATGATACAGGGAAATGTTGCCTTCTTGTTTCCACACACCCCCTTCAGTAATTTCTATGGGTCTTCCTTTTGGAATTTCTACAACAATCTTACGATAATATTCATCTTCTTCGTATCCACATGTGAATTCAACCCATCCTCCTGCACATCCCTTCACTTCAGATGAGGCCACACAGCCTGTAGATAAAAGAGAAAAGATCGTCGTCAGATTATGAAACACACAGATCTGTCCAATTAAAATATAATAATATATTTAAAATGAATAAATAAAAGAAATGTGTACATATCTGCAGAACTCTCTGCTACACTATGATACAATACAGATACAAATAATTCATAATATTTTTTAGTGTTTCCCACTCAACTGAGATGTCTCTGCTCCACTGTTGTTACTTCCTGGAATTTATATTTATAACAGCAGATTTTATTAAAAGAAGAATATTCTTTTCACTGCCTCAGTTGAGCTTGAATTCTTATTCTTATATCATTATTTTCTTTCATTAACTTTAAACTGGGTGTTGTCATGTTTTCAGAGTGTCATGTTAGAGGCGCTACCTTCAGAAGTCACCAAAGTCTGAAATGTTTAAAATCCCAGTCTCTTCAAGATTCAGGATAAAAATAGACTTTGCATTAAATCCTTGACATATATTTATATTTCAATGTTTGCTTTCAATTGCTTGCCTGTCCACCAAACTACTGTGATACATATGAACAAGTAACACTGAGAGCAAAACAAATATTAACTCGGAAATAGTAAAAAAAAGTTAAACAATTAGCTTAAACCAGACCATAAAATATGTCAGGTCTGTAATATCAGTAATCAGATATTAAAGATTTTTTTTCTTACCTGCCATCAGTGAGAGGATGAGCAGCAGGAAGCTCTTCATTGTGTTGGTTTGTAGATGGTGAAATTGTTGGTCAGATTAACTCCAGATGGTTATTCCAGTTTCCCCGATCAGTTTGTCTTCACAGTTAGTTGATCTCAAGTCAAGTGTTTCCTGAATTTGCGTCGTATGTTACCTAAAAACACTTCGCCCCCACCTGTCTGGTCATCCTTCCCCTTTTATTCAGTCATGTGTGAAGTTATTACTCCCCACTTCTTTAAATGGACAGTTAAGAGGAAGTGTCGAGAAACAGAGAGAGAGAGAGACAAAGAAAATTATACTTTGTATCAGTCAGAAGAATCTGACATAAACACAGTACGTCAGAATTAGAGTAATAGCAGTGTATTTTTATTAATCCACAAAGGGGAAGTTGATGGCAGGAGACATCGTTCTATTTAAACCAGCACCAGTTAAAAGTTAACAAAGCTTGTTATGGAAATGTTGACAACACTCATGATGACTGCAAGGATGATGATTAAATAATAATAATCGTGAAAAATCCCCTCACTGTATGAGTTGGTGTGTTTTG
The DNA here is from genome assembly GCA_014281875.1 of Nibea albiflora. Lineage (NCBI taxonomy): Eukaryota > Metazoa > Chordata > Actinopteri > Sciaenidae > Nibea > Nibea albiflora. The sequence goes on from CM024790.1 coordinate 25,052,147, forward strand.
CAGTATTGCATCATCAACCTTGTAAGCTACATAAAGCCAAGAGGACGTGAGTCACCTTGAATTTCATGCCAACACAAAGTTGCAGATGCCAGCTAACCGATAAGACCTTGACTCAGCGTTCCCTTTAAGCATGCAGGAGAACCTACAAATAACACAAAACGTACAAAAAATGCATTTTCATCATATTTACATTTAATCATTTAGCTGAAACAGGGAACCCAAGCCACAGGCATGCACATACATAAGCATCTGCTAAGTGGCAGCATAATTTTAAAAATCTGTTATGGTTATCTGTAACAAATCAATATTTAATGTCGCTGATGAAGGTGCCTTTAAGCAAAGCACTGACCAGCCTCCTTCAACAACAGTGTGTGAATGTGTGAAGCAGGGTGTTTTACTGGTGAAGAACAAATGTGAAATAATAAAAATATGATGATTGTTGTTGCAAAAGAAACCATTAAAGGAGCATCCTGCACGGCGTGAGCACCAGAAAGTCCTCACACTGACCTTTACACACAACATCAGATTGTGTTGATTGTGTTGAAACCTCAGATTTAAAGACAATCTCTCACAACTAATAACACAGATCATTTTTCCTGATAATCCTCTCTGGGCATTTTGGCTCTGAGTGGGAAGGACACCCTCCTTATTTCACAAAACACTAATGCTTTTTGGCCGCAGGTTTGGAGTCTGATAGCATATGTCATCTGCTCCAAGTGAAACATGGAACAATGGCTGAGTGTGTGTTTTATGGTTTATGAGTGTGTTCGCAATCGGTGGGACTGCCAGAAAATCTGGAAAGAAAACACAGATAAGATAGAGATTTTATATGGTAAGGGGTCTGCAGAGCAAACCCAAATGTCCAAACACATCTTTTAAAGACTGGACATGATGTACTGAGATTTATTAGTTATTTACGACCTGCTAGTGAGCGGAACATTAAGGGCAATAGAGTAAAAGCTGAAGGGAAGCAACTGTATATGTGATGGCTTTAGTGGACAATTGGTGTTTGTTTATGTTTTGTTTGTTGGGCTTATTAGAGCTTTTGAAGGGCAACGGTCTGATTGCATGAACTACCTCTTCAGATAATGTGTATCTGTATGACATAGTCATTCAGCTTCACGAGGTAGTCACAATTACCAATTACCAGGTGTGCCTCCAATGCTAACCCCTCTGATGTTTTGCTCAAAGGTAATGTCTGCATACAGTAAACAGCCCATTTGAGTACTACTTTAGTAATCCATATTATGGCAAGAACTGCTCAACTAAGTAAAGAGACACAATAGTTCATTGTTAACATCACTGAATGTCTGGAATCTGCAATCTGGAAAATTTCAAGAGATTCATATAGTTCATATTTCATATGACAGTATGTCATGACATACACCTACAGATTGTCTCATGTTTCTGTATGAGGTAATATATAAAATTAGTCCCTTTGACTAAAAAAACCCAGGAAACTATATCACTAGAGGAACTATCTCAGGAGCCAGTGCCAGTGTTAAACATTAACAAAGTCGTCCTGTCCTTTCTTGTATGTTACTGTTGCATAACTGATAATTGAGTTTGATGTAGTGATGAGATGTTGCTCTTTATGTCTGCTTTACAAGAAGACTGCCACGTCTGTCAGTCAGCACCTACACTGCTTAAAGCTAGACGTCGTCACACAGTACACACGACAGTTTGAAACACTGTATTCACTGCTTCCAGTTTCTCAGATAGTTTGATTGATTTGCAGGACAGGACAGGTTGTCGAAGTTGGATGCAGAGTGTGAGGCTGTGGCTATTTCAGAGAAGCAGTACGTACCAGTGCAGTCTGTAAACTGAACTTCAACAAAATATTTGTGTTATGATGGATTAAAAGATGAACTGAAGTGTGATTTTATGCGACAGTATTGTATTCATGCGTCTTCCTCCTTGCTCGGTCACTTTCCTTCCTCAGTCAATGTCCCGCCTATCTACATCAGGTTTACATCGCACTGTAACAGTTTGTAAAGGGCCACAGTTGTGATGAACCTGCTGTGTTAGAGAGTGTATGTGCATTACTATGAAGTTTGATTGATGAGGGTTAATGTTACCCTGGAGTTAGGGGAGCTGCAGTGTGTTTACTTAAGGATTTAAAAGCCTGTCAGTAACGGTCGGCTGCGAGATCGCCTTCTGCGAATTCCCCACTGTAACAGACCCACGTTTATCCCACCCACTCGTCTTAACCCAGCCACTGATTGACCCACAACAAGGACGCTCTTCAACTGATCCTTTTAAAATAAATAATCCTGCAATCCGACTCATCAGTGCCATATTTCACTCATGAAAGGCAATTTACGTGGGTAGATAAACTCACTTTGAGGATTCCTTTTAAATACCCTTCACTCACTGAGTGACCTTGTTAATCTTCATAGCTGCTCTTATCAGGTTTTGGATTACTTCTGTGATACAGTTAGAATGAAGCAGATAATACAGTATAAACAGATCGTCACTAATGGTGGGAAATCTCTTTCCATTAATGCCAAGCTTTTTCTCTGAAACGCTGTAGTCTGTAGATATAACGGCAGTAAATTCCTTTTATTTAAAGTCATGATATGTTTTTACTGCCTCCCTGAAAGCATTCCTGTCTAGTTGTCTTTCCCCCGACAGAAACACTTGACAAGGAGATTGGTTTACATGCTACTGTGTATAAACCATGAGACATTTTCATTAAATACAACATTATTATATCTTACTGAAACACAGAGAAGGTCTGACTCCGTGTTTGAATCTGAACCATATATCATTTCGCTTGGGCTCTCTCGACACTTAAAGGAAAAAAAAAAGTCTACTCCTTTTATTATCAATAATATATACAATATATATTCAGTACATTCCTAGATATTTTTTGCTTAACCTCAAGGAAAGAATGTAAACTTAATGATATTCAAACATCTCTTTAATGAAATGTTTTTGTTTTACAGATTTTGTGCATTGTGAAAAAACAGTTACTTTAATCATTTGTTTGTTAAAATTACTGATGCTGGAGCTTTACTTAAGAGGTAAGTTTATGTTTGTACCATGTATTTTGCAACACTCAGTGACATTTTGTATATTGAATAATTTTCTCTCAACACTTAGATCTCAACGTCTAAACTCTATAAGCGTTCTTATTTTTCAGTATCTGTAAAACTTTAATAATACTATAATGATGAATGTGAAATGCTCTTCTTCAGGTCAGAGGTCACGGTCACAGATTGTTGAACTGTAAAAAAAACAAAGTGTCTTGCTCAAGGACACTTAGGCAGAGCTGATGGTTTTGACAGAATTGAACACCTCGTGGTCTGACTCTTGTTTTTTTTAACGGCATTTCTTTAAAAGAAACCAAAATCTATGTGGACTGAAATAACACAAACAAACCGCTGCCAGCATGCCGGCTTTGGTTTATTTGTGTTTAATAATATTTGTCAGTTTTGAGTTTGAGTTTCTTAGCAACAACATTTCCTGGAAGTATTGGAATCACTGTCGCTTTAAAAAAGATCAAAACCATCGCAATGTCACGACTCCTTCAGATAGAAGGCTTAGTTCGGAGCCATAAAATCTCCCAACGACAGTTTGAGGCCTTCGTCTCTTTAAAGTGCTGCTCAGTTCGTCTTTCAGATGCTTCATGTCAAATGACAAATTATGTCTTTAATCTTTTTTAATCTTTTTCTCAAAGTCAGAAAAGCTCAACAAAATGTGATGGAATGACTACAATGCAAGTCAGGCAAAAGCACTCGCAATCTTAAAGATAAACACACGACATAGACAAACACTGCAGCTCAGCTTATTAGAATGGACTCTCATGTTCTGGAGCCCATCTGATACTTAAAAACTCCTCAGACTCAGAGTTTCATTTGCACCACTTTAGCTTAATTAATCCCAGTTATGTTGCTGTATGTGGAAGGTGTAGCGATGGGTGTTTAGACAGCTGATTTTGTTTCTGCAGTGACTCAGAGCTGCAACCAGGTTTGGATCTGAGAGGTAAACTTTCAAGTTAAGCTTTACTTGTGCTCAGAAACAGACAAATTACACTGTAAAGTTCAACTAATACTCATACTCATTCAGTTTTTTCAACATTATTGTTATGTACACTATTTGTTGTATATACAGTATATATTTACACATTTATCAGGTGGTGCAGGAACACAGGTAGTGACAGTGATGTGTGGTTGCATCTGAATGAATATTCCTTCATCTTTTTTATCCATCAGAGCTGATGCATTTAGCTCAGCAGGGTTATTCATTCATCCTGTCATCTCTTCATCTGTCTGTCCACTCAGGCTGTATGTGTTAAAGTCTCCCTCCGTTTCTATGAATGAGCCAAAACGCTCTCAGGTTACATCCCATCATGTGTTTTTGCAGGTGCTGAGAATTACAAAGTGTGAGGAGGGGTCATGACCTCATCCATCACAGCACCGCTACACTATCAGGTTCAGACATTATTTCACATCCTGGACGCTAAGTGTGTCATACAGTTCATATATATTATATTATATTATATTATTATATATATATACATTCAAAAAAAGATTAAAATAAGAAATTAGAAGTAACTCAAATCTGTTGTTTTTAAATATGTGTTAATCACTTTTTGCATCATCTTTATTTTCTGGTTTGGACACTGACTTAAAAACCTGTTACAGTTAGGTTAGGGTAATGTTTTATCACTCAAAGAAACAGTCCATACAGGAAACACTTCTCTCATCTGTGTCATTTGACTTACATCCATCAGGCTAGTACAGACCATAACCTATGTGTATTTAACTTGTACAGCTGACGCAGACGAGGTTTGAACAGTGAAAACATCTTATGTATAATATAATGCTATATATAAATGTACAAATAACCTAAAATTAAGTAAAGAACATGGTAAAAATATATATAGACAAGGTTAATTAATTAAATAAATAATAGTAATAATAATGTCACAGATTGAGGAACTGACAGATAAACATTCAGTTCTGATAAAATCCAGATTTAAAATGTTGGTTTTGGGTTTGTGTCTTTTTTCTTGTCAATCTTTTTGTAATTGAATCTAACATTTTTCTGGTTAATCTGTAGCAGTAATGAAAGTAACAGACGAGTTTAATATTTCAGCAGTGTAAACCACAAAGTTTTTTTTCTTTGTAGCGTAGTGAGTGATTCTGCAGATTGCATTCAAACTTGATCTTTATAGAGCCGAGATGGTCATTTTCTTGTCATCCGAAACGCTAAGACAGGAATCCTCCTCTCTTTGTCTGTTTCTCTCTCTCCTGTTCTAAATCTCTTTATCCACAGTCTCATTTTCATCTCTCTTCTATCTATTTTTACACCCCCATCTCATATCCCCTCTTACTCTCTGACATTTTATCTGAACTTTTTGTAGGGAAAACTCAAACTATCAAACTAACCCGCCAAGTCAAGTCTAATCTTCAATCACACTCATCTCAAACAACTTGAAAGATTAAGTAATAAACTAACAGACTTTGGTCACCAGATGACCAAAGCACCGAAAGCATGATGTGATATATGTGTCCAAAGAGCAAGAAAAGGAGAAAGAGGACGTCGGGACAAATGGACAAAAAGAAAAATAGACATAGCAGAAATCAGATCCTGGAATAAAAAATAAAAAAAAAGAACACATCCTCATCCGTCCCTTCTGTTCCCACAGAAAAGGTGAAAGGGCTGGTTCGGGACTGGTGTGCCCTCCGCTATTCCTGATATCAGCCTGAATATAAGAAAGTACAGACATCACCAGGACACACAGAACTGGAGCCCACAGACAGGCTCAGAGCTTTTTTTTTTTTGGTGTACAGAAAATCAAAAATGATAATGTTTATTGGATATGATCTGATTTCAAAGACCTATTAAAACATGCAACTAAAACAGGGAGAGAAAGAAGCAATTTCCCACGTTGATCAGAGTTTTATCCTGACATACTGTACTGTTGACTGTTGGTGCCAATATGTGTCTCTCCAGAGCAAAGCAGGGCATTTCCAATCACCATGTCAACTGAGAAGTCTATACTAAACCCTCCAGAATCAAACACAACCATCAAAGACAAATAATGTAGTTACACCAACCTTCACCACCACCTAACCAATCACTGCATGTTCAGGTAAAATAATAAGAGCCCAGGATCAAACATAAACCCTTAGCTCTGCAGTCTGTCACTTTCCAACTAAAGTTTAGTTTAGAAGATACCGGTACTGCATAGATGACTATGGACTGAAAATAAGAGCATGAAGTGGGGGCTATGGCTCTGATATACTCTAAATGGACAACAAGGCGAACGCTGGACACTAGACAAAACATTCATGGACTGCTGATACAGTCCATGGACTTGGTGTTGGCTGATAGCTGGAAGGTCAGGGCACATGCCAGATAGCCACAATGTCCTCAGTTCAAGTCCCATCAGAGACCCTTGTTGAATGTAATACCCCGCTCTCGCTCCCTTCTGTCTGTCTGCTATCAAATAAAAGCAACAATGGCAACAAAATAAGCTGTAAAGTTATTGTAGCCTGAAAATGACTGCAAAGATGTGGGCAGATAATAATAAAATGTACAAATATTTATACTGCAAATAGTTGCAGTTACGTGGCAGATCTAGTTTCAGCTTAGTAGCCTGTCAAGCAGCTCCACCTGTTTGTGAGCTGTTAACAAAAGTTAGATCACATCAAACTACGTTTGTAGTTGAAGCTTGTTATTCAAACGACATAATCTTGTGCTGAGAAAACTGAAACAGGCTGATGACACGCTGAATTTACATCAACAACTCTCATGCTTTTTGATGTTTAAACAAGTTTGTGGTGTGTTTGTGCAGTTTGTTTGGAGCACATTACGATATCATCATTAATACATTGAATACAAATCCACAGATGAGTGAGAACTAAATAAAAGCTGCTGCACACTTGGACAAAGGACAAAGATTGCCCTGTCACAGTGTCAGATGTTACAGACCAACTGTTAATGGATGTTTTTTTATAAGACATTTTTTAATACACTTTGATTGAATGAAAACACTAAAAACAAAATTCCCACACAACACAAAATGTTGCAATAAGAGGATTTGAGCAGGGACCACCCTGTCTATGTATCGCAGCTCTGTGCGCCGGGGTCGCTCTGTCCACTCTCTTTCCCATGAGAATGATCTCCGGTTGGGGCAGAAGCCACTCACTGTATAACCCCTCTGCTCTCCCCCGAAGGACCAATTGGCTAACATTAAGATGTATGCTGCAGCACAACAGTAACAGTAGACCGAGGTCAAGCTGGGCTGAAAATAAGACTGTATCATGTCAAAATAAATAAGTGGGTAGTGGTGAGGCGATGAGAGCAGCTTTTTATCTTCGTGTCCAGAAGAGGATGGTACAGTAACTATCCATCAACAAAAAACTTGTCTTATATGTGGCTTCTTTTTGTTTCTCTTCATTTGAGAGGTGATTTTTGACATTTTATTAGGGTTCTTTATCTTTCTGGCGTCTCTTATCGCTCTGTTTTTATCAAGGAATTAATCTGTATATTATATCAGTCAACTTCTGCAGGAACAGTTTATCGCTGTGCAAATAAACGCAATAATTAACAAGCCACTTTGTCCCCTGGTGTTTCATAAGCTGGGACCGAGCCATCTGTCTGGAACTAATGTTTGCATGTACTTCAATGTAGAGTGAAGAGCAGCATGGAGAAGGAAGGTACATCCGAGATCCGTCAGCGAGACCAAATGGACTGTAAACTCTGTGATTTGGCCCCTGATAGCAGCTCAAGCTTCCAGTTGCTGACCAGTATGAATGACCATACAAGGCATTGGATTTACTTCAAAACTGAAAGATCAGTAGAAGAGAAGATTACAGCAGCAGCTAGACCATGGTTAGATCTCTTTTCTCGTCTCTCTGTTCATTTCTTTCTGTCTTTCCTCTGTCAACAGTTCAGTTTCCTTTGCTGCTCTGCTGTATCTGATATTTCTTTTCGCCTCTCTGCTCTCTCCTTTTTTTTACTCTCTAATCATCCCCCTTTTTCTTTTTCTGGCTACTTCTTTCTGGATCTCCTTTCTTTCTCTCTCAGCCCACAAATAGAGAGGGTACTCTAATAGACCTCCCTCAGTGTCTCCTGTCCCTCCACTCCTCCCTCTCCTCTCCTCCTCCTCCTCTTGCTCTTCCCTCCCTCGCTCATTCCTCCTTTCTCAGCCAGCCTCAGATAAGAAGGGGGGGCAGAAGTATTTCTCTTTGGCCACTTCTGAAACTGGAGCCACCAGAGAGGATGAGAGAGGAAAAAAGACTTCAAATTTCTCTTTTCTTTATTTCTGGATATTTGAGCAATGAGTCGATTTCAGTCATCTTTGATTTGCATGCAGATGAAGATTTAAATCTTATTTCTCTGATATTACTTTACATCTAAACTCTTTTTCATTCTCTCAGTCAGTCCCATCCTTGTTCACACAGTTTTTTGCCCACAACAATTTTCATCCTTGTCTGCCCACTT
>CM024790.1:25660706-25935706 GCA_014281875.1 Nibea albiflora
GTGTGTGTGTGTGTGTGTGTGTGTGTGTACAGCCACAGCAGTCTTTTGTTTTGTGAGTTCGGCAGCCTCGTGTGCGTTTGTGTGATTTTCCATCTCTCTGGAGAAAATCCATGAAACTGTCCTCCACCTGGCGTCTCTAAACCTTGAAATGTGATCTGTCATGGTGTAAGGACACAGCGTAGAGTGTGTGTGTGTGTGTGTGTGTGTGTGTGTGTGTGTGTGTGCATGATGTACACTCCGTATTCAACGAGCTGCTCAGAAACAGCTGGCTCAGGTTTCAGGTATACGGAGGAAAATAACAACAGACTTAGCAGGACAGCTGGATGTGAATCTCCTACAAACCAAGCACGTTGTTGTTTACATCGCGTTGTTTGCTGCTCGGCTGTGTTTTACCGCCGTGAACATGTGGTGAGATAACAGGAAGGAGGCTTTTTGAATCAAACAGACAAATGTTTTATCTCGTTCTCGTTCACCGGGTCACCTCTCTGCTCGAGGAGGAGGAAGAAGTCTGACGGTTTGGTGCACCGGGCTGTCATTCACGTGAAGCATCAGGACAGAACAGGGGGCCACACTTTAAGAGGTCAAGGCAAAAGTTCAGAGAAAACATTCTCATATTTTACGCTACAAATTTAATTTCCTTACACAGCTGTCCACACCTATTCTCCCGTCATATCATCCAGCCATTCCCCCGTGCAGAGGAAATGCTTCTGCGCTGGACGTCATGCCGTTTCTTTGCCACCACTTCATCTGTCATTTTCAAGATGTGTGTGTGTGTGAGGTGTGAGGTGTGTGTCCGTACTTCCAGGTGACTTCCAGCTGGAGTTTGATGGTTCCCAGCTCGGTGATGTCCACCAACATCAGCTGAGGCTTCACCACGAAGAAGTCTGCGCTCGCACAGGTCACCATGCCGACCAGCAGCCAACCCAAACCCTTCGCCTCCGTCACCTGAAAGAAACAAAGAGGTTCGATGAGGCTGAGAGACCTGGAAGTTTTTCAGTTCTAACACCTGTTAGCACATACATGTGTGTACTTCATCAGTGTATGCATGTAAACACTGTGTTTGTCACCTTGATCTCAAAGTTGTGGTGTATGTGCGGGAGGAAGATCATCTCCTCTTCATCCCAGGACTGCGTGTCGTCCGATTCAATCCTCCCTCTGATCCTCCATCGCTGGCGCCCCAATCGCACCACCACCTGTGTGTCATGTGATCATCACAGATGTATTGTTATATTCATTATTCAGGTGGTTCAGATTCATCTTCAGGCCTGCGATGGTCTTGAAATAGTGAAGCTCACCTCGTACTGGTCTCCGGGGCAGAGGCGAGCGAAGCCGATCAGACCTGCAAGTGAAAACACATGTTCGATATGTGGAAGATAATGTGGCGCTGATAACTTGTAAACAGTGTGTGTGTGTGTGTGTGTGTGTACCTTTCATTTTGATGTGTAGCACTCCGAGGAGGATTTCCAGCTCTCCTTCTATAACGGACATGTCCTGCAGAGAGGGGAAATTGGGTAAGAGAGGAATTTTAGAAAAGGTAAATAAATCTTTAGCAGGGTGCCTTTGACGGTTTCTGTTAACAGACCACTCCTGCTTTTCACCAATTTTCTGTCCAAATGGAGGTCAAAGGTCAGAGTCATCTGCAGCTCACTGACACCTGAGCTGTTGAGCTTTCATTGTCCTGGTTGAAGGACATTTTAGCAGATAATTATCAACACATTTATTCGGCTTTATGAAAAGATGCTGTTCATTTCACCACCTCGCTGACTGCTGGTTCTTGTCTAGTGATGACTTCATCACCATTAAAGCTGCGCTGGCCGCATTCACAACTTCAACTTCTATTTTCCAGCTTTGTTTGAACGCAGCTCGACTCAACTGTATTTCGACAGAATGTTTTAAAAGATATTTACAACCTGTTCAAGGGTCACAGATTGGCCAAAGTCGAATTTAGTCTGCAAATGTTCGATCTTATCAGTCTGCGTGTCGCGGTGTCACAGTGATAAATTGCTTCTTGACTGCTCATCTTTAGCCAACAGAAGATGAAAAAAAGAAAAAGAAAAACTCTTTACTGGGCAGCTTCAAAGATGTCACGACTTGGAAGGATTTTGGAGGATCCTTGTAGTTCTTTTGCTCTTCTTACAAACAGCTGGTTGTGATTGTTGACAGCTCCTTAAATTTTGATAAAGAGATGTTTGGTTGAGTTTGTCAAGTTGTCTTCAGGCCCGGTCTCACGCTTTAACTGCCTCTCAGTTAGAGGACTGTAATTCTTTCTACGCGGGTGTCTCTTCGTTTGTACAAAATGCAGTGACCCGTCGTCTAACAGGTGACCACATAACGGCAGTATTGTCCCCCCTCCGCAGCTTCCTGTCTGTTTGAGGGTAGATTTAAGGCTTGTTTTTAAGGTTTTAAATGGACAAGCACCACTCGATCTACCAGAACTCTTACACCATCACACTCCAGTCAGAGCACTGAGGTCGACCAAACAGATTTTTTTGAATGTTCTGACACAAAAATTGACGATCAAGTCTCTGTGGAGGCTGCCCCTGATCTCATGAACCTTTAACCTGTTTATATAAGAGCAGCTCACACCCTAAAAACTTAAACCGCTGCTGAAAACAGACTTTTACACAACGGGTTATGTGAACAAAACAACAGGCTGCTATCAGAGGTAAAAAAATATTCAAATTCTCATTTTACTAAAACTCTTCTTTACAAACTAAAATGTGCATCAGTAATAGATTCCTGGCAGAGCAGCAGATGACGCGGCATGTGCGGCGCAGACTGCTGCCTCCTGTGTGGGCTGATGTTTCAGGAGGTCACAGCTGTTGGTCACACGCTGCAGACCAAAATCAACTCAGAGGGAGAACCGAGTGGCCGATTTACGACTCTTGAAGAGGTGGCAACACTTAAATAAATCTATTAATGTTCTGTCCACACACACAAACAAAAATGAAAACCTTTCTGTATCATGATTTGCATTGCTGTGGACGTGTTTGACCCTCTCCACAGCCTCTATGGACATAATGGCAGAGGAGAAGAGAGTGAAGAGGACGTTGACGGAGGAAAGCTGCAGACGTAAGACAGACGCTGAGCTGGCCTTCTTGCTGTTGGACTATAAGTATTATTAGCTGGCTGCTACTGTCGTATGTGTCGTTGCAACTTTACAAATACTGCTATACAAATTAAAGTTCAATGTCTCCTGTCATCCCACCGCAGTGCTGCCACAGCAGAAGTGTCTGTACATGAAAATATGTAACGAATGTAGCTGTGTTAACCAGATTCCTCTAATGTCCGACCATGATTAATGAAGTTTTACCATTTAGAAATCAAGAGGTCGCACCATTTTTGGAAGTATTTAAGTTTTACCCGGCTGAACTCCAGCGACCCGCTGAAACGCTCAGGAGGTTCATATTTTTCTAGAACCACAATCCCTTGTGATGTTTACTGCGAGGACACCCAGTATGAATACATACTGTACAGTGTTAGTACAGCTTGTGTGGTCGTACATCGAAATGAACTTGTGACTGATTATGTTTGTCTGTCTGTGAGAGAGAGAAACAAAAGAAACTCATCTGAGGAGAAAGGAACAGTGCTGGAAACAAACTAAATACATTTACTCAAGTACTAGACTTAAATATAATTCTGCAGTACTAATACTGCACTATAGTTCAGAGGGAAATATTGTACTCTGCATTTTAAGTACTTGGAAGTGATTTCAAAACATCGAGGGAGAAATGTGAAAAAGAAAGGGTGAGCGAGGAGAGCAGAGAAACAGAAGATCACGAATAGATGTAAACGTGTGAGCATGTGTGTGAGAAACAGAGAGTAAACGTCCTGAAACACCGCATGACAGACAGACAGACAGACAGACAGACAGGCAGACAGGCAGACGGGTATGAATGAGTCCTCAGTTGTCTGTTAATGATCCTCAGCCTGCGGCTACAAACACAAAGATCACCGTGGGACCATCACTCACACACCAGATTATTTCGTTTGGCAGCATTAGGACCGTTAGCGGCGACTGTTGGCCCTCTGCTGTGTGGACATGATGGATACGTGGCAGACGCCGTTTGGCCTGAGAACGTTTCAATTACGCCGACTCCCTCTGTGATCGTTCGTGGACGCGAGATTCTGCTTCGGTTTTTCAGAGGTGAGGAAACTAAATGTTTCTATACAGAGCATCAGGTGTTTTTCTGTGGATGAATTGATTCTTTCAGCTTCATCACGCTGCGTTCTTCATAATCTTTAAATCCAGTGTCGTCAGCTTTGTCTGGATTTTACATAAATGATTTTTAGATTTAGTTTTTCTGTATGCTGTAAAATCTACATCGTACACGTAAAGGTATGTAAATACACGGTGGTTCAATATGGTGGCCTCTGTGAAAGAGGCCTGCAGATATAAAAGTCTTATTTTTAGGTGATTATATACCAATTAAAACATTGTTATGCGTAATATATTAGTCATTTTCTGTATATAGAGCTCTCTAAGTCGCCGTCTAGAGTCTATTTGAGACCTTTTGCCTCCAAACTTGTAATATTATAATAGTATTTAAATTATTGTTGGAAAATATTTCACAAAATAAGCTGAAAAACACTTTTCCTCTTTCATCAGTTGTAACGAGTACTTCTGAAATTTGAGTTAAGTTTCACTGATAATACTTGAATCTTTGCTTTGAATGGAATATTTTCCCAGTGTAGTATTGATACTGTTACTGAAGTAAAAATATCTGAGTACTTGTTTCTCTGATTCTAGTAAAAAGTTTGACAGTAACAGTCGAATGATGCCCTGAGCTCTGGAGGTTGTTTACAGCAGGAAAAAAGAGGCATGATGAAGCTGTTAATGCCTTCTGCATGTCATCTGTTACACAGATGCGACCACTGAGGCTACTTCTGAAGAAAATCTGACTTTGAGGCTTTGAAATGGAGAAAAACGTTGCATGAATTTCTTGCTAAAATTCGACGTTAATCCGTGTTTGAGGAGATCACATCATGCCGTCGATGCAGTCATGTGTGACCTCTGTCTGCTGCACACCTGGCCAGGTCGCTGACGCAGCGATGATTAATGTTTTACACCTGAGACACATTTTACAACGGCAGAGCTGCAGCAGACACACGTAACAGGAAATATTGTTTATCGGCTTATCAAATAAGTCGACTGCATCAAGCAATCTTATATCTGTGTCTGACTGGGCTTTAATTTAAAGTTAATTTAAGTTTCATTCAGACCAGGTGCCAGCCATCAGGTGTTTTGTTGGAGGCTATGTCTCATTTCCAGAGAACTGTCGCAGCAGCTGCCTCCGTTGTTTTTATTTATGCATTTCTGGGGAACTTTGCAGACCTGCCTCCCCGTCCACCAGATGCCCTCGGACATTCCCACCAATCCCAGCCACCTGGTCCTTCAGTGTTTCCCTTCACATCATGTTGTGTACTGTTTCAGCCGTTTTCTTCTACCTGTGCTGCTACCCGTCTGTCTTTCCCTTCTGGCTTATTCAGGCCACCTTATCAAGCTTGACTGAACAATAATTTCTTTTGTCCTGCTTCAGTGTCGTGTGCATTTTGTCCTCAATCCTAATGTCTGGTGCACATCATTAACAAGAACAGTCTGTGCACTGGAAGGACAGTAAACGTCTCACACATAATGAGGCACACAGGATGCCGTTTGTTTCAAAAATCTTGCAGATTTTGTCTCCAACCTGAACTCTCTCTCTGTCTATTTCTGCCTTCACTCCATTAATAAATCAAGTGTTTGATCTCCAAGTTGATACAAGAGGCAAGAACTTTGTTAAAAGACAGAAAGACAGAGGGAGGGAGAGTAAGCAAGTGAGAAAATGAAACTAAAAAATGTTTCGTTAGATTTTCACACATCAGTTTCTCTAAAGTGAAACTCTTCAGTCTGGAATGGAGTTCAGAAATTGGAACGACGTGTCCTGGTTCTCTTTAAAGATGCTCACCAGGAAAGAAAGCCTCTGATTGAAGAAGTGAAATCAGACTCGCTCAGTACCTGCAGGCTGTGTCTGTGGTTGCGATTGAGCTCCAGCAGACTCTCTCTGGAGGCTCTGGTGGACGGGGACAGCGAGAAGGCTCTCTTCATGTTGACCGCTCCCTGACACAACCTCCACTGGATACAATACGTCTCATACAGCTCCTCCACCTGCAGGGACAAGAGCCCGAAGCGAGAGTTCAGCAACACAATCAACACAATCATTTCCTTTCTTTGCACAAAGCGTGCGGCTGCTGTAACAGGTTGGCTGAACCTTCCATGGAATGTCAAAATACACAAAAACAAACTCAAATTTCTGGGTTTGTTGCACAGCGTGAACAAAATAGATGAGATTCAGTCTATTCAGAATTATTACACATTTTCCATACCTTTAATATTCATTAAGTTTCCATCACATCATCTTACCTTACTGATCTGAAACTCGAGTCTTCGTATGTATCTCTCCAACGCTCTCATCTCCTGTGAAATGATTTTAAATGATTTATTTATTAATGTATATGAAAGTGCTCAAATATGACTTGGTTTGACTGCAGTAAGGTAAAATAATGTGGCTCTGGTGCAAAGATTACCTTCTCCAGATCATACAGAAAGGCCTGGAAACAGAGAAAGCACATCATTTGTCACCACTGTCATCATAAACATCTGAAAAACAAATCACACCGCCCTCACACACACACACACACACACACACACACACAGTTTCTCACCAGTCTGGAGTTTCTCTTTGTCTCTCTCTGCTGTGACGACAGGAAGTCCATCTCTGCCTGGTGACCCTCCAGAAACTCCCTGTAGACGGTCACATCAGAAACACTCATCATCCACAGAGATCTTATAACATCTGAAGCAGAGCTGCAGCATCCACTTCATAAAGAGCTGCCGTGGCTCAGGAAGTGCAGTAACTAATCACTAATCAGAACACTGAGGTGGTTCGACCCCCAGCTCCTTACTTCTTATAGTTCATGTTAAAATACACATTTACGGTAACTAGTATCGGACATACTTGAGTCCTTTACGTAACGCCTGGAAGACCCTGTCGACCTGATCCGGCTGCAGAGACCAGACAGATCCTCCACTTCTGCTGGGAGACAGGTGCATCCTGGGAGATTTACCTCCCGTCATGGCTTTGGAGCGAAGAGAGTTACGAGCAGAGGACGGCCTAAAAAACAGACAAAGTCAGAATAAATACGATTATTAGTCATCACTGGCGGAGGGAGGAGTTTTCCAAGTGCCAAAAACGTCCACCTGAGGCTGGCTCCAGAAGTGAGTCAGTCTCCATAAGTCCCCATGTTAAAAACTTCACAGCAGAAATAAACACGTTTACAGCCTGGTACAAAAAACAGTTTTGGTCTCTATAGCTAATATATAAAGGCTTTAAGTTCTGCCTTGACTGACAGGTGGGTGTCATTACAGGTGTTTGAGCACTCAGCCGTCATCCACGTCTTTGCCAATTTTTGGATTAGTTGGAAGGAGGAGTCAAGATGGCTCCAGCCAGAGCCGCCACAATCTGAGCAACGCCTCTGCGCTACTGTCCTGCCTATTCTCTGTCTCTCTCTCTCTCTGTACTGCATCTCTGACAAACATGCAGCAAGAATCAAACTTCACCTGTATGCTGCTAGAAAAATGAAAGCAGTGATGCCAGTGATCTGTACAGTGTTTCTATTGGACATATTTCGTCACTCAGATTTAGCAGATGTCCTCTGTAATTATGGACTGTGTGATATCTGCTGTCCCCGTCAGCGCGTCATGTTTACGGCCGTGGTCACCATCAAAGCACCATAACGAAGAATCATGGGAGACCACCACGCGGTGTTATGCTGCCAGGACACGAACACAGTGGAGACGCTCAGGAATGAAGTGTGTGTTCAAGAGACACAGTGTGTTTTTGAGTGTGTTGGTGTGTATGTTTGCCCAAGATAGAAAAATCACAGGAAGTGCATTCCAGCTCTGTCTCCTAACATGACATTCTGTTCTCTCTCTCTCTCGGGACTGACAGTTGACATCTGTGTGTGTGTGTGTTACTCGTTCATTCTTCATTCAGAAATAACATCTCACAGTCTGCGGTGCGTTCAATCTCTGCCCGACAACGAGGAGCAGCCTCGTCTGCGGGTGAAGGGGTTTCCCTCCACACGACAGCTTAGCTTCAAGCTCTTTAAAAAAGACAATGGCTGACTTTATTTCCTCTCTTTGTTCGACAGTGTGAAAAACAAGTCACACGCAGTGATAATTTACAGTCAATACGAGGCCAAAATCTGGTCAAAGTTCCTTCCTAATTGTCATTTCACTGAGCTGAATTTTTTCTGGTTTATGTTCGGCTGCCTGTCATTCATCCCGACAGTTGTGGGAATAAATGGACGTCTCCTCTGGGAAATAATTCCTCAAATACTTGACGCCTTACAGACGTTTCTTTTGTTATCTTGGATACCAGTTGTTTTTTTTTTTGGCAGCGTTACGGTCTGAACCTTGAATGAATTAAAACACTTCCATCCATCCATTTTATCCGTTTTGCATAACTGCTTATCTTTATCAGGGTCACTGGAGGCTGGAGCCGATCCCAGTCGACTTAACATGCTTATCGCCTGAATGGAAAAAAACACTGACGTGAAAGGTGATGAAAGAACAAGATGCTGATGCTATCGGGCAGTGACAAAAGTTTTGCATGGAAAAATCAAAATTTTGCATGGAAAAAGAAATTTACAGAAAAAGGAAACAGACATGGAGCTGCAGCTCCAGATGAATCCATGAAAGCATCATGTACGGGTTAACGAACACTCTCCATCATTAACTGAATTTTAAAATAATTAAATTCAGTGTTTATATAACGTCTGTTTTCTTTTTCAGGGGAACTTTTCAGTCCGTACGTGTGTCAGTACTTATTATATTTTGCCCTTGTGAGTTTGTGTACTTCGCCTCCTGCTCCCCTGCTGGAGCTTAGCCTGCCAGCAGCTATCAGTCAAACACTCTTTGATTCTCATTGGCTGTAGCAGCGTGTCACTCACCGTCGTCGTCCATTCAGAGAGCTGAAACCGGTGAAGGAGCGGCTCCTGTGGACCAAACCTCCAGTCTGAGGGCGAGTCGAATCGAAGCTTCACCGACATCCTTCAGAGAGAGAGACAGGAAAAAATTAAATAAATGACAACAACTCATGAAAATAATTATACGGCAATGATTTAAATCCACCGTCTCAGGATTTCTAAAGATCTTCTTATTCCGACTTTAACCATCTGCGACCAGGCCGTGTCAGGAAAACTGTTTAAGTCCGGGCTTAGTGTACGTAAAAGTTACTGCTTGTGTTTTTCACCATTGTTCACCTCTTTCATCTCCATTTCTTCTCAACATGCACACAACCCACTGAAACACTGAGAGTTCAGGGCGGTCTTGCTGGTTTCAGACAATCCAAAACAGGAAACACAGCAACAACATGTCTGGGACACATTAAGAAAGAAACATCCTGAGACACAGACACACAAACATGTGCATACGCTTAGATGGAGAGCTGCTATGCATTTACATATACATTCAAGCTGTGTAGCTTAAATTGCAGTTGCAGCATGTCGAGGGGAAGTTAATGTCGGTCCAACTAGTTGTATGTGGGGAGAAGGAAAATAAACTAGAAGATGGCTGGAATCCAATTTTGCACTTCCTATAATATTTTTTCAACATCAGGCTGCTGCACTGTCACATTCGTGTACACAGTGTGCACATAAATCAGAGAAGTTACAGTGAATGGAGGTAAAATAACGGGTTCAAATACACTGCAAACATGGCTCCATGTAGGATCAGGCACTTGCAGAGCGTAATATTTTCCACGTGGTACGTGGTCTAGAAATTTTCTTCTCATTTCTTGAGAAATCCTCTTTTTTCCTGTAGCTCAACCAGCAGTTTCATCTTTTTGGTTTAAAGAAGCATGCATCGATGAATTTCCATGAACTTTAGTCCAAATATTAGCAATAACTTTGAACATCTACCACTTCTTTTTAGACGGCCATTGGCCTCTGAGATGACTGTCTAATGCTTTCTGGTTTCTAATGCGTGCGTTTAGTTAATTCTTCTTCTTTTGACAAACGGCCTCAAACAGCTGCTTAAGCTCAAAACAAGAATGTTCTAATATCTTTTTGTTGCACACCATGAATAATTATAACAACGGAGTTTGGAACAAATTGAAGCGTTGGTAAAGAAAGTCATCATAATTGTAGCTGACTGCGCATGAAATAAGATTCAGGCGACGTCGTATTACTCCATGATAAGTGACCGCGAAAGCATTTCCTGTATGACAGCGAGGAGAGAAAAACAACAACAAAGCAGAAACGGTCGATCGGTGATGAAGAGCAGGCACGCAGGTACACAAGCTGCACTTCCACAGAAAAATACTGTGCGTAAGCAAATATACCATAACTACGTACACACACACACACACACACACACAGTCTGGACACCATCTGCTCCGAGTCTTTCATGTGGTTCCTGTGAACGCTGAGTTTGGTTGAAGCAAAAACAACAACTGTCTTTTTCTAAATGAGTTCACAATGAGTCAGTTTTACTATCATTTATGTAAAATATGAAAAAAAAAAGATCAATCATTGCCAAAACCTCCTCGTTCAGCATCTTCAGTCAGTGTGTTGATGTGGATAAACAGGTCATCCTGTTAGTATCTGGGCTCAAATAACCTGAATTAAAGTCATCCGCACTCGACTTGTCTAGGATTTGTACTAGAGGAGAAATATGCTGCCAGTGTAAGTAGTTCAGAGTAACCCAGTTTGGAGTCCGTGACCCAGAATGTAAAACACACTGTTGGCTCCTGATGCCAACATCAACACCGTCACCAAGCAACTGCACATAACACACGGGGATGGAGAAACCAGGTCTGAACATTATGAACCAAAGACAGCTAAGTAAGCACTTATACTACACACACACACACACACCACACACACACACACACACACACACACACACACACACACACGTCATTTCAAGGTGAAACATGATTGATTCTGAGCAGTTTCCAGCATCCAGTGGAGCGATGTCTTCCCCTCTTAAAATCACTCCGCCGAAACATCTGAGAAATGCAGAGACGTTCGCTGTTACTTTGTGTGTGAACAGTAGAGAGTATGTAATATGGACATCTTATCCGTAACGTCACCCACAGGTTCCTTAAGAGCTGTTATGAAGCTCCCACCTGTCAATCAAACAGCCACGCTCTTAATCCTGCAGAACTTTAAGCCTTAATATAACGTGAAGAGGTGAGTTGTATATAAATTCACCCTCAGTACAGTTGTCATGAACGGGGAAATTAGCTGTAGAGATCAAAACTGTTTTTTGTACCAGGCTGTAAACATGTTTATTTCTGCTGTCTAACATGGGGACTTATGGAGACTGACTCACTTCTGGAGCCAGCCTCAAGTGGACGTTTGAGGAACTGCAGTTTTTGACACTAGGCTTCACTCTAGAGATGCTGCAGAGCGCAGTCGAGCGGTCACAGTAACATAGTTCAGTCATGGCTGAACGCCACATTAACCAGCTGTAACAAACTATGTAAGGAATGCCGCACAGCTCCGTCCATCAAACATGCATAAAGATCATTCCTGCAGTCACAGACGACATCAGTCTCCACCTGTCTGCTCAGTTACACTCTCTGCTTGAACATTTTTCAACAGCTCACAAAATCAGCTGTAGGGAGCGTCTAAATGCAGCTGTTTCTGTCAGTCACATCATTTAGTTGTCTTGTTTTTACTCCCGAGAATAACGCTGTCACAGTGTGCTGCACACTCCTGACAGACCTCTGAATGTTTGAGCCTGCACAAAGAAACAAGTCGGAGGAGTCTTACTGCTCGGGAGCATCAGCTCTGTGTTTGTCAGAGGAATTCAGGGATTTCCTCTAAACCAGTGAATCACCACCACATGTGGCCATGAAGCAGAGAGACGAGGAGCAGGATGATTTGTGGTTAGTGGGGAAGTAAAAGATGAAACATTGAGCTTAATGTAACCAGCAGTAATGAAGTACAGTTACTTACTCTCCTCTGTACTTCTACAACGTCTCATGAGGAAATATTATTACCATATTTTTACCCTATAGCTTTTTAAAGGACAAATATTTTACAAACTATACATCAATTATAAAATATGTGCTATAGATCAAACTATCCAAAGTAGTTTAACTGTGCCTCACATGCACAAGTGTTGCTTACATGTTAAATGATCAGTAATAATCCAATAATATGATGTGTAATAATACTGTAAAACTCAAGTACTTTCACTTCAAAGTAATAATTAATTCAGTTTATTTCCAAAAACAACGATTGAATAAATAATATTAAATAAATCAGAAAAAAGGGGCATCACAAGACAGAAGATGAATAATTATAAACAAGAAGATTTTATTCACTGCCCAGCTCAGCTGTGGATAAAGTGTTTATAACCCTGACACACCCTCTCCTCCTGTTTAAAGGAGTCTCACACTGTCGGATGTGTGACTGTGTTTAAGGAAAAAAGACATCAACGAAAGGAAAGTGAGAAAAAGAGGAATGTGTGAGAGAAATTATACATGACTCATAGTGTCATAAATAAGAAGCCGTGATGACCAAATTTGTTATGTGTTACTGCAGCATCGTGGATAAGTTCGAGTCTGGTCTTTATCATCTTTATAACACCGCTGTAGACTTTCATATTTAACAAAAAACTTTTATTTTAAGTCAAAAACTGAAGACTTGAATGGCTTTTGCTTTCAGGTCTTACAGACAAGTCTTAATTTTTAGCCTTTAGTCCACATGAACTTTGGTTGTTTCTTAGTTTTGTGCATCATCTCTGCTACAAGATCCAGCAGCTTGGCGTCATAAACCAGAATTATCCTTCAAGTTTGGGTTCACGCAAGTTAAATGTTTGGAAGTTTTGGTCGCGGTTACAAGAGCAAACTTTAAAAAAGCTCGACGTTAGGTCACAGTTTACCTGTAAAATGTTTCTTTTGATGTTGTATTTTTATTTCATAACCCGTACTGTGTGGTCTTGAGTTGTATATTTTCATTGTAAGTCCTCAGATTACTGAAAAGCACAACGCAGAGAACATTTTAAGCTTCTCTTTTGCATATTTGAGGTGTTCCAAAAGTCACAGAAAGTACTGCTCGCGATGCTCGGATTAGGTTACCGATCTAACTATCAGATTACATTTTTAAAGTAACCCTCCCAGCCCTGCTCATAATATAAAAAGCTCCTGTGGTTTCCATTCAAACCGGCTGATTTCACTGATGATTAATTAGCTGCCGGTCGGCTGGCTGGAGGTGTGCGGCCCAGCGGCTGCCGTTGCTGTTGTGTTTGGAAAAACCTGCAGCTTCTTGTTTCACAGTGATTGAAAGCGACTTGAGAACCACTCGTGTAAACGTAATTGAGAACATGTGAAAATGTTTAAAACCTGTAAGAATACGCTCTAATTACAGGTTTTACTGATGAACCGAAAATAAATAATACGTGGAATGTGATTCGATGAGGGAGGCACATTCCTCGAGTGATGAAGAACTCAGAGGGGACAAGGATGGATGAAGTGTGTGTGTGTGTGTCAGTGTGTTGTGTGTGTGTGTGTAGTGTGTGTTTAAAGGGGTGTCTAGAGGAAAGCTGGGGTGAGAGCTGGTCTTAAAAAATTAGCCTTGACCTGCAAGTGATTTACGGGGGTCCCCTGTGGTGAAGAGGTGGGAGGCTGGGGCCTGTGTGTGTGTGTGTGTGTGTCTGGCTTCAGAGCTGTGAGCATGCAGCTGACCCTCACAAGGGGCCTGTACATTGTCTGTGGTGGCAAACACACACACACACACACACACACAGCAGACACACGTCAAACACTTAACACACACGCACGCACGGTTCAAAACTCAAACATCAGGGATTGATTTTCTCTCTCTCCTCCCTCTCAGGGTGTGGCGGTGTCACAGTTGAATGTGGGCTCATTGGTAATCACTCTCCCTCAGCTTGGTGTAATTAGCCTCATTTCTACTTCATCGTCCGCCTGGTTTTGACTCTAATGATCAGTTCCTTCCAGTCGCAGCGAGGCCGGAGCCATCAAACAAACAGGTTCGTAAACTCAGCAGGCTTCATGCAGGAAACACCAACTGATTATTTCTTAACTGGCACATCTGCAATGCTGTTGTGGTCTGTTCTCCGTGCAGCTTCTAACGTGTGTGAATTGCGTCTGACTTCTGCTCTGTGCAGACTGACGCACGCTGCTCGTCAAAAATAGAACCGCCGTGTAATCTCAGAGGAGCAGACAAACGGATCATGGTGCTTCCGGTGGGGTTACTAACTGACTAGAACGGCTGTGATCAAGTCTGGCGGTCGCGGGACACCGGAAACGCGTCACATCCGCGCTCGGTGGGCAGTCCAAGCAGCACGGCTAACAAACTGAGCTAACGTTAGCGGTGGTTTACTTCACTGTCCATCATAAACTCTGTAAATTAGAGCAAAAACAGAAAACTATTTTCACCAAAATCAGTGAAATAAGCACAAAGTTCATATTGTGGATGTGTCCCACAATATAAGGACTCAGTCTTTACAGGTACAAGGTGTTGAAAGCTTCCTGTATGAGAGATTCAGAGAAGAGAGTCAGAGAATCTAAGTACATGCCAGAGCGGTAGCACAATGCCTCCGAAATTTAAACTTTGGACAAAAGAGAAAATGCACACAAACCACATTCTGCTGATGATTACTGTGAGGCCATCATCAGAGCTGCCATCTGATCTGAACGTCCGGATCTGAAGTAATGAAAGAATCCAACATGCTAACCAGCACAGATAATGTCTGTTGATTGTGTGTGTGTAACCTGACCATATGGGAAACAGCTTCAGTTTCTGTTTGTTGAAACACGACAAAAACAAGTGAGGAACGTTCTGGATGTACATCGCCTGTCTCCTGGGTTTAAGTGTTTATGGGCTCCTTCTTTGTAGCTGCACTCATCCTGCCTGCATCTCTCTGTCAGTGGAAACATATTTTATGTTATTTTGTGTTCTTCTTCCCATCTGTCCTCTTGTTTTTGGTTCAGCTCCCTGTTCTTATTTCTGATTTTTTTTTTTTTTTGTCCCTTCGCTGGCTCTCTGGCTCACGGATCATCTGTGATCATCAGAAGACGACTTTAAATTACTTTTGAATGCTCCTCTGGGACTTTGCTGAATTTCCAAGTAAACAAAATCCACAAAACATCTTTTATCGTATTAACGAACAAATCTCCCTCTATAGAGAGTCGTGCCAGTTAGACGTTAGTCGCCATAAATCGTCGGATCAAAGAGATTCTTCAGAAAGAGTTTGTGATCATGCGTGGAAGAGAAGAAGAAGAAGAAGAAGCTTTTAATTAGCTGCTCCTAAATTAAAACATTTGTTCGTTCTTGAGTTGTTTTCATCCAGTTTCAGATCATTGCTGACGCTCCGCACCTCTGGCTCGGAGCCAGCTGAAACATGATTGGCTCATTTTAGAGGGGTCAGAGGTCACGGATGACTCATTTCCCCCAGGGTGAAGAACTATGCAGTTCTGGACGGACACACACACACACACACACACACACACACAGCTAACAAACAGGGTTTGCTCATAACCTTCCTGAAATAGCGTCCGTAGTTGTAATGTGTATGTATTCTGCAGTCTCTGATTCTCTCCGATGTGCAGCTGCTCAGAGTTTTACTCATTCTTTTGAGAATTTTTGCTGTCGAGAAACTGAAATACTTTCAATAAAACAAGTCCACCTTTGACCCAGAACCCGTCCCGCTCTTTGTGTTGAACCTTCTGGTGTCCTTCAAGTGGAAAAATAATCAACACACTGTTAATGAGCTCCCATGATTGATGGACCTCGTCAGGTATTAAGAGTTTGGCAGCAGAAGCAGAGCCTGACTTTTAATGTCGTGTTTCTACAGCTTCTCATTTCACTCTAGTTATGATATGTCTTTTTGTATTGATCCTCTAAGATATAACAGGGTTATAAATAAGGTAGTAACCAATTAAAATAGAAATTTATACTAGAAATAGAAAGATAACGTACTATATACACACACCTTTCACGTACACACTCATGGTGTGTTCATGTACACCCTGGTTAAAAATCACTTTTTACCATTACTGTGCCACCGCTCTATACTATACTCTGCTATACTATAACTGCTTTAAGGTCATGTGGTACTGGATGCTGAGGTTGTGTTTCCACCAGTTTTCAGCAGAACCATTGTTATCGTATCGTTGTAATTAAACTCTGCCCTTTTCCACATGAACAGGTTCAAAGCTGGATTGGAAAAAAGAGTCAGTTCACTCAGTGGAGAGAAAGTGCACAGGAGTCCGAGATGCTGAAAGGTTTGTTGAAGCTTGGCCAGGGAGAATGGAGGATTTATCAATGCAGCTGTCCTCTCTGACTCGTCTTTATGTCTTTCTGTTGTCTGGCTCTGCAGAGGCTTCTGCGTTATGAACCTTATGACCTCAGTTACATACTAATGATCTGGAAGGCGTCAGCCTTTCGAAACACAAACAAAGAGGGAAGTCAGAGTCTCCGTGACAATCTAAGATTTAACACTGCGACTGCACTGACCTCAAGACATGCCTGACCCGGTGTAACCTCCACATGTAGCATGATCAGAACACCCTCTCACAATAAGCAGCTTCATGAGTTTTTCAGGATCACCGACACTCGGCTCGGTGAAGCTGGTAAACCAAAAGAGAACCAGATCAAGTTAAACTTGCTTTGTTGTTCAGGCTCCTGCACTGAAGGGAAGGAAATCCTGGCAGCAATTACACTTTTGGCAAACTAGTATATAAACATATTTTGTAAGAGAAAGGGTTGGCTATAAACACTAACATCAAGGGTGTGGAGAGCCGTATTTTTTCTTCTTCTTCAACCATTTCACTGTTGCACCACAGCCTTCTACTGTTTATCTCGAGCTGTTCCCAAAGTATTATGGGTACGGCTTGATGCCAAGTGTCAAGGGTCAAAGGTCGAGGACGAAAAGGAAGATCATAATGTAAACATTATAAATATAAGAGTCGATAAGGTTTTTAGTGGTGCGTCGAGCCTCTAAGCTGGCTGTGACAGCTAAAAGCATCATTTGATTTATAATGGGCGATAACACATCACAGTGGTATGACGAGGTTTTGTTTTCAGGTCATCTGATCGATTGTTGTTTTAAGTCGAGTGAATTAACACTGCTAACATCGGCTTTCAACGTTTGGCTCTGTCACAATGTTTAGATTGAGTTTGGAGGGGAAAGGAACGAGGGCCATGTTAGCAGAGAGGTGGAGGGGTGATCGACAAAAAATGAGGTTTGCTCGGGGTGATGGGAAAATGTGATCTTTGGAAATCTTTCAGCTCAAGTCTATAAAATATGTCAGAAATTCTATTCCTTCAGTTGTATTTCTGTCTAGTTTCGAGTGTTTGCAATGTACACAAATCCCCTGAAATATAATTAATCTGTGGTCCACATAAAAGCTGTGGCTGCACCTGCCACCTGTAACCACACCCACCAACGATGTCAGTGTACGGAGTGCACTCCGATTTGAGAAGCTAAAAACTTTCAAACCTGAATTAGTTGATTTTTTTCAGGTTAATAAGCGCTGACGGTGAACAGAAACACTGAAGCTGCTGGTTATGAAACAACAACAAGCTGAAAGATGATAAAATGCTCCATAAAGCTGAGTGCAACTGTAGATTATGGTAATATTTCACTGTGCGTGAGCGACCTCTTTCATATTACACACAGTCACTGATTCATTAAACCATTAACTAATATATTTTCAAGTAAAAACACTGAAGTATTATTAAATCGATTGATTTAGAGTGCAGTATTGGAATATGTAAATTATTGGATCATTATTACATCTGAGTGGCATTTTAATGTTGCAGCTGGTCGAGGTTGAGCTCGTTTTTGAGTAAGTTAATCATGCAGCATCTTAAATTATAGAGACGAGGACTGAACTCTGAAAGTTTGATGGAGAAAGAAAATAAAACAACACTCGAGTAAAACTGTGCTTGAGTTGAGTGAAAGTACTTTAAGATTTGAACCCGTCTTGACTCAGGTGGTGAGTGCGTCGTCTAATCGGAGGGTCGTGGGTCGTTTCCCAGCTCCTCCAGTCCTGAAGAGTCCTCGGGCAGGCTACTGAAGCACAGATTACTCTTGATGGCTGTGCCATCGGTGTGTATGGATGAGCTTAGTATCATGCTTTAGATGGTCAGCACTCCTCCTGATGTGCAGTCGGCACCTTCGGTGTGTGAATGTGAAGCTCATGGAGTCTCTGAAGTCATTTTCCAATTACCACTGACCTAAATATAACTGCACTGAAGACAGTTATTTGAATGAATGAAATGGCCTCAAACGTGCATATTATGTTATTTCATGACGTGAATACACTTCGTTTAGTTTACTGGCAGCCAGAAAGTCATTTCTGCTCACAGTCTCCGAGCTCGAGTACAACTGAATATAAACAAGACGTATGAATAAAGCGAATGGCAAAAATTAGGAACAGACAACATTCATTTCTTCCACAGGAAATCAGGAAAAAAAAAAGACGTAGGTTTAAAGGAAAGTAGAAGAGAGAGAGAGTGTTGGAGGAGTTGTCCTCCTCTGCAGCTGTCATTCCTCTGGCTTCATGTTTCAGCCGGGCCATTTTTCACGTCGTCCGTCCTCTTTCCTCTCTTTTTTTCCATTTTCTCAGATTTCTTTATCTCTGTCCCGTCTGCATCTCTTCCACCCTGCAGCCTCCATCGCTCTCTTTGTCTGCATCTCTTTTCCCCCTCGGTTTTTTAACTCATTCTGCAGACCTCCCTCGCTCCTCTCTCTCTCTCTCTCTCCCTGCTGTGTGTTGTGTTATGTGGCGATATCCACGGTTCCTGTGTGTTTAGGCCGAGCCAGAGCAAAGATTAAAAGACTCGAAAGTAACTCGATCTCTCAAATCTGTTGACATAAACTCTTCACACACGGTGTGCATCTCTATTTTCCGAGGAGATACAAACATCTGGGCTACACACACACACACACACACACACACACACACACACACACACACACACAGACATGTGTAGCTTCTCCAAGTCCTCAAATAAGATACAAACATCTGTACTCTCCAACACACACACATGCACAGCGCTGCACAAACACTTCGATGCTCGTGCACACATTCATCATCATCTTCTACAAAAGATGAAAAACATCTGCCCACTCCAGCACGGCTCACGGTGACCGTCCACATCTGTTTGTGCTGGCGGGCTGATGAACATAATCCTTATCTGATTATGTTCATCAATAAACAGCTGACTGCGGAGTTATGCTAGAAATGTCCACGATAACCTCGGCATCCAGATGTGGATTACACTTAAAATCCGGGGCTGTTTATGTTTATCGGGACGACTGCCAGACTTTCATCAGAGCAACCAGAGAGAAAGCGATTTACGGTGAACTAATCAGCTGCGTAAATCACATAAAACTGTGAGGAATCCGTCCTTAATATGTCCACAGGCGACCAAGCAGAACTTAAGTTACCTACTTTTCTGTTGCGTCTCGCCCGTTGGAAACAGCCAAGCTGTGAAGTCGTCAGTGGATCCCGGTGGGGTCACTTCATCTTTGCTAAACACACTGAAATTATAAAAAATAAAATGCCAATCGAGATAAGGTGAAACTGGTCCAAGAACACACTGACAGTTTATTATAGGCACACCTAACACTAATAAAGTCCAACACGACAGTGAATCCTCCCTTCATGAAGGTTTTAATGTTCAGTTTGTGTTCAGTTTGTTGTTGTTTGCGTTTGTATGCGTACTTATTAGATAAATATCATAAGACAACACTCATTCTAATTCCCCATTGAGGCCTAGATGGGCCGAGACTGTTGTGGACTGGAAACTGTGATGCTTACTTTGTCTTTGTGTGCCTCTGTTTCTATCTGGGATTACTGAGTAACCGTTAAGGCAAAACTAACTGAAACTTTATGTGTATTTAAGTTCATGTCTGTCAATCACAGTCCAGGCAGTAACTGTCACATCTTCAGGCAGTGACAACCTTTGTGGCTGTGAAGTGAAACCAACGCAGAAGACTTCATTTGGCCCGCCTCAGTTCCAAATTTTAAATTAGTCGGGAGTCGACACGCCAGCACACTCTGTACTTCACATTCAGTTCTTCAGAAGCCTGTTGGTGACGTTACTGATATGATATTTACAATATACTGTCTTTGAGAGTGAGACTGTGTGATCCATCTCTGGTCCTGAAGGGAACCCGTGAAGACCTCTTGAATGAAGTCAAGTGAGTTTTTGCCTCGGTCCTGTACAGCAAACAACACTGTCATCTTAAAAAGAGCAACACAGGACGGATCGCTCTCTCAGGAAGGACACGTGGAACACACCAACATGGTCAAATGAGTATGGAGAATCACAAAATTATAGAGTGAAGCAGGTGTGACCCAGTCTCATCCTCCGTTTGTTTACATCCTCTGCTGTCCACTGATCTAACTCCAACATGGACACCATGTCCCTCCACGTACTTTTCATTTCATTCATGATCTGTTTCTCTCTCTGTCTGAGTCCCAGTCTCTCTGTGGCTTTTTATTTTCACAGCTGAGGGGATATTAAAAGGGAATCCATATTTGTCTCTCTCTCTTTATCCATCTCTCATCAACCCAGTGTGTTTCAGTCCCTGAAGAGAGGAGAGAGAGAGAAAACAAATACCCGATAAAGAGACATCACTGTGCCTGAACGGGCCTGTCCACTCTCTGTCTGTTTCTAGCTTTCATTTTTGATTCTCTGCTGATGTGAAGGACAAGAGGAAGGAGGAGGAGGAGGAGGAGGAGGAGGAGGAGGAGGAGGAGGAGGAGGAAATGGAGAGGAGGAAGAGGGGAAGAGGAGGCTGGGGAGAGGTTCTGGGTTTGTAATCAAACCAACTCTCCATGGTCGTCCCCTCGATTAGCCCTGCTGTCAACACCATTTAAACCATGACCCAAACATGCTGTACACATAAATACACACACACACCACACACACACACACACACACACTAAATGTACAGATCCAAACACAGACACACTGCCTGACAGATGCATCTGTTCCTCCATGTGTGTGTTTATGTGCGTGCAGGCATCAGCTCATCATAGATTTAAGTACAGTATACATGTATATATTTGGATTTTTCTATCTGTCTTTCTCTAAAGCACAAGCTTTACTTAAAATTCATAACATTTGAATTAGCGCTCTATTTTCCCTTTTATTTTAGTGTCTGATTAAAACTGAAGAGCTGCAGTATCAAAATGTTGGAAGAGCTGAAGTTCGGATTCAGATTTATGACTCGACACTCGACATGAATCAGTGGATGCAGACGCCAAATCGTTGCTCTCTGAATCAAATTAGTCAAAGCTGAATAAAATTATGAGGTTAGGTTGTTCTGTTTAGATACGCTACAGCAAGTTAGCAGAGAGAAACCAAGTCCAACACACACACACCTGAATCAAGCAGTTGGCACCGTAGTTTTACTGTTGTATGCACCAATAATAATAAGTTATAATATGAATATGATATTAAATTCAGATTTTAATTTTCCCCAGAAAAGAAACATCCAGAGTAAGCATGTGGAGAGAGAGCATCAATATTCCAACAAGTCTAACACTGTGTCTCAATTCTATCCAGATCTTATACGATACGTTACGATCCTTACCGTTAATCTAGTTTATATTTTTGGCATCATGCATACTTTAAATTTTGAATATATTATTTGTATCATCGGCCTTTGCTAGTAGTTTCCCAGTAGATAATAGATATCATCATATCTAAAGGATTACAGTATATTGGCCTTGATAGACAGACAGATAAATACGCCTCCATCGCAGAGTGTTGAACATAGAAGGTCTCACATATTTCATTCCACTCTTTAACTACTGTACGGCACTGACAACTCCTCTGAGACAACTGACGGTCTTAAGTGTGTTGAGCCTAATGGGTCTGTAGCTTTTATCTGGCCATGTGCTGCAGGCATCAGACTGCTGCTTTAAGACACTAATATATCCAGCAGAAAAGATGCTCACAGCAGATGTAGTATATGAGCCCCAAAGGTGCCGTTACAGTAGACTGGTATTTATCTCAAACTACCGGGTGGAAGCTTTTTGGGGATTTAAAGCTGAATTTAAAATAATGCACGGACTAAAACTACAATGAGATCCGAGTTATTTTTAAGGGTGTTAAATAGTTGATCACAGACTGGATGAAAACAGGCCGATATTTTCTGGGTCAGCTGAGGAAGTTCTTACTTTTTTCCATCTCTGTCACATCAGATCCATCCTGCTGCAAGTCCTCGCATTAAAACATCTGAGTAGCAGGCCTCAGCTTTCATTGCTATCCACCTCCCTGACCTCCCTGCACACCTGTCACTCATTCCCACTAATCAGCCACCTCCTATATACACCTGCCCTCACACTTGCATGTCTGATTGACTTTTGTGCCTGTGAGCTTGAAGCCTAAAGTCTGACTTCATCATTTATCAGTAGAAAACTAATAAACTAATAGAAACAAAGCCAGCTGTTGGCCACATTCATTTAAAAGGACTACACTTTTTCTACTTTATCAGCCGTGTCAAAGAGACACTCACTCACTCCACAACTCCACCAACAGGCCTTTATCTCAGCAGCCAGTTTGACATGAAATAGGTATGATCAGCGCAGGTGTTACCAATAATTGAGGCTCTGTTCCATTTAGTGCAGCAGAGACTTTCCAGTGAGCCAACGAGCAGCACAGCAGCACTCCGTCTCTGTTTGACCTGAATGGAACTGAACCTTGATCAGTATCAGTGGACACACCTGAGTTTACCCTGTTTCATGTCAAACTTTCTGCTGTGAAAACGTCTGTGGTCCAAGATAACGGAGACTTCACCTCCAGTAAGCCGGCCACCTGATTCCTAATTGTGCTCGAGAGAACGCTGCTATTTGTCGTTGTTGGTTGTTTGTATGAGCTGAGACTAAAAACCTCCAATGACATTAACTTGATTACATCGGAACAACAGTGAATGAATGACAGTGAATGAGCCTTTGTTTTGCCTGCTCATGAGCTCAACCTGTTCTTGGTTTTTGCTCATCTGCCTGCTGGACTTCTTATTTGCAGACAGCTGCTAACATTTAGCACTTGTCACTTCACTCCTCACCTCCCTCAGTCATGTCTCATTTTGCACCAGAAAGAGAAGAAGAAGAAGGAGCGAGGCTGTGGGAATATTATTCCTTTCTCACTCCGGCATTGTTTTTGGGAGGCAGCAACTACTCACGAGTAAGTAACATTAACACCCGACGACTGCCGCTCCAATACTGCAGAGTCAGAAATAACACAAATAGACAAAGATGTTTCAATCTGTAGTCTGATTACTTTGTTAATAGACCACATGTGCAGTGAGTCATTTAAAGCTGGATAGGTGTACATTTATATCTGAGCCAAGATAAATTTGGAATGGAAAATAAGAAAAGGGGAAGAAAACAAAACTACAGTAAGAGAGTCGTGCACATTATAAGTCAGACCAGCTGCTCCGTTTACTTTTCTAGCAGATCAGCTGACAAAGTACTAATCAGATTTTGATCTAAGGGGTGTAAAAAAAAAAAAGCTTCTGCATGGGATACACATGTGGTTTCTTGTCTCCTGGATCGAGATCTGGAGGACGGGGGAGTGAGGACAGCAGGAAGCATGATTAGCATAATGGAGTATCTGTTCCTGAACGAAAACACAGCAGCAGGAGGCCCCGGTAGCTCACCTGGTGGAGCGTGCACCCCGTGTATCAAGGCTAACGTCCTTAACACAGCTGCTCAGGTTTGATTTCAGCCTGGATCCTCTGCTGCATTCTCTGTCTGTCTCTCAAGCCATCACAGTCCAATAGAGATATTTCTCCAACAAACAAATAAACCCAATGGAACTGCCGTCCTACCTTATCTGCTTCCTCCTTTGTGATCTTAACTTCCACCAGATTTGTCAAACAGCAGTTTTGTCCCAGAAACATTTAAATAGTCCATTTAAAGTCAGTTTTAAATGCCCGCTTGCATGTTTGGAGCTCCACTGACGGCTCAGCATATTTTTGAATCACTTGATGACTCAAAAGGGATTTCATTAGTCACTTAATGGACACAGCCAGTGCTTCCTCAAAGCGTCTGCTTGCGCTCTGTTGAGACTGCCCCGTGGATGCAGAGTGTGATGGATTCAGCAGAAGATAAGGAAGGATGCATTTCTTGTACGTCTTTATGGCACCTGAGGGTCTTACAGCTGTTACTGTAGTTCAGGATTCACACAACTTTAAACTACTGCCTGACAGTTACTTAAAAGCTCTAACAGATATCCAGCTAAATTGAGATAAATCTCATTTCTGCTACATCAATAAAGTTTAAGTTTTACTTAATTTAATCTGAATCCAAATCTGTTTTATAATTTCTTCTACCTGTCAATACAAGAAGTCAGTGTCACATGCTGTGTGGTCAGCTCCATCTGTTTATGGTAACACTGAGATTTGTCCTGCCTGAAACAACAAACTGAATCTGGCGTCTGTGATTTGTGCTTCTGTTTGGTCGTTACAGCACAGCTTCTTACTTGGATTCCCCCTCTGAGCCTCAGATGTTACTACAGGGATGTAAAACATATTTAGTATACTTCTGCATAAACGTGGCATCTTTCTGTAATGTGTGAGCAGGACTTGTGTGTTGTTTTTGGTTTATAAATGTCTGTGGAAAGGACAGATTTAAAGTGACCTGTCATTTGGCTGGAAGGGCAACTATTATTTACACTTGCAATGATTTTTTGGACACTTGGGGGCAGCAAAAACAATATTGAACCTTTTATGTTGATCATAAAGATACTTATTTACAAATCAGATATGCTTTTGGTCTGCTGAGGGAAATATTTCTCTATTTAGCTGCACAGTAAGTTTTTAGAAGCTTTTTTGCTGCCACTATGAGAGAGTGAGAGTGAACTAAAATATTGCGGTAACCTCCATGGCTGTGAAGTGCAGCTAATGTGAAAGTGTCAAACACTGCAGTTCCTCAAATGTCCACTTGATGCTGGCTCCAGCAGTGAGTCAGTTTCCATAAGTCCCCATGTTCAAATGTCCAACTTCACAGCAGAAATAAACATGTTTACAGCCTGGTACAAAAAACAGTTTCGGCCTCTATAGCTAATTTCCCCGTTCATGACAACTGTACTGAGGGTGAATTTATGTACAACTCACTCATTCAAATTATAGAAAGGCCTCAAGTTCTGGCTTGTGATAGCGCTCCACATCTTCTATCTGTTTTGGGATTAACTGAAAGAAGGGAAGAGACCTTTAACAGCTCTTCAGAAACCTGTGGGTGACATCATGGAGACTACGTCTATGATTTGTACAGTCTATGGGCCAGACGGAAAGAACGAGCTGAGATTCACTATAGTCCTCCGTAAAATGATCCAGCTGATGTGTAGGTTGGCATAAAAGCGGTCGTCTTAATACGATGATTTACCGTCACCTAAAACCTATTCAAAGTTCACGTGCTGCTCCTGAGGAAATGTCTCCCAAACCACAGGAAGTTGTGCTGTTTACATCTCTGGCTTGTTTACAGTAAAGAAAAGGAACCAGAAATAGAACAGAGAGTTCTACCTGAGGCAAAAGATGCAGCAAAACAAGAGAGTGAAAAAGACTCTGTAAATCATATCATGTGTCCAGCCACCTGCAACATTACTATTATTATTCTAACCTTCTTCTGTTATGAAATTCTCAAGTTTCTCCTCTCTCTCTCTGTCTCATTCACACACACACACACACACACACCAAAAAACATAAAGAGAAACACAAGAAAACAAGAATAAAGATCACAGTGGGAACCTGTTGCTGTGTGTGTGTGTGTGTGTGTGTGTGTGTGTGTGTGTGTGTGTGTGTGTGTGTGTGTGTGTGTGTGTGTGTGTGTGTGTGTGTGTGTGTGTGTGTGTGTGTGTGTGTGTGTGTTGTGTTTGTATTTGATACCCAGTGGCCCTGTAGGGAGTGAGGCCAATGGGTTCAATAGAACAACTTTTACTTACACACACACACACACACACACACACACACACACTTTTCTACTGGCTGAAGCCGTACTATCACTTCTCTGGCTCTTGATGTTGCGTTCAGTCTCAGCTGCAGTCGCTGCAGTCTTGTAGCGCAGCGACCTGGAGCTCCATCACTGCACAGCAGGTAGAGACTTGATCCGTCCTTTCAGCTGATTAAAGCCCGAGCCTCGAAATTAATTAGCTGTTATGTAATGTGATTACGATGTCAGCTGGCGTCCACTTTCCTCATCGGGAGAGGCGACAGACCTGATACACACAGAAAAATCAGCTAACGACGGCGAGAGCAAACGATGGTAAAAGATGAAATCTCTATCTCAAACTTTTCAGTATGTAAAGAGACGAAACCACGACAAAGATGGAAGATCATCCAGTTCTGCCCACCTCGAAGCTAACAAATGCTAGTTCCACATGGCTAACGCAGCAGAAGGCCTATAAAGTGGCCGAGGTCCAGATTGCTACGGACTACAATCCTTTTTGTGCAGCCATGAACAGCAGTTATATCACTGTGTTCGAAGCCGCCAGACTTCATTGACAAAAACAGTAATTTTACCTCGTAATTAACATTGTAATCAGCCCACCAACGATCCACGTCCAGATCTGCTAAGATGCCAGCGTTCGGTGTCTCTGAGCTTCATCTACGCTCTCATACATCCAGAAACTCGTGGTTTAGAGTCAGGCATGTGAGTCCTCATCGTAACACCTAATTCAAACTTGACAGAAACAAAATAAAACTCACCAAAACCATCTTGGTTTGTCTTTCCATTGTTCCATCAATCACCAACTTTGGCTTCAAGCCTTAATTCAATGTGTTGGGTGGGAAAATATTGCGAGAGGGAGGTAGGGCAACTGAGGGGCGGCGGGGTGAAAGTGTGTAGCACCAGAATATTTATTAGAATCAGTAGTAATAAAAAAGTAAAAACTTTTTACATATATCTTCAAACTGTTGAAGAGATAAGGTCTTTGCCTGAGGTACCTGTGGTGGAGAATTGAGGTCAGCTCACAGGTGGGATAAACAGTCTCTGACTATTTTGCACATGGAGATGATTATCTAAAGAAATTGGGGATTTGAGAGTTCTGCATTTTATATTCAGGCCTAAACTATAAAAACGATCCTCCGCTCTCAACTTCCTGCAACCTCTGCGTCTGTATAATGTTGCTTAGATTCCTGCATTTCTATCCAATGACCAAGATATTGCTTTGTGTCAGCATAGCCAGCGCCCTTATGGAGCAGAAACCTGATCTATGGAAATGAGCAGAATGCATATATGTAGGCACAGCATGCAGGGCTTCACAAAGACAAGGCTCCCTGCGGCTCAGCAGGCGACGGTTTGGAAAACCTGGCTCAAAACACGAACTGCTGCCAGGACTGCAGGGAGCCCAGAGTTAAGAATGTCAACCGGCATGAGATTTAATCCGTAAAAAGGTCTCCTCTCATACGCCGTATATTACTGCACTTTGTATGATTTTGAAAGTTGTTCTTCTCGTTATCAGGACACTTGGAAGAGGAGTATCAAGATTTATTCTTGCGTCTTCACTTCACATAACTCAATCTGATAGGAAAAGTGGGCTGAAGGCCTAAAATAAAAATGTGAAGCTCCGTACTGTATGTGAGAAGCTTTTCGCCGGTGTTTTTCCTTTCACATGATTGACTTTACTTGGCATAATGTAGGCCATTGAAAGGGCCCTGTGGGGTGAGCTCAGCCAATCTGGAATTCCAACCAAGTGTGAAATGGAAATTCTTGTTCTGCCTCCCGAGGCCACGAGCGTTTTACTTAGACAAATGACACTTGCGGGGGGCATCCCCGACACAGCGAGGGCTCCGTGAAAATACGCCCTAAAACCCAACACTTGTTATTTGTTAGATCTGCTGTGGTTTGTTGTCCTCAAGTGAAGCTGGAAAAAAAGAGTCTCTTTGCGCATCAGGTTCCTTTCTCCTCAGCAGGTAGAGCACAAACCAGATGTTTCAGGAAAACCATCGCAACTCTTCTTTAGTGAGAGCTCAAACATGCCTCACTTCTGGTTCTCAAACGCACCATCCTCAACACTTCTCCTTGACCTCGATGGAATACATCATGAGATTAAGGTGAAGTGATGCGAAGGAGAATTCATGAGGACGTAGGAATCTAGCTGTAACCAACTTTATTGATAACACATGGAAGATATGTACAGCGGCAAGCTCAGTGCTGTACAATTCACCCCTCCTGAGAAAGGATGATGCTGTTAACTCCAAATTCAACAAGCTTACCGCTTACTGGATAGATTTGAAAGAGAAGAGATGGTCAAGTGTATCCAACTCTTATCATGGCCACTACATAAATACTTCTCCTTGCTGAGCTACAAAGACTATTTGAACACAGCCTGAGAAGCTCCTGGTGGAGGTGTAACGGTGAATTGGCTCTTTGGATGCTGTATCTCTCTGTTAGAGCTGTTGGAAGTACAAAACACTGCAGGACAGTGATTATAGATCTATAGATACAGATCTTTGGCTGATTGCAAACAAACAAGACAACAGAATCAGAGTTCTGAAAGTCTGCGGATGTTCATCAGCAGTGCAGATAGGTTGGCTGTTCTGCTTATCTGGATTAATCAGCTGAGTAAATACTGGAATCCCTAAAAATGTGGTGCTTGGACTGATCTGGGTTTTGCTCTGCAAGCATCATAATAATATATCATTATAACATATCGGCAGGCATAAAACGTCAATATTAGTCAAAGATTCTGCAGGACCCGGGATTAAAGCGACTTATTTTGACATCCAGTGTCAAAGTTGTTTTGAATTCTTGCTTTCCACATGCCATGGCAACCAATGTGGGGTTAGTGATGGAAAGATCGTGGTTGTTGCAGATCTGTGACGGGATAAAGAACTCTCCTGTGCGAAATATGCAACTTTTACTTTCAGCCTCACATCGTGAAGTATTAAACTGTGTGTGACGTTATTCCTAAAGATACTGGGTTGTGCGTTTCAGCTCAGCCGTGTAACAGGCCTCAGTTCAGTTCAGTTTAGGAGTGTTATGTTTTGAATGTCAGGCTGACATTATCTTCTATCAGCTGCAAACAGGACAGATGCTCCAAGGCTCATTCAGGGGAGCAGGCCAGCATGCTGAGGAGTGATAAAACACAAACATGCATACGCTGTACATACCACAAAGGGGCATGCAGATACATGAAAAAACACTGCCGATGTTGGATATTTTGTTGAACGTTTATTCTGTAACATTTGGATTCATAAAAAAAAAGTTCAAATGAAATTAACTTGACTCAAAATGCATCTACAACAAACATTATTTTTGCTTAAAGCTTCTATAATATTTTTTATAACAACTTTTATCAGCTGAATCTGAAGCTCCACTTTGCTTTGCAGAGATCTATAGTGAGCTTCAGCTCATCGTTTAGCTGTACGGCTACAACTTTACTGCTTTGGTTCACTCTCGTGGCTCTCTTAAGACTCTAAAAACCTGCTGGACACCTTCTGCTCAGCGCAAAATAGCCTACAGAGACTCACTGATAAACATAAAGCAACATTTAGCTGCTAAAGAACCAGGTATTTCACTCAGGAGTTGGTGGAGACCAAAACCAGAGCTAAAAGGCTGAATACTGGACTTATCTTCATTAGTTGGACACAAAGACATCTCTAACTTACTAATAATAAATAAGCAACTGGCCGTATCAACTCAAAAGGCGATATGTCTTAAAGGCCAATAGTATCTGGTTTGTGTTTTGAACACACCCTGCTGACCTGTCAGAGATCAGACCGCGGGATTTGACCTTTGAACCTGCGTGGTTGTCAGCGTTGTAGGCGGCGGAGTGTTGCAGCATCAGTGTGTTGTGTCAGATTGGACTCATGGGGCCTGCTGATCACGGTGGAGCCTGGATGAACTCTCCAGAGTTTGACCTTAAAGTGTGGCTAGCTGGCCTGTGTGTGCGGTCGTGGCAAAATATGTGTGTGTGTGAGTGATAGATTAATACACTTCTTTGCTGCTTGTTGTAGAATAATCCGAATCTGCTAAATAATTGTGCTGTAGCACAAAGAATAACTGAACGTTTTGGTTTTCAGGATTCATTTTAAATATCGCTGCTGATACAGTTCAGGACTAATCTCAGATGTCGGAGCATCTTTAAACTTTTAAAAGCTACACACAATTTATGAAATGTAAATGCAATTAGCTGTTCAAAGTGATGGATTATTTAGTGAATCTCTTCTGAAAGTGAGTGGAAGCAGCACTATATATCTGGAAAGTAGGTAATGAAGCAGCAGTTTGAAGTTTAATTTATGATAATGAGTTTCTGGAATAAATTTGGACTCTTTAGTCGATCCAGTCGGGGCTGTTTTTCTTCAACATTGTGCAGAAATTTCTACAGCAGACTTATTACATCAATAACGCCCAAAGTACTCCTCTGTACTGCGGCTATCATCTGAAATACAAAGGTGTACCTTGTTCAGCATTGTACCAATAATGTGTCTCACCCATTTAAAGCAGTCATCGGGGGTTTATAAAGCTGTTAAGCTTGTATATGCGCAGCAGTAAAAGTTTTCTGTAAATTGGCGCGCATAAAAATGAAAGAAAGCAAAAAGAAATTTCAGCTTCGTGGTTTGCAAAGGAGCAACCGTTTCCACTTCAAAAAAAAAAAAAATCTGAATATGTCTCATTGGGTTTTATGGAAACTATTCACTATTCAAAACTCTAAAACTCAGAGGAGTTGCAGACAGTTCGACAAGGAGACACCCTCTCTTATTTATACACCTAAAACATCTTTGGCTGGTAAAATAAAAAAAGCAGTGGAACATTGGCAACCAAATGAGAGAAAAGGGTTCCCCTGGCCTGTAGTCTCTTCTGTAGTTAATTTTTTAAAGAGGTCAAAGAGGCAGAGCTCCATGTTATTAGATTGGGCCCCCGAGGACGGTGATTTACTGGATGAGCTGTCAGGTCCGTCCAACAGTTGTGTTAAAACCAATATTTTCTCTCCCTGAGCAGAGACAATAGGTTACATAAGAAAAAGATGAATTCTGGAGGGAGACAAACATTAGCGGTGGAAGAAGTGCTCGCATATTTTACTTAATGTCATCATGTAAACGTGAGTCCATTTAAAACACTATTTAAGTTAGAGTGCAAAAGTACTATCAAAAAAAATGTACTTAAAGTCCTCGGCCTGCAGAAAATGGCCCCTAGACAGCATGGTCTAACTGTTGTGGCTGCGTCTGCTGAGTCATGGGAGGATTAGACAAAGTTTAACTACACAAAATGATGTTAATTATTTTATTTTCCTCTGATCTTTACCTTTTTCATAGCTAGCTGTCAGATAAAAAGTAGCAGTAGAGTAATAAGTTGTGTTTGAGTGGGCTTTCATTGCAAAAGAGACAAATGCAATCCTGGAGCCCGTCGGCCGATACGACTCAGGCAACAAATGGAAACCAGAACGCTGTCCAAAAAATGTTGGTCCCCTGCCTTTAGATTCATCTGCAGATACAGTATGTGTCTATAACAAGTGGCAACCTGCGT
This sequence comes from Nibea albiflora, assembly GCA_014281875.1. Taxonomy (NCBI): domain Eukaryota; kingdom Metazoa; phylum Chordata; class Actinopteri; family Sciaenidae; genus Nibea; species Nibea albiflora. The sequence goes on from CM024790.1 coordinate 25,692,221, forward strand.
GGCTGGAAAATGAAACTCTAAAGTGCTAAAAACTGCAGTTCCTCAAGCGACCACTTGAGGCTGGCTACAAAACAAGTCAGTCTCCATCAGTCCCCATGTTGAAATGTCCAACTTCACAGCAGAAATGTTTACAGCCTGGTACATGTTCATGACAACTGTACTGAGGGTGAATTTATATACAACTCACCTGTTCACATTATATTAAGGCTTAAAGTCATACAGGATTAACAGCATGGCTGCTTTGATTGACAGGTGGATGCCGTTACAGATGACTTGTTTGAGCATGCAGACCTTCAAAAGATGCTTTATAGAAAGGTTTATAGACATTAGCACTTGATTAAATGTACTTTTAGTCACATTCAGACACTGGAAAAATATGAGCTGAAGGTTCATATAAAAAGATTCACAGTGTTCACAGGAGTAACACCTCCTGGTTCCAGATCTGACGGCACTTTTGCTTCCAACAAAGTTAATTACCTTTTAACTGAAGTGACACTTTTGAGTCTTTGATTGGACACATCAGCAGCATCACTGCTGACCCAGTAATCATGTTGTCAACTGTGCAAAACGGCTGGCAAATTAAAGTGCGAACTGAGGTGAGTCTTCCCCCTGTTGTGTGCAAAAAATGAGGATCTATAATGCTGGAGATCATAAACAGAGCGCTAACTGTTGGAGTTTTAACTGCATTCTTGCTTTATTGGGCAGCACAGCGCCGTGAATTGTGACAGGAAATATGTTAGCGAGAGCAGACAGGACCTCTCGGTGTTTGTGAACAGATAAAAATCTACAATGTGCCAAGTGTGTGTCTGACTGCTCAGGAAACCACTAAATTTAATATATGACACATTAAAATGGGTTTTCACGCTATTTCCACAGGCTCTTAATTTGAAAAAATAACACTTAGGTTTGGACAAGTGAAACAGTTTTAGGCTGAGGTTACAATTTTGTCTGAAAACAAAAACATCTCAGTTATTTTTATAATGAAGTAGGAAACATTTACACGTTTAGATCCCGACCTCGAAACCTCACTGTCTGTCTGCTGACTGTTTCAGCGCAAAATAAATCTGTTTCTTGTTTGTCCCAAAATAAATAAATCTTGAACTGTCCCCAAAGTCATTGCAACATGGCACAGATCAGAGAGCTCAGTAATAATGATATCTGTTTATTAGATAAGATAAGTTATAAGACTAGATAAACACACTTTAATTACTACACCAAAGTCACCAGAATAAGCATCTGAACATTCACCGTAACTGCTGAATGAGCCGTGGGTGTATGAATGTGTCACATGACAAAAAGAAAGACCTGGGTGTCTATAGACGCACAGTACGCCTGACCAATACCAGTCGACAGACCAGTTGAGCTGATTAAACCAGTAAGGGAGTGGGCAGCTTTCTTTTATTCAAGCCCCAGAGAGACCTGATACAAAAGTCCCTTTATGTAAAAAAATGACTGTCTGTCTTCACTCCCACACTTAAAAAACTAAAAACATATTTTCACTGCAGCAGCCGTGGAACAATGGAAATGTCTCCTTCCAAAAATTTCGGATACGCACCATTTGAAAAAGAAATCACTCCTCCTCTCGTATGTATTAGTTTCTAGTTAATATAAAGCACATTTTGGTGTAGAGGCCTTTACCTGCAAATACAGATGTTGACCTCTGTTTTCTTCAATACAATCATCGATCAAATATATGTGGTGTTTTAAATTAAACCCTCCATGTATCTGTCACTTTTTAAACACTCATGACACGATATTACAGTATAGACCGGCTGGTAGCACGTAGAGCCTCGAGCCTGAATCGTCATCAGTCATCATTTTGGATGTTTTCAAAGTTAAAAATGTCGACCTCAGTTCGGTGACATTTTTGGGAAATACGCTTAATTGCTTAGTTTAGAGTCTGTTTGCTAAATATGAAGCTACAACGTGGAGCCGGTTAGCTTGGTTTAGTGGACACTAGGAGCAGGCCTGACTCCAAAGGCTGTCCAAAGGCAACAGTATCCATCGAGTAGCACCTCTAAAGCGTACTAATTAACACGTTTTATCAAAAGATGAAGTGTAAAACTGACACCTTGGGGTTTTATGGGGGGGGGGGGGGGTTTGTGCTGCTGGACATTTTCTTGGCTGGGCTGAGGGGACTCCAGGAAGTCATTGTGCTCAGCCAAGAAATAGTCTTGGCTCATGACGCCCAGTAAAACCACAAGTTGCTGTTTTCACTCCTCAGTTTTTGCACGGATTAAACAAATGACACATAACATGTTAATTAGTGAGTTTAAGAGGCGTCGTGGTGGATTTTGTTACTTTTGGACGGACGGTTTAGTGGCATCGAGCTGTGGTTGCTGTGCAGCCCTGTCGCCTCACCCTGCAACATCTGCAGACATAAAAAGCTCATTCTAATGTAAAAAAAACATAATGACACTTAATTTCAGGTGATTATACACCAATGAATACGTAGTTTCATTTCTAACATTTTGTAATCACTCATTCTGTGATCAGTATTCTGCGTTCCTCACTCTGCCACCGGTTTGTTTTTGCCACTACATGAACACTTTGATTGTATAAGAAGAAACTTGAGGAAATGATGACACGAACGCTGGACATCAGCCCCTGAGCTTCCCCCGATGATTTCCCCTGAAATGAGCAACAGGAAATGAGTTTTTGTTTGACTACTGAGAGTTTTTTATTCTGGGACTTGTTTACTGTATTTGAAGCAAAACAAAAGTCTTTGGACACAAAGCGATTTTTAACTCTTAGTTTCTTTTCTGAGTGCTTCATTTTTCCCACTTCAGGCTGAAGGAGGGTCAGATATTATTTTACATTCTGAGTTCAATTTTGAGTTTCATCACTTATTTAATTATGCACATTTGTCATTTTTGGAGTCAGAAAGAAATAAAAGTATGCTGAAAGCAAACAGGCCAGTATGTTTTTTGATTTTTCCTTTTCATAACAGGCCACAGGGACAAGACTCTCATCATCCATTCTCTAGCTCACTCAACCACTTTTGTTGACTTTGTTCTCCCCGTGTCTGTGTGGCCTCTCTCTGGCTTCCTCCCACAGTCCAAAGAAATGTGCTTAATGGGTTAACTGGTGTTAATTATGTCCACTATGATGAACTGGTGACTTGTCCAGGGTGTACCGTGTGCCAGCTGGGATCAGCTTCAGCCCCGCATGATGCTGATGAGGACAAACTGTCAAAGATGGATGGATCTGTGTTGTTTTTGTTGTTTTGTAGCTCGGCCTCGACATTAAACATGACCCACCATACTGTAAACACATGCAGAAGTGACAATATAGACAGAACCAAAGTTGGTCAAACATTTCCAACATTTAAAAACTTGCCTCAGGATGACATCACGTAGATCAAGTGTGATTCCTAAGATTCTTTTTGTTTTTGAGCAGCTTCTCGATGTGCAGCCACACGTAGAGCTCGCAGCAGAGAACAACAAATTCAAACATGTTTGTTGACATTCTGGAAATTGAGGAACGATTGCGTGAAGCAAAAGTAGTTTGTAGTGGACTGAGGGAAAGTCACAAAATAACAAAATAATCTGTGGAATGTGCTGAATGGATGTAACATCAGTTAGCCGCATCTTTCTCTGTCACGCTTCCAGTTTGGCGAGCTGCTGATTTCACAGGTGACAAACCTCCAGCTAACAAGCCACGACAGCTTTTCAGGAGATAAAACAGGAGCTCCACTCGCTGATTCACAGATCGTCCTTTTGGCCAAATCGCCTCCAGGAATGTTTCTGGAAAGAATTTCACGTGTCGCTGTGCTGCAGTTAATCACTCTCAGTCCGGCACTTCCATCACATCTGCTCCTTCTGGGTTACTTCCCTCAATCGACACTTAATGTTAGCAAATGAACAGCTTCATGACGCTTCCCTCTGCCAGAAAATCAGCACTCTTTAAACAATTGTGTGTCTTGTAAAGTTCTCATGTGGCGCAGCGGGAATGGATTTCATCCTGCTGTGGATTTTTCTTCCAGCCCATCATTTCTCCAGAGGGCTCGTGGACCTGCAGGTCACAAAGCTCTCTGTGTGTCTGCGCTTGCATGTCGGGGTAAAAGTGGTTGTTGGATGATGTCATGTGACTAATCTGAAGCAGCACAGGTGGTGTGTGTGTGTGTTTAAGGATAATGCATGGAGTTGAAGGCATCAGGGAATAGAGCTGCTTTGTTGACAGGATGAGCTTGTTGCTATAAATTACAGAGGCTGTAAATCTTCACACACACACCACACACACACACACACACACACAGTAACCACCTCACATTAGTGCATGTAGCACACCTCTTCAAGAAATAATGATTCATCCACCAGCTGTTTCACTTACTGCAAACACACACACGCACACACTCCTCCCAGATATACAAGCTAGCACTGGTTTGGGGTATCATTAATATTTTAAGTGATACCAGTAACGATTCCAGCGTTACATTTTTTATGATTTTATTTTCTCTGTAATAACAAAAATGAAATTTCAGTTATAAAAACTTTGGTTGCATTTTGTAATGTTTCCCTGTAAATACAATTCACATGCTAAATACTCTCACATAACCTGAATCAGGAGCCGTAACTTAACCTGGGGGGTCCTGTGGCTAATGAAGTACCTGAAAATGTCATCACATAACTTCTTTCTAGAAGATGCCGCTTGGTTTAATCCAAGCAGGATCTTCTGTGGCTGTGAAATTAAGCCAATATAGAAGTGCCAGAAACTGGACTTTCTCAAACGGCCACTTGAAGCTGGCAGCACAATGAGCAAATCTCCATAAGCCTCCATATTAAGACGTCCAACTTCACAGCAGAGGTTGATTTTTAGATTAGCCAAGAGGCGGAAAATGTTTCTTCAAAATGACTCTTCAGAAACCTGCGAGTGACGCCACGCATATGCTGTCCATTCTTTTTACTGTCAGTGTTTCCATCTCTTCACAGGTAGTGTAGTTAGCCTTCAGTGCAACAGTGAAATCCATCCATCCATCCATCCTTTATCTTTAACCGCTTATCCTCATCCGGGTCACGGTCAGGGCCGGAGCCGATCCCAGCTGACTCTGGGCGAGAGGCAGGGTACACCCTGAACAAGTCACCAGCCATCTCAAGACAAATATCTTGGTTTGTTAACTAGACTTATGTTAAACTACCAGCTGTAGTCTTGAGGTTATTTTACACTCAGTCCGTGGCATTAATGTGTCTGATCTTTAGTGAGAGCGTGGACTGAACAGAATACATTTATTCTCTGAAGTGCCTCCTTCGGATTTTGTTTTGGGAGCAATTTCTCTTCAAATTACAGTGAAGAGGCAGCAAAATAAGTGTTTTCAGCAGGAGCCTAATGCGTGCGCTAATGTGTCTGAATTAATGGGGTAGTGATTTATAGATAGTGATTAAATGCTACATGTGGCACCCTTAATTACACCACAAAGACCCTTTTTCACCTGCCACGGCTTTAAAGCACACTCAGACTGCATCGACAGTCAGCCCTTTGGTTTCAGGTTGTTTCTATAGAGACCTTCTTCACTGATAGATTCAGGTTGATGACAACAGCTGTGTGATTCACGATGAGTTGTTGTAACTTTGCTGACACGCAGTCGACTGTGTAACTACACACACACACACACACAGCTGGTTACTGACAGTCTGTTCTGTCTCATCCCGCTCTGTGGTCACCTGTGTTTTACAACAGCTGGATTCACGATTCAGTTCATCTTACTTACATATAATTCAGCTTCTTTTTGTTTTGTTAAAAGGTCCAGTGTGTGAGATTTAGGGTGCTCTATTTAAACAATATAGGTCACGTCTCGATAACTCTTTTAAAAGTTTAAAGCTTAAAGCACATCTGCAGTCGTACGAAGAGAAAAGGAGGAGTGAAAACCTACATCAGCTGTTATTTTGCTGTGACATTCACTGTGCAGACGTTTATCCTCTTTAATTATCACTGGGACACTTCACGCTCCTGCCACGCACGCTCTCCCCCGTGTCTCTGCTCTGACTCCTCTCTCAGGTCCAGCACGCTACTGTGTTAAAAGGTGAGAGTGATCAGCTAACTGGATCCAGGTGTGCCGGTCACTCTCACCTGGTGCTGCTCTCCTCAGCCTCTCCTCACCTCCCTCCTGCAGCTGATGCACCACGCCTCCTCCACGACGACATTTCATGCGTTTTATTCAAGCGCAAAAATGTAATAGAGTATAAATAAAGAGAATATGTGACCAACCACCAAATGGTCCTTTATATTATAGAGCGTCAACCTTCCACTGTACAAGACATCCAATAAAATGTATTTGATTATGTTTTATGGGACTTAACCTACCACGCCATCCATCTTTTTAAATGCAGTTACACACTTCATTACGCTCTGTATCGTCTCAAAACACACACACACACACACACACACACACACCCCTGTAGTCAGCGTGACAATAAAAGCTTGAACACAACCAACACTAAACATCTGCAGTGCACGCTTCATTAGACCACAAAGACAAACTCTATTAATCTTGCAATGGCCGCCTTCATTTGTAATATGTCGCCATCCTCGCCGCTAATGAAACCATTGTTGAGAAGTCTGAACCACTTACAGTGAAACTCGTGAATGTGGAACAGATTTACACTCCGCTGAACAAAGGGCTCTGCCAGCTCTCTCTCTTTGTGGATCGCCTCACACACACTCACAAGAGTTAGAGTTTAATTCAACCACAATCGAATCAGTCACCTCCTACGGGGTCCGTCTAATGACCCCCCACCGATACCAGGACAGACACACACAGATAGACTTATACTACAAGAGCATACGCTGGATTTGACAGGACATAAACTCGGTGAACCTTGACCTGCAGCAGCACTCAGGTTCAGAGAGAGAAGAGAGGGGAGGATGGACAGAGCGAGAGGGTGGGCGAGCAGCAGATCCTGACCCGGCTTGTTGTGTTGATGTTTTCTCTGGCAGCTCGTCTGTTCGAGCTGCACTGACTGAGGGGGTTCATGAGAAACTGACGCTCATCTGGCTTCGAGAGCAAACCCTCTATCTGACAGGAGGGAGGAGGAGGAGGAGGAGGAAAGAGAGAGTTAGCATACAGAGAAGCAGAACAAGAGACGCGTAGAAGTTACTCTGACTGATTTATGCTGGAGAAACACACATTTTTGGAAATGTTTTAAACATGCAAAGCAGGGCAAAGACTTCAGACGGGGGGGGGGGTCCTTGAGAGAGAGAGCGGTGCTGCGAGGTAAACGGAAACATTACTTTTTCATCTGTAATCAAACATACAAAGTCTGAAACAGAAACAGAAACGAAATATGCAGCTGAACGTCACTCCAGGCCAGGGTAAAGGATGTCGGGTCATATGTCACAACACACCGCAGAGATGGCAGCGATGGAGTCATCTGTTTACTGACCATTCACTTGTAAATGTGGCTTCCAGAGTAATCACGTTATTCCCTTCAAACAGCAGGGAAAAACTGGAAACTCTCGCGTGGACGCTTCAAGAGGGGAGACGAAATATTAGAAAAAGAGGCTAAGCGGACAGTAGAAATGTGTCTGAGCCAGTGCTGACAGAAAAAGTGTACTGGAGTTGTTGTGTTGAAAGGAAGTGTTTCAAACACACAACAGTCGGGCAGTTTGAATGAACGAGAAGCTCAAGACTCCAGAAGCTGCTGTAAAACTGAACCACAGCGTCAAAGACGAATCACGTTTCTGCCTCAATGCTTTAAATCGATGCCTCAGATCAACAACATCCAGCCAGGGAGCTGAAACCTGGGGAAGCAGCATCCCTGCCCTGCCCTCTGTGCGTGTGTGTGTGAGTCAGGTGCTCACCTTTGTCTGAAATTTCAACTCAAGCTGAATCTATACACACCTAGCAATGAGGAAATAAATGAACGGATCAGCAGCCAGCTCATGGTTTGCTCCTAAAAAGTACTTCCTTACTCTGACAGGCGTCTGGTTGGTGCAGCTAAATATCAAAAACATGTTTTTTCATATTAACATGAACTATTTTCTCCTTTCCACAGATGTTATAGAAACATTTCAGCTGATAAACCAACAGGACAGGTTCAAACCTCCCACAAAGTCAAGTTGTGTCTGTCCACACTGAACCAAACCTTCACCTACTTTCTGAATTAAAGCTTTAGAAACACTAAACAACTCCAGATGATCCATCACAGCTGATTCAAAGCGGATCAAACTTACCTGACTGGATGAAGAACCGGTTATTCCCAACTGTCACGCTGAGTCCACCACACCAAACTGCCTCAGCGGACGAGTCATATCCAACACTGCTGGGGAGCTCCTCCGCTTGCTTTGCTTTCTCTGTGTTGTGTGTGTGTTGTGTGTGTGTGTGTGTGTGTGTGTGTGTGTGTGTGTGTGTGTGTGTCAGTGGGTTTGGCAGCTGCCTGTTCGGTCCTGATAGCATTCAGTCCTGCAGCAGCAGCTCGAGAGGGTTTCACAGCGACGTCACAGAGGGCTTCAAACACAAACGCTGAATGAAGTTTTCTTTCTCTTTCTTCTCTCTCGGCTCTCCTGCTCATATCTCCTCCTCTCTCTTTCTCTGACACACACTTTATTCTCCAGCTCTGCCTCTCCTCTCCTCTCCTCTCCTCTCCTCTCCTCTCTCCTCTCTCTCTCTCTCTCCCCCTCAGCTTCTTCTCCACTCCCTCTTTTGTGTTTCTCTCCTCCTCTTTCAACACTCCCCACTCTAACAATCTGCTCTTTTCCCCTTTGTCAGTTTCAATTAATGCACTTAAGCCTTTTTCCTTCTCTTCATCTCCCCGTTCTTCCCTGCTCCTGCTGCCTTCTTGCTTTCTATCTTGTTTTTTCTTAACACTCCTTCTGTCTGCTCTCCTCCTCCTCCGTCTTTCCTTCTCAACTCAACAACCTTTCCTCACATCCTGCCTTTTTCTCTCTCCTTCAACACTTGTCATTCTCAATTTCATATCACATCGCCAACTCTTTCTCCTTTATACCTCTCCTCTGTCTCAGCCTCAACTCCTCGTTTCTCCCCACTCCTCTCCTCTCTTTCTTTTTCCCAGTCCACTGCTTCTATCTGTCATGTCTAATCTGTCATTTTCCCTCCATGTGACCGTTCTCTGCCTTCCCTTGGGGATACTCTCTGTTTCTCTCCTCCTTCCTCGGTTTCCCAACAGCTATTCTCCAGCCTTTCAAAACTCCTCTTTATTTTGTTACTTTTTCTTTTCTTCTACATTTCAGACTAAATGTTTCCCTCCTCCGCCTCCTTCTTCTCTCTCTCTCTCCCTCTTTTTCTTCCCCTTCCCCCCACTCCGCTTGGCGAGTATCATGTTTGGCAGATTGGCTTTCAAACTAAAGAACTTGGCTCCAGCACAGACCACATACATCACTAACACTGCAGCTTTATGTCCTGACTGATGGCCGTGCGTTTGTGAAAATAAACATTGCACACTGGAAGTAGACTCATCGCGATCTATATGTTTGGAGACGCGATGCACGAGAGCGGTTGTAAACGTATAAATCAAGAGGATAATGGAGAGGAAAGGTTTTGTTTGGGTGGAGAGGTTTGCTGTGAATCAGCGAGGTTTATGTGGGAAGAAGTCGTCAGTAGTTTGGTGGAATTAATGAGGAAACAACATCTGCTGCGATATTAGAAACAGAATCTGTATCCCCGTCTTTGCTACTGAGCCTTTTCCCATTAGTGTTTCTGCGTTTTCACATTTTACACATTTAAAGTCGAAACGTTTTAGAGCATCACTTCACTTTCATTACAAGAAAACACTTGTGTTTTGTCTTGCCTTCAACAATTTAGGTAAATTTCAGGAAAGGTGTTCTTCTATTCGGATGAAATGACCCTTTAACGTCACCACAAAACATTAATGAGTTTTCTGCAAATGTGATGCTGTGTAAGCTGCTAGTGAGCATGAAGAAGACGTTAAATCTAATCGTACATCTCTTGGGACTAGCTGAAATTTAAAGGGTTATCTGATGTGGGGTTGTAGGAGGTACAGCTAAGAAATGCACTGCTGTGGACATGGGCAGCAACAAAATGTGTAATAAATAAATCAATAGGAGCTTAGGTGTGTACTTTATTTTTTTAACCTATCTTTGCTTCCTCTGTCTTCAAAGCTACCAGATTTCTTTGACAAAAAACATTTTACCTCTCAGATCATGGAAGCTGCCAATCCATCACTGCCTCTATCGGTTAGTTAGTTTATGTTACTGCCTGACTTTGGTGTTTTGATAAGTTAGTTCGGACTGACTAACCAACATGAGGCAGCGGTAGATCAGCGACTCCCGTGTCCTGCAAGGCAAAATTTAGTTTTTTGTCAATGAAGTCTGGCGGCCTTGGAGATGGTGACTTCCCGTCCAAACAGGCTCTCGGATGGCAAGGCAAAGCAGTGAAATTACTTTAAATACACCTAAACTGAGCTGCAGGGCATTGCTTAGCCTCCATGCCGGCCCTCCAGCTTTGCCAAACTGGGAGCATGCTGACTGCTGTAGGTAACACGCTGACTACTTAAAGATTATACCAGAGGACAACAAGTGCCGTAAACATGCTTGTCTTGGTTTCATGGTATATGCTGTTTTCAAATGATGGATTTCTTTTTGTTGTTTTTGTTGTGTGAGTGTTTTTCTGTCATTATCACGGCCACATGAGAAGCTCGCAGAGCCGTCAGACAGAAATGCTCGTGACGATAAAGTAAACATGCAGAGCTGTTAAAAGCAGCTCCGTCCAGATTTCCCACGAAAAACCTCACAAGTCCTTGAACTTGCAATTAATCTCAAAGTTGTCGTGATTCCCCCAAATCAGGCAGCTGGGAGAAGCCGTGATGTGGGGATGTTGACACCAGCGTTTGGGATTGATGTGGGACAGATTTAATGAGGTCGCTTTTGTTTGGATTGTTGTTTGATGGGTGCTTGGTAATTAGCATTTTAAGATATCTTAAAATCTTAAGTTTGCCGTAAAGTTATAGGGATCAAGTGTTTAGCTTGTGGCGTGGATACAAGATTTCCTTGAGAACACAAAGTAAGGTTTTCATTTGAATGTCTGTACGCATATAAATATACGATATAACATGACCAAAAGTATGTGGATATCCAAACAAAGTATGTGAGCAGTGTAACATTACATCTACATGTTATTGTTCCAAAACCATGGACATTAATCTGCTGCTGTGACAGCTTCTGCTCCTCTGATTTCAGGCTTTCAACAAGATTTTGAGACGTACATCTGCAGGGATTTTACAAGAGCTGCAAGACCGTCGAGTTCATCTGGGAAAACTGCTACGGTCAGTAAGTCATTAATATGATTTATTTGCGGTTAATCAGCTACAACATGCAAAGCTGATGTGTGAACAAACTGATATTGAAGTTTGTCATATATCGGATCTGTGTCGGGAGTCAGCTGCCTGCTGAGATAGATACACACACCTACAAACACACCCACACCAGGTTTAAAATACACAAATATTTCTGCAGGGACACACGCACACATATATATACAAATGCACATACCGCACACACCCACGCACACCATTACTTGGCTGCTATCACAGAAATATATACTGATATTTACTTCAGCTGGCACATTCATCTCAGTACACACACACACACACACACACACACACACACACACACACACACACATGGCAGGCAGAGATAAGAGACGAGTGTGTCGAGTGTGTATCTGGAGGCTTCTGCTGCTCCACTCCCTCATCACACACTTTAACAGCTGACTGTCCGTGAGTGTATGTGTGTGTGTGTGCGTGCGCTCTTGCTCATATCCTTGTGAGGACTAATGCGAGTTTATTTGGGGACGTTTTTGAAGACCTTTGTTTGTAATCCTTGCTTCTTGTTTAAAGGGCTGTTTGAGGACGATTAGGACGAGGTTCAGGTTGGGGAAAACACCCGGCGCAGCCTCCTCATCTGTGAGAAGAAGTTATACTGATGATGAGTAAATCACCTTCAGTATAGAAGTAACGTATCACAGTTTTCCACACAGAAAAATGTAACTTTACATGAAGTTCCAGCCCAAAAAGCCACATAACATGGAGTAAATCATCTGCATAACCTGCTGACAATATAATATAATAACACAAGTAGTTAAAACTCTATTACTGTAAGCTAAAGGTGTTTTTATACAAAGTTATACTGTAAAAGGAGTATGAGAATATATATTTAATAGGCTGACATGTGATAAGTTTATATTCTTGTTCTGAAACACATCAAACCTCAAACTAAGAATAATAATGTCAGAATTCTCCCTTTAATTTTGACCTCTCGGAGGAAAAACGTGAGCGTGTGAGCGATTATGTTTTCCTGCTCTCGTTCTTCTTGCATCTTTAGCTGAACTGTGTTGAACCAAGATGAACTGAACGCACAGAGAGGTCCTCTACAATTGTAGCATGATGCCCTCTGCTGTAAATATGCTGCTACTAAGTGAAGAGTGTTCTGCCCTCCTTACACCCAAAGTTTTGGGTCGTGTCAAAGACCTGCAGGTCTTTAACACTTTCCATACTGTCATTGCTGTGTTTTATCACTCTGGTAACTTATAAACAGTCAAATAAAGCGTTGAAAGAAGAAGGTTCCTGATCACTGAAAAGGCTTTAACAGATTCCATCACATGTGATTGTTTTAGGACAAAAGCCAGATTTATAATGTTGCTGTGAACCGACAGAAATGTCCTAATCGCTCTGCAGTGTGTGCAGATCGGCAACAAGAGAGCATTTTTCTTCCTGAGCTGTGAGTGTCCATTTTATTTTATTTGGACAGAGACTCACTTTTTGTTTTTTTAAAGGACCACACTGTAGGATTTAGTGACACCTAGTGGTGTAGTTGCTGACTGCACCCCATGGTGTTTAGTTTGTCCATTCTTGGAGGATCAGCGTCATCTGTACTCAGAAAAGGCTGATTCCAAAGCACCAGAACATAATGGTTGATGATAATTTCAGGTGATTATACACTAATAAAATATATTTATGCATATTATAGTCCAATTCAGGCCATATTCTGTAAATAAAGCCTCCTAAATCTGACACACTGGACCCTTAAAATAGCCTTTAAGAAGCTTTCTCAAGCTGCACCAAACCACAGCCAATCGCACTGAAACTTTTTCACTTGGCTACATCACATTCTGGATGAGAGTAAAGACACATTTCATGGTTTGAACTGAGAAATCAGTTCCTGATCTCGGCTCTCTGCAGGTCAGCGTTCAGGATCTCACAGAGGGAAGCAGCAGTTCTTTAATCCCATTTTGCCGCGACAGTCGCAAATATGTTACAGTGTCCTCCGCAGCCGCTCTGCCAGGGCGAGATGCCCAGCATTCAGCAGATCAGCATCAGTTACTATGGCAACAGCCATGGACCAGACTGTGGAGCCAACATGGCTGCCAAAGGGGAACTGCAGCAGCCAAGCTGTGTCTGTCTGTCTGGCTTCACACATGAGCGACAAGCGCAGCATCTTGGCACAGTCGTCTGTAACCTTCATGTCTTTGGGGAAACCCTGTTTTGTGCTCTGTATGCAAACTGTGCGTTTCCTGCATGAAAAACACTGATCCTCGGGTTTGTATGGTTTTACATGCTTACCTGACACTTATGGGACATGCACAAAGACGTATCCAGGAACCTTGTGATAAAATTAGAACTGTGTTGTCCAAAAATATTCAGCCTCAGGGGGTCTTGGTGGTCAGCTGGGCTGAAGAGCATGCCATGCAGTTACACTGAGTTTCACATACACACGAATAATTCAGCGAAGAGGACTCTTTCAAAATGTGTGCGTCTGTAATCTATTTCATGATAATCAGCAAACAGAACACACCAAATCAAACATCAAACATGCTTATTAATTAAAGAAATAATCAAACATTTGCCTCAAGCTAAGCATGCATAAAGTCTGGGGTTTAAATCTGGGTTGAGACTTTAAATAACACCGGACATGCGAGGGATGCTTGGAGCTCACGCAGTTAAACTAAAAATACACGAGCTGTACCATGAGTGTTAGCATGAGAATGTCAACGTGAGACCTCTTCCTTGCAGTGCTAGCACGTTAGCACCATGTTCTACCCACAGCAGTAGGTAGAAGAAGTAGGTGGCATCTTCTGTACTTTGCTCTACATAGATGAGAAGCACATGAGAGTAACAGTGTTTGAATTTCTCTGCGGGATTCCCCCCTGATGTAGCATACGGCCACAAAATATAAAATTAAATTAAAATTACGTCTGATTGTTTGTAGTAATCGACTCAGACGCTGAGGAACAATTGTCTACAGAAGCCTGCAGAGATGCGTGTGTTGCACATATAGTATCAATCCAGCCTTTATATAAAGAGTTTGATGTCCAGCTCTTGGTCTGTTTATAATGGCTATATTATAGTTTGTATTTGTTTAGCTTGGCATCTTGTTTGTCTGTGTCCTGTAAATGTGTCTCCTCCAGGCTAAACTATTATTCTGGGCCAACAAAGTGGATTCTGATTCTATCTATGTTTGATTTATGTATTTCTAAAATGTGTGAGATCTTTATTTGATCTGTTTATGGATTTTGAATCATTGATTTGCTTTTAAAGACTCCCATTACTCCCTTTTGTATATTGTCCACTTATTGTCTTTTAATGAACGGCTTCATTACGGCTTGCGACTCTCTCTGGGTCCATCGGTTACTTTGTGTTTGATCCTGACGTTGTTTACTTGCAGCAGAGCAGAGAAGCACAGGATGTTGATTTTTTTCAAAGGTAAGAAGAAACAGAGAATGAGGTGGGCGAAGGTTCGCCGCCATGAAGGATGGATTATTAGTAATTGGTGCGTGTGCATGCATGCAATACTCTGCAGACATGTGGGAAGGGCCCGCCGCACACAAAGATGCAGATAACAGCCTGGTATGGTTTATTTCCTCTAGCGTCGAGGTGGAGGTCGCGGTAAGTTGGCCACGATGGAAAACGGAAATACAAAAGGAAATCAACACTCTGCGTCTGACTAACAAAAACTCAAGAAGATCTGAACGATCTTTTCTGAGAGGGGGGGAGAAAAGACCAAAAAAAATAAATAAATAAAAATCTGTTCCTCTTTCCAGCTCTCTCTGGGCTCGGGGCCAAGTGAGGGAAGGAAGGAAGGAGGTAGAAGAGGAGGAGGAGGGGAGGAGGGATGAAGAGAAGAGGGAGGGAGAGAGGGAAAGCAGGCAGGATCTGTGGAGATTGCAGGGGTGCACGGAACAGATGCAGAATAATTTAACTCTTCCTCGACCAAACGTCGTCCCACTCAGCGGGCTGTGCATTCAGCTCTGCTGATTAGAAACACACTTAAAAGCTTTGTTCCAAACAAAGAGAGCTCCGTATTTTTTGCCAGACTAATAGCTCGTAGTTCAGTCCTTGATCAGTAAATGCTAACCCCTGCAGATTAAATCATTCATCGATTGATGAATTTAACGAACGCCCTTTTCCAAGATGAATATTAGGCATTTTGGGATAAGTAATGTATAAAAATGTGAATATGTAATGAATTGTCTAGGAAAGGCTTTCTGCACTGAAAATGAAATTTAAAAAATGGCCAGCTCTTCTTCTTCCATAAAAACATAACAAAACTTATCCTGGGGGTTAACCTGGAGCACACTGCAGGAAAATCAGGCTGATCTGGGGTCTTCATTTTTCCACATCGATTACAAAACGTGCCCGTATTTCCTGTCTTATCCACTCACAAGTCAGTCATGGTTCTTGAGTCCAGGAAATCCTGAAATATCTCGGCCTTCTCTGTAACAATTTGTGACAAAAACATTGAAACAATTAAATTAAGTGAACAAATTATTACACTGCGTATACGGGAAATGAACCAGACACTCTGCCTGTATGTGGTTCGGTCGCCTGGTCGTTTACACCAAACTACGTCTGAAATATTCAAACTTTGTGGCCTTCTAACAAAACAGCGAGTCGTATTTTAATAGATCAAAGCAGTTTGTCTGTTCAGCTCTATCTAAAATCTTTAATAAATGATGGGCTGCAGTGGTTGTTTCAGTATGAGTGAAGGATGTGGAGCGTCACTGCCTTCTTTTACCAAAAAGGCATAGATAGCAGCGGAGTGGTTGGTATTCACATCCACGCTCAGCTATCCTAGTTTTTTTTTTTACATGCGTGATGCAGCGCTGCTCTCATTTCTCCACCCCCAGAAGAGACATCATTTAGAAAATGCAGGATAGACAGAGTCAGGTAAACATCTACAATGGCTGGCACACTAATTATGTATGCATGGATGCTCGTCTGCCTGAAACCTTTGCTGCACTGTGACTGCGCCTCACAGCGTTTAGCACCGCGCTTTAAAATGGACGTATCTTGCAAAGCAAATATTTCATTTTTGTGCAGTTACTGGGCATTTACTCCCGACATGTGCGTGTGTATGATCAGTTGTAGCAGTTTTCAAGCAGTTTTCCTTAATCCATAAATGTTCCTGTAGCATGCACACCATGCTGTGACTCAGTTTTTCCAGCTGTCACTGAATCAGTCAACGAAATCATTCCACAAATGGAAATCATCAAATCCTTTCTATACGTGGGTTGGGGCACAGTCGTGCGCTTTGTTGTGTGTTTTGATGTTTATGTGTGTGTGTGTGAGGAAGTTGCTGACGGTGGCTGTCCATCATCTGATGGAGGAGATTTCTTGCACATGGTGTAGTTTTTACCATCAGTGCCTGCTAAAGCGTGCGTTGCACTCTCAGGTCAGAGCTGTGATGTTTGTTTTGGTGTGGTATGGTTTATTCATACTGGGATACATGATGAACATCAAGAACAACAAGCTGCACCACAGTTATTTCAACTTCTACTCATTTCTATCACTCGTTCCTTCAGTGGATGTTTGTTATATGTATGCAACAGAAAAATGACTCACTGTGTTTTCAGTCAGATAAACACTGAAAAATCTGAACACTGAAAATCAAGTTAAAAAATATTATAATGTCATTGTTATTTTAGCAGAACAGTGCTTCACTTTGACTGTCCATAGACTGTGTGTGTGAGTTTATTGATTCATTATGTATTTTACAAATAAACATGAAGTTAGTCGCGTGTGTGTTTCACACCTGACTGTAAACAGCAACAAAAAAAGAGAGGTAGTGTTGATTCTTTTAAGACGCCGAGCAGAGGAAAAGCTGAAACACACTGATAAGACCGTGAGAGTTCAACTGGAAGGCTTCACGTTGGAGGGACTTTAATTCTTGATTGGCTGAGCGTGATTGGGTGAGTGAAACGTCAAACAAAACAATGAGACTCATGTCTCAAGAGATAACAATAACAATATTATCACGATGTACATAGAAGATCTGTGCTGGCAAATGAATTTTCACTGAAAATACAAGTGTATGTTATCATATGTGTATTATTAGCATAATATAAATATTTCAGATTTTCAAATAGCATCATCAATATCCCGACACACCTGGATAACTAGTGAGTTCTGACCTGATTTATCATGAGTTGTGATTTGGGAGCAAACACTGACTTTGAGAGAGTTCATGAAAATACATTATATTGAACATTAAGCTCAGTACTGTACTGTTTAGTACAAGATGTGCTTGCAATATTTTTTAATGCCATTATCTCAACATCTCAAGTTAATTATATTTCATTATCTCAAGATGGCAAAGCTTGTTTTCACGCGATGACGGGTTCATTTATCTCGTTATCTTGAGACAACAAACGGCAGATTTCTCAAGATAATATAATTCATCACAAGACGACAACTTCATAAGAGTGGAACCAAACACACACAGACGGCTCTGTGGGGTTAGTCTGAGAGTTTCAAAACAAACTGAACTTTTCACGAACTTTTGCCATTTGTTGTGAGAATGTTTTAGTGATTTGATCGTATTATACGAGGGAAGGTTTACATACAGTTGTCAACATAGAGCAGGTGTGTTACTGTCCAGTAGTCTACAACCAATATAATTTTCACTGGCACAAAAGAAAGTGAAAGTATCATTGTTCAGCCCGGCTAACAAACTGAGCTAACATCAGCTAACAGCAGCTACAGCTGGCGGCAGTTTACTTCACTGTCCATCAGGAAACTCTGTAAATCACAGTTGAGTTGAGGCAGAGCAGCCGGAGGACATCAGAGGGAAAACCAGAAAATATGATCCAGATTCACCAAAATCACCTTGGTGATCGTACCGAAGTTCCACAGTGCATCAAAATAATTTTAAATCTGTTATTTTATGGTAGAAAAGTTTTTAAAAAACGTTGCTTTAAGAGACCTCCCGAGGTGAAAAACTTTTGGGGAAAGGACTTCTAAGTAGTTGAAGAGTTTCATTAGCGGAGGAGAAATTGGCGGAAAGATAAAGAGGTCAGAGAAATCTTCTCCAAACGCTGAGTGACAGCGAGGTAATGAATGCCGCAGATTAGATGGCGCGGTGATAGTGATGTTTGTGGTCGATCTCATCAGAGAAGAAAGTGATCACGACGCAGAGATATTTGGGAACTGGAAAGAAAAAAACTTGGGTGTGCTGCAGCCTTCCGTCATCGGCGTGATCGCACAAATAGTCTCCTAATGTGACACAGCTCATTTCATTTCCGCTGGATGTCCACACCTTGCAAGCGTTCACGGACATCAATTACCATTAATATGAAATAGATGAAGTGCTGAAATTACCAGCATGGTAAATAAATGCAAGCCAATAATTATAACAATTATCAGCATGCTAATAGGCAGTAAGCAGGCCTGTGCTTATAGTCACATTACAAATGGTATTCATGATTACTCCGTGTTTTAATAGACTAAATTATATGATTAGACCAGAGATTTTCATTATTTCGATGGCTATTATGACTGAGTGCTTTTCTTTTTTCTTCCTCACTCTGCACCAAAGACTCCAGGTCTCCACTTTACACCCCACATGCACAAGACCAACTAAACCAAGACCAAGTCAAGACCAAGACCAGACAGTATATAGCCTACTTAGGTAGGTAATAGTCACCAAAGCTCTTTGGGTGAAGCGTAGTGCTGCACTGATTCCCCTCATTAAGCGCCACCTTGTATTTACGAACCACTGTGTTCTTTTGGACGCTGTTTTGCAGATGAACTCTTTGTGGTTTAGGAAACCAGACAAGACTGGGTAAAAATGCAGTGGATTCCAAGCCAAGACTGAGGCCTTTAAAAACCGGGCTTGAGTCCGACCAGTCTCGAGCACTGCGACGCTGGTCGGACTTGTGCGTGGAGTTCACACACTGTAAACAAACAGGTGGGTTCACGTGGACAGACACTGTCCAGATAACTCTGGACCAACCAATCATCAGTCACCGTTCAACTGTCTCTGACCTGAGTCGAGGGAGATGACTTAATAATTACACTGCTGCAGTTTTGTCTTTTTCCATTCTCAGCTGCAGTTGTTGGAGTTCACGCTGCCGCAGCATTCAGACTTTTGTTTATTTAGACACAGCAGATTTTTTTTGGGGGGGGAAGATTTTCAGATTTCCTCTGTTGCAGCTCTGAGTGACTGGCATAATAATTAATTTGTGCTTTTCACATTTTCACACGTGTCCATGAGAATTAGCCACATACACCTTTGTGGAGTCACTATCAATGACGTGAGTGTGTTTTATGTGCATCACCTTCATTCCTCTTCTTACCTGTGGAGAGTGTACATCCATAGACCATACACTGAAGGGTTACTTTGTTGAATCAGCGCTAATTAGTATTCAGAAAACCGACATTTTGTTTATACTCTCTGATCTGTGATTAACATTAAACTGTAAGTAATAAGAGGAAACAACTGTTTGTTTTCTCAAGATAACAAAATAATTAACTCATGATCTTTGGATCCAGGAATTAAAAACAAAGTTCGGTTCTATATATTCTTTAAAATTTAACTTTGTCAACGGAAAGAGTTTTTAGTCAGAAGATTACAGCCTGCGTTCGGTTCAGTGAGATGCCTTTTTTTGAATTCTGAGAGTGAAGTGAAAAATTGATGCAAATCACCTTTTTTTTTTTTTCATGAAATTTAAGGTCTGTCTTCAATTAGGAAGCCACAGACTTTCCACATGCATATCAGGGGAGGTTCTGCTCAACACATGTGCTCTTTCAGCACCACGTTGCTCTACGCTTACTGCAACAGTGAGATGCATTTACACCAGAGAGCAATGAGATCTGGGATACCTGGACAGTATGTACCGTGTTCAAGAGAACACTTAATAAAGCAGGAAGATTGTCAGCCACTCTGTCTGTTACTTCTATAATTTTCAGTCATTTTGTCTCAGTTTGTTGTGCTGCTTTCCTGCATTGCTTCTGCTCCGTATTTCAGTAACAGTTCTCTTACTTGGTTTGTAGGTTGATGAGGTTTGTATTCATGCAAGTGCTCTTTTCCTTTTACTCATAATAACTTGTTTATTATAAACTGATGCAGTTACATGTTACTATTTTAACTGCAGATACCCAGTACCATGATTCGTATTTTTTGGTATAACCGTGGTGCGTCTGCAGATATGTTCACGTGTGATGGAGTATTTTTTCATGGAGGTGTCGACCATCATTAAACGTTAAACACAATTCTCTTCTGTCATTTCAGGTCGGTCATCAACCCGATCAAAGTGGACGTTCTCTGTGATTTTTAAGTCATACACATAGAAATTGGCCTCATGATGCAACGCAGGGCAAAGCTGCACATTATGAAAGAGATATCTTGATGTGAGAATCAGTCGCATTTTTGTCTTTGCTTCATCAAATAAACCCAAACTAATTTACATCATTACCCGGGGAATAAAGAAGATGTCTGATTATGTTATTCTTTGAAATGATCATAAAATGAAATCTTGCAAAACATGTTTCCTAATGAGGCTGCTCAGATCTTTAAAGGCTTATAAACACACATCTTAGTGCAAGCAGCCTGTGTGAATCAAAAGACAAATGGAAGGCTTTGAAAATCGGAGATTTATTATGTTACCGCAATAATAACAGTTAGAGTAACAGTGTTTATGTAGAGCTTATGAAAAAGCAGAATTTACTGAGTGCATATGAATGCAAAATCATGACAAAGTATTGAAAAGAGGGGATAAAAAAATGAGTTTTTAGAAGCAGAACGTCTTTGCTGAGCCCTGAAGAAGGAAAATGTGCAACGCGCACTGCTAAAAAAAATGTTTTGGTTAATCTCAAATATAGATGTTAAACTATTCTAATTAATGATATCTACAATGAATTTCCCACTGGTCAAAAGGCTAATTATTAATATCAACAATTGAATATCAACATTTAAATACTTTAAATTCTGGACATGTGGCTGGTAATGTTTGAGCAGACTTTGTAACAGTCCATGTGGACATTGGCCGAGATGCAATCTCTGAACTCAGAGTTTAACGTCTGACGGAGATTAAGCTTTTTATTGTTTGTAGAAATAAGCTGAAATGTATCTTTCTCACCATTCTCGTGAATCAAGTTCCTAATTGGACTGCAGAGGAAGTGTTGGCCCAGATATAGGCTGTCTTCAACGGAAGCCCAGAAGCATGAGCCCCCAGAGGCTAAATCGTTGTCAGTGATAGCTGATGGGTTCTGAGATTGGTGCCTCAACCTGGAGGCCTACAGGGCGCCCCAGGCCAAAGACTTCTATATCTAAACTATAATATCTAACTCTAATATTTTTGGCTTTATCAGATGATTTTTTATGACTGGCTAAAGGGATATCAACATTTTCTCAAGGGGATACAAAGCACAACCTTTAGTCAAGGAATCCTCAAAGAAAAGTAAGCACTGGTACTGCAGTACTGTCAATGCAAATGCACAGCGCAGGGCACAAACAGATAAAGTTGTACACTTAAGGTCACCTCATAGTTTAAAAATTCACACATCTGATTCCTGTTCATGTCCTGAAGAGTCACACTGAGCTCCTACCTGTTGCTTTTAATTGAAGCTTACATACATCCTTACATACATACTAAGAGCTAAAGGAGAAGTAATACACTACATGTCAAACAATACAGAACAGAAATCCAAACACAGCCTGCTCAGCTGTAAGACATGATCGAAGCACAAACTCTCACGTACGTCTCTTAAGCAAAGTGAGACGCTTCAGTCTGCATTTATTTGACGTACGAAACAAATCAGGGACATTCATCCAACGATGATGCCTTTTGTTGTCATATGATGGACAACAGAACAAAAAGTACATTTCATTTCAGGTGAAATCGAGTGGAAGTTTCCACCGCCAGAGGCAAGACACCACATCTGAACTGAGCACAAACACACCTCTGTGCCCTTGGATGTGTTATGGTGATGGTATAGTGCTCTGGATGTTAAATAGCCTTAAGCAAACTTTTCTTAATTTTCACTTTTTACTTAGCTAACACTACATGATCATTTATTTCTATATATGAATTGGAGATCTTGACCAAATCTCAATATAAAAATGTGTATTGGGCATAATGATTAATCTAGTCCACAGCTGTGTCACCCTTATGATCTTAATCTTCTATTCTATTCTTCTGTTCTTCCCATGTATGTCTCATCACAACAGTGAAACGTTGCCATGCTTGTTATCAAACATGAAAACCTCCTAAAATATTAACTTTGATCATGTTGCGGGGTGTGAGTATTATGTATATATATATACATAAGTAGGCACTCATCTTTGTGCAACTGTAGCTTTATTCTCGAAGACCCAGGAGTGTTGGGAAAAGCTGTGAGGTGAGAGGTTTATAAATGTACAATAACATTTCAATTATTAAGAATATTTCTACAGCTCACACTGATTCTTTGAGACATTATCTCACACATTTGTGCATTTAATTTGTATTTCAGCACTCAGCAAAAAAAAACAGATCAAAATGCAACAACTGTTAAAAATATAAATAAATATTCCAAACAGGTCAAATGTGCAGGAGGAACCAAAAACAAAAACAGTTCTTCGTCTGGCCATGTTGTGACGTTAAATAACTCAGGGGGGTATATGTCAACTGGTTCTCCCAGTATTCATTCCTGCTCCACAGACAGTGTTAGTGTTTGTTGGATGGTAGCAAACACCGTGAATGAATTTCATGAGGCAATGTTTTATTAAGCTGTAAATGAGTGCGGCCTGTTGGATGATGGGCATGTCTAATTTAGTGGACATTAATGATGCAGAAAAGGTTTCAGTTCATATTCTGTGAGGTGGCGCACGTTCACCACGACCAGCAAAGACTGACCTGCAACAGTGCTAACCTCACTATAACACACGGAGGTCACGGGGTCAACGACACACTCTGTGACAGTTTCCTCACATCTACAAAGAACGACCACCCATTACTAAGCAGGTACGTGACTCAAAGTCCGAGTTATCGCCACAAAATGACTTCCATTAGAAGTTCATAGAAGAGGTCAGGTCTCTGTAAACTGCAGCAGGAGATGTCTGCGTGGAAAAACTTGTAGCAAAGGAAACTGTGGAGATTAGACTGGTTAGTCCAGATGTTAATGAGACGTTTGCATTACACTCTAAATATAGGGTTGAAGCCAGCTCAGGACTTCTTAATGGCAAGTTTCAACTTGTATAAAAACACAAGTTGATTGGTCATGTAGTGTCATAATTATAGGCCGCAGGGCTGGTTTATGTGACTTGAGGATGAGTGACTGCCTTTGCAGCGTGTGTCTAGAATTTAAAGGCACAGTATGTCGTTTCTACCAATAGGGGGCCTCTCACATGAAAACAATAACAAAAGACGTAGCGTGGTGACGTGGTGAAGAGTAGCGTAGCGTCTCATCGTTGTTAGACAAGCACCTTTGTTGATGGAAATCTATCTGAGGGGGTAAAGAGGATATGGCGCCATTGACAGGTGACAAAATTAACATATCGTTACATCAAATCAAGTTAAACGCTTTTAAATATCTAATTGTTGAACAGTACTGTAATGCGTGATGCATGATCATTTCACACCTTGGTTAAAAGTAAAGATAAATTCAGTCAATGCACAAAACAATCCCAACTCAAGGTCCACTTGAAGCATTTTCAGACATATGACATAGTTTGCCTCAGTCGATTGAGTTTTGCTCAGTTGTCATGGTGAGGGATCTGTTCATATGAGAGCGCAGTGGCTGGAATAAATCTTGGAGTTTGGAGTGATTTAAAGTTTCTGCGGTCACTTTGAGATTTGAGCTTCATCATGCAGATTGGTGTAAATGTTTTGAGTTTGACACTACAGGGCTGTTTCATTCTGCAGTGGAAGTGGAAACTAGAAACTAGTCTGGAGCTTTTACATCCATCCACCCACTTCCACCCACTTTAATTCAGTGTCGTGTTGTGGTGGCAGCAGGTTTAACAGGGCACTCCAGACGTCCTTCTCCCTGGCAACACATTCCAGCTCCTCCTGGGGGATCCTGAGGCGTTCCCAGGCTAGATGGGCTGTGTAGTCCCTCCAGCGGGTTCTGGGTCTGCCCCGGGGTGTCCCCTGGAACACCTCCAAAACGAAGGCGCCCAGGAGGCATCCTAATCAGATGCCCGAACCACCTCTGTGAAAGAGGGCTAGATCTGGATGTCCAAGCAGAGAAGGAGTGTTTTACTCCAGGTGTGTTTTGTTGTACCTGTAAGCACACCTGTGAGTGACATCACCGTGTAGTGACACGCCCTGACGCACACCTCTACACCACTGCGGCAATGTGAGAAGTCAAACAACAGTGGGTGTCAATACACTTCCAAGTTTTAAAGTCACCGTAGATGAGAGTTCTGTGTCATCTGAGCTGATGAAGAGCATGCAATGTGGCTGAAAGCTCCTGGAAAATCTAGGAAGTGGATGTTAAGTTGGGATTAATGTGTCAAGGTGCTGTCTTTAAGGGAAAGTATGAGCTTGAATCAATGAATCGTGTGTGCTTTAACACATTTATACCACAGATATAACAATGTCTGAAGTCAAACATGTCCTGGTCACAACTTCCCAGTTTTCTTGACCACATTCGTCTGTTCCGGTTTGTCCCTCTGAGGTCAAAATGTGACACAAGAGTTTATTTTTAGTGCCCGTGTGTGTGTGTGGGGTGGTCTGACTAGATGCATCTCAGTGCTACAGCCACGTTGTGCATTTTATTTCATAAAAAGGAGATACTGGAGTGGCCAGTGGAGCAGAAAAAAGCCCCAGACTGCAGGTGAAGTTGAGGGAAAGAAGGCAAGTTGCGTGTGCACGCACATGGCAGATAAAACACCGCAGCTCACATTTTGAAGTCCAGCAAAACAAAAACTCAACATCCGGGAAATGCAACCTGATCTGCAAAAGACGTGGAATGTCTTATTTCTTTTCTTCCGCCCTTCAAACCCGGTAATGATGGAGGAGTAAAAAAGGCGACATGATTGGTGGATGCAGCCCGGAGAGGAGAAATGTAAACCCCTTCGTTTTTGTTGCATCGGGAGGAGGTTGAAAAAAAAAACTGAACGCTCCCCTTCTTCTTGTGTGTGTTTTTTTCCTTCCTCCCCTTCCTTCAATGACAGCAGGAGCCAGCCGGGCGGTGCGGTGCGGTCGTGGGGAAGCTTCCCCCCGGTACGAGAAGAAGGATTTCCCTGCAAGTCTGCGGTAAGGGCAAACAAACCAGAACAACACCAGCACCTAGAATAAACAATGTGCGTGCACATCAATGCGAATCACCAGGAAGAGGGTGAACACACACACACACACAGACACAGAGACACACACACGCATGCGAAAAAATAAAAACGCACACAATACACAATGGTGTTGCCTTGGGGCTGCCGCGATAGCTCTCAGACAAACCCGGTGCGAGAGAGACTCGCTCCGCTTTTTCGTCTTTGCGTGACAGCTGCGGGGCCAATGGAAATATGCATGCGGGCCCAGCTGCGCTAGGCTGCAGCCAATGGAAAAATGTGAAATGCGGAGCTGCTACTGGATCCCGAATGGTAAGGTTAGGCTGGCTTGCAGCAGCCACACCACCGCCGCCGCCGCCGCCGCCGCTGCCAGTGCTGCTGCTGCCAGCGCTGCTGCTGAAAAACTTCCAGCAGATTAAAACAAAAAAACAAAAAAAAACATTGTTTGTGTTTTGGCTGCTGCAGTGGCCATTTTAGGTAAGAAGCGTCCCTTTAACTTTTGGATGTGTGTTTGTGGATGTGTGTGGAGGGAGAAGGTACGGAGGGGGGGTGTCTAGACTCGGACTGAGTGGTGGCAAAACAGTGCGTGGACTCCGGCATCCAGACTGAATAAACTCCGCGGAGCTGCTGGCTTTATGTGGATTAAATAGATATTGCACGGAGTTCCTCCTTCTTCTCCTCCTCCTCCTCTTTTCATCCCTCCTCCTCCCTCCTCTCCTCTCCTCGCCTCCCCATCTCTCTCTCTCTCTCTCTCTCCCCTCCCTCCCTCCCTCGCCTGCTAATTTTTTATGCATTTTTCTAAACTGTCATGGCGATTTTGTGTCCTTGGAAATAAAAAAAAAAAAAAAAAAGCGCCAGTGTTTTTTCGGGCTAACCCGGGGAGGGAGGATGTCTCGCCGGTGAAGAAAGCGTGTGTGTCCGCGGAGGAAGCAGGTGAGCTGTTGTCCACCGGGTTGGGAGAAAGAGAGGGGGTTTTTACTGTGGGAGAGATGTCCCCGAGAAGGAGACTTTTTTTAGAGGCTGTCCACACGTGTAGAAGCAGAGAGGAGCCTGTTATAATGTATTTACAACAGCGATGCGGTGACATTACACAGCTAGCAGCGGGGGAATGCTACTAGCTCGTTAGCAACGGGTGCTAACGTGAAATAGGACACAATGTCTCCGTGTCTCTGTAGGTGTGTGTGTTGTTGTGTGTGTGTAGCCCTTTTTTTCATGGCTCGCCGGGAACTTCTTCGTCTTTCTTTTTGTTTTTTAGGCTCTCCCAACTTGTGGCAAAGCAGAGGCTTTGCGAGCTAGCAGTGTGTTAGCCCCTGCGTCTGCTGCTGCTGCTGCTGCTAGCCTCAAAGACAGGCTGTGTTAGCCCCCATTTGAAAACATTTGTAGCTATTAGCAGGCTGTGTGTGTGTTTTTGTGTGTGTGTGTGCGACATAATGAGTCATGCGAGTTGTGCATCGTGTCGACACACACACCTGGCCAGGTGTAAGGAGACAAAGGTGTGAGCGAACCACAGGGGGGATTTTTGGTGCTCTGTAAAGGAATAATTGCACAAATTCTGAATATTATCATCATGTGTTCACACTTCAGGGTCAGGAGTTTGCAGCCGGCCTGGATACAGGATGTCAGGATGGTGTTGTAATCTCTAATCTGCAGATTTGCAGTTTGCATCTATCTTAAAAAAAAAAAAAAGGTTGAGGGTTCGATTCCCAACACTGCCCGGGTCCTCGTTATATAATCAGACTTTAGGGTGAAGCGTTTTGCAGCCGGTCTGGCTACAGTAATCTCTAACCTGCAGATGGAGTTTGCATTCATCTCTCTAGATATAAAAAAGGTTGCAGGTTCGATTCTCATCAGCTGCAGTGGGACGTTGGACCAGCAGTTAGACGCCTCTACAGCCTCGCTGTGTTCTGCATGTTGCATTTACATTTAGTGTCTAGTTTTTGGGGTTCAGTATCTTGCTGGACTGAGCTGTGGATCGAACCACCGGTCATCCGCTCTACCTCCTGAGCCACAGCTGTTCATCCGGCCCTGGTCTGTCTTGTCCTCCCACCAGCTGTAAGACATACAGACGAGGCTAATTGGAGATGCCAATGAACGTGTGTGTGTGTGTGCAGTCATCGTGCTACACCTTTTACCGCCTGTTTGCAGAGCTGCTGCTGAACTTTGACCCTGTTCAGAAGAAGTTGCTTGAGGTGGGCGAGTAGGGCGGAGGGAAAACAACTACAACAACTTTTGGCCCCGTTCTCTGTTGTTGAGACAGTTGAAGCAGGAGTAGAGACAACACTGGTCCAGTTTGTGTATGTTATAACACACTAAGCCACTTCTACTATATTACATTCATTCAAAAAATAATCATCGGCGGTATTATGTTCATACCGATGCAAGATAAATACACGAGTGGAGATGTTTTCAGCTGCTGTTTGGAGAGAAAACATCGAACCCACAGCGAGGCAGATACCAGCTAGTGTTGGCATTGAACACGTGACCTTTCTGTTCCAGCACAGCATTACTCTGCTGATTATTTACGAGGTGATAAAATGTTTTCAGTTGCAATACTTGGTCATTTTTTTGTTTATATTTCTCCACGTTTGAACGGACAAAGTTTAAAGCCAACCTTGTGACGATTATACGGAGGAAGTGAGCCCAAAACTGGTAACTTGGGGGCGAGCGTGTGACCCTGAACGTCTCACAGGAGAAGCTTTCAGGAGCCACCTGTTGTGTGGAAATGCAAGATCAGAGATGTCCGAACGTACTGTAAGATAACTCGTGTTTTTCTACATTTGTAGTCAAGTAATGTGTGATAAACCTCCTCAGTTATTGTAAACACTTTTATAGCAATAACAGCTCGTATTATTATGTTATTTTACTAGAAAGACTCTAACGTTCAGGTGTGCTGTTGACGCTGTCACAGATGTTTTAAGTTAACTTCATGTTAATCACTGTGTTGGTAGTTAGCAGTGTTGTTGCTCCGGGCTGCGTTACATCCACACGTGTTCTCATTTTTTCACTGGGTTGGGCAAAAACATAAAAAAAACCCCGCCTCAGAATACAGTCCAGAGTTCAACACCACTGCAAACGGCAAAGATCAATAATAAATGCATAGTTTTGTGAATTCCTGTGTGACAGCATCAATCAGGACTGAACGTTATTATCTCGACAAACGGCCCAGCAGTTGGGTTGTTATAGATTTTAGAGATTTAGGGGAAGTGGCCGCAGAGTGCGTTCGAGCGCCGAGCGTTACAGGTATGTTTGAGCTGATACTGTACACGTGGTGGCTCTGCAGTGAAATGACAACTACCTGCTTCAAAGTGGAGGACTGAAGTTTGGATGTTGGTATTTAAAGCTGAGCAATCTATTTTTTTTTGGTAGTTTCACTATAGAGTCACATGTTTGGTTTGCGCTGCCCGCACAGTGAAAGGCTCATTATGATTAAGAAAAGACTCGGTTGTTTCTGATATATAAATACATAAATAAAAGACACTGCAGCTTTGCCCCGATTCCACACGACGCACCACAATTAAACCTCTAAAAAAGTAATTGATATTTTTTCTGTTTCCCGGAGCCGTTTCCCTTCACAGGTGGTGATTAGCTCCTTTGTAAGCTGCACTGTGGGAGAACAGTGTACATGAAAAACACACTCATAAGTCTAGTTTTGTTTTTAGTATGCATATTGATTGTTTGGACTTAATGTAGTATTTTTTTTCCAGTGTTAACACACAACATACTCAAAGCCTGCTTTGAATGGGTGTGTAGTATGAGATTAACACAACGTCTGTGAATGAACAGGTTTTTTGTTGTCAGTCGAGTTGCTACTTCTTTATTTTCTGCTTTCTATTGGCAGAACATAGCAGAAATATAATATAATGCATGTTTTCATTAGCATGTAATCACCTAAAAATAAGAATTCTTGTGTTTCTGTAACACAGAAAGAGTCGTTTATATCTACAGAGAGAGCGGCTCCTCTTCTACAGCGTCTGCCGTGTTTCATGGTCTCCAGCCTCAGCGCTAGTTGCCGCCAAATCCTACACAAAAGAGCAGAGTTCTGCTCGGTCCAAACCAGTATCTGGACGGCTTCTGATGCCATCAGACACCTTTTTGTTCGTCAGGTTGTCCTCTCAGTTTAACGTATAAGGCAGCCCTGTATCATAGTTGTGTTAAGTCACCCAACAATGTCGATAAGTCAGTGTAATCATCGCTTGAGTGATTCAGTGTTTCCAAACAAAGCTACAAAAGTTCAGCTTCTAATAATTTGAATTGAATGAACAGAGTTCTCTACATGTGTGCGGTGAAGTTGTGCAAACTTTTCTCAGGCTCCTGATAATGGCAGAACTTCCAGCGTCACACACTCCCTTCACAGCTTCAGCTGCCAGTGTCGTTTGTTACTGTGTGAAACATTTTAAACTTCAATACCCAGAAATACTGTAAAGTGACAAGTACCACATGCCGCGTTTCACTCAGCCAGACGTGAAATTTTGGGAGAACGTTCTCCTGAAATACAGACTGCCGTTCAGGAGATGGTTTTTGTCACGTCTGTGGGTGGAGACGGATGAAATTTGTTGGAAGCAGGCGAGGTGAATCATAGTTTAGTGTCTCATTTAGCGTCCCAATTAGTTGGAATGGCACGGCCCTCCTCGTTTCCTCCGCACTCGCTTTGTGTTTAGTGCTGAGAAGAACTCAGGCGGCGGTTTGAATGAGTGGAAAAAAAGCTGGAGGATTCAGTTGTGACCTTAAATATAGCACACAATACTCTAAATATGTCAATGTCACAGCAGCAGCCGACTAGGTCAGCTTGGATGCTTGGCACGAGGAGAGAAGTAGATGCTGCAGAGGTTGAGATTTGGAGGTGATCATTGATTTATCTAATTAATAAACGAGAGCCGAGTCTCGCAGCGTTGTAACCCAGGCTGCCACTGACAACACTGTCCGCTCCTTTGTTTGTTCCCCCTCGTGGGAGCATCGCACGGCTGAAAGCACGGACGGAGCGAGGAGGAGCCGTGTTCCATTTTAAAGACGTGCTCCCTCTCCCCTCTTTTGTGCACGCTAACATACACGCACATGTTTGTAAAAGGATGGGGAGGGGGGCTCGAATTTGGTCTGATTTTAGCACAGCCGGCTGCTCGCGCTCGTCCCTCAAGCGAGTCGCCTCCCGATGGTTCTCAGACGCAGCAACCGTCAGGCTCTTCCGCTCTTTTGTGCAAGGGCAAGTGGTTGAGCGAAGGGAATAAGGTCATTGAAAAGAGAACGGGTCTCCGCTGAGACAGCCGAGAAGGATTTCTGTCTGCGGCTGCTGAGTAAAGTCTGCTGTGGCACCCACTTTTACAGGTGATAAAAATAAACCTGGAGGCTATTTATTCTGGAAGTGATTCCCACCGGCAATAATGAAACCGCAGATAGAAAGTTTACAGTGAAAGAATAACAGAAAATGACAAATGCGTTTATCTAAAATAGATCTGCCCCTTTAAGATATTTTCATTATTGATTAATTGGAATGATTATTTTCCTGATTCAGGGTTTGGCAGATGAGATGTCACAAAATGTGAAAAATGCCCGTCACTATTGGAGCCCAAGGTGATTTCTGCAAATTGATTTTTTTTTTGCCATCAATCCTAAATTAAATTTCCAGTGATATAAGTCAGAGAAAAGGAGAAAATCTCACAAGACAGAAGCTGGAACTGAAAAATATTTGGCACTTTTTGCCTGGAAAAACTCGACTAATCGATTAGTCGGCTGATTTCAGCTCTAATTTGAAAGAAGACGCCTCGGCGTGAGGCTGTAAGACGCACAGAGCTTTAGAGAGAGAATATTTCTTTTGTTTTATATCAGCATTTGGCAAGTGTATAAAGATCGCCTGTAGACTGTTCAGATGTTGGTGAGGTACCAAGCCTTGTTTTGATCTCAACACTTCCTGTTTACGTTTCAAATTAAAGTGGACAAATTCAGTGGACAGACGTTTCCTAACAAGGCTTTTATTGTGAAACGTGAACTCTCGTTTGTGACGTTTAATCTCCGTCAGGGAGCCGCTGAGTCACCTAGTGGTACAGTTTGATATTACCGGTCTGCTCCAGATCTTTGGCTTCATATCCAACCCGGTTTCAAGGTTTTTAATCTTCTCAAGAGAGCTACCAGTCCTGTGTGCTCCTCCATCTGTCATGGCCTCTTCTGATTCACGCCATTTTGCATTTTTCCCCACAAGTTAAGCAGTTAGTTAGTTACCTGTTAATTACAGATTAATGGGTGTCGGCCTGTTGAAAGTAAAAGTAACCAAGCCTGACACCCTAAGGCGAGTTTGTCTGTTCTTTATACACTTTCAGATGTGGCCTTCCTTGTACACATACACTGTTTGTGTGTGTGTGTGTTGTTTTTGTGTTTGTGAGGCTGCAAAGTGAGTAAGCAGCAGACGGTTGTTTCATTTCTGAAAGCGGCAAACTCTCTTGCATCAATATTCATGGGTGACAGGTGTGTTGGGATGAAACAACTTGGCACAAAGCTTGGAAAAAAAACACACTTCCTCACTTAGATTTAACTGCTGCCACTTTCTTATTTTAAATAAGATCAAGACGTCCACTCCACCTTCACCTCACCGCTCTGTTTTCTCACACTTCTCCGTCAGACATGATAAGTTGAAGGCCATCGAGGCTCTAAATGTCAGCATCCGTTGTCAGACCGAGACGAGTGGCTGAAATTCAGCTGTCCTGTCGTCTTCCAGAAGTTAGAAGCTCTGCTGGGACGCGATGTTATGCCTTTAGGATTCATGTGGTCAGTGTGTGTTAGGGTGGGGACGGGTGGAGTTTGAATCTACAGTGATGCCATCGCTTCGTCATTTTTTTTAATGCTAGATTGCTGCTCAGAAACATGCAGTGACAGTAAAGATGTGGGTGACTGCACATCCCAAATATTATTTTCTACCATTGAAACGCATCCAAATTGGAGATAATCAGGTGTTTTATTTAGACGCAGTGGTGCGGCTGGAGATGGAGGCTCCATCAGGGCGTAGCAGTGATTCAGTATTTGTTTATTGTCTCTTCAGATAAACACACTGTGACACAGGTCTCATATTGAATTATTGTGATCCACACGTCCGTTTGTGTCTTAAAAACACAAAAGTTTATTGAGCAGTATATCATGTGTGATATTTATTATTTGTCTGTGTCACAGCTCCCCATTTTCAATCCAGAGGATGTCATAATTTAAGACTTCTGATGGCACAATGTGTTACGTCTGATTAGAACAGATGTGCAGTTTTTAATGTCATTATTTATGGTTCCTTTTTAATTGAGCTAGACTGGACTGGACCGGTAAATCTGCAGCTTACCATTTATTAACATCATAATAAATAACATTGATTGGATGGTGATGAGAGTGGGAGTTTCCACAACACCTTCTTGCAGATGTTTCACAATAAGAGCCCTGTGGAGGTGGCGTGGAGGGCTTTTAATTTGAAACAGGAAGTGTTGAGTTTGTGCTTACAGCGTGAAGCGGTGACTCTAAGCAGCGTGTTGAAACTGGCTGCAGAGGATTGTAGCGAGCGTCCACTGAAGGTTTAACATCACTGTTACATCACTGCCTCTTGTCTCTATGTAACCTGCTGGAACGCTGGTTCAGTCGTTTTGCACAAAACCAGACAGACTTGAGCTCGTACACCCGACTGGACCGGACCGGACCGGCAGACACTTAAACTAACCCAAGCTTAGATGGAGTAGTGACCCGCTGGAGTAAAGTAGTAATGGGCCTATTTGACCTCACTCCAAACACTGTAACTTAATATAATGTAATATAATCTAGATTACTGTGTTAATCACATGTACTGTCCATTTAAGAAAACAGTGAGAATCTTTCTCGTCTAAAAAAGACTCAGTTTATTCATTAAATATCACTCGACCATCGATCAACATAATCGAAGTATTAACTTTATTAGCCTTTCCTAAAATAAAATTCCTTCCTCTGAAGTAGAGTTAAGGCTGGACTGAATGAGATGAACCTGCTAATATATCAGTGGTGGTTGAGCGTCTCTTTATTTGTGTACACGAACAGCATTTTAGGAACAATTTGCCCGATGGACAAATTACACAAAGTCATTTAGTGTCTCTATGGCAACAGGAGACGAAGTGACGAGGCTGTGATGCTGTGTTGTCCTGTTTTCATACTGGTTCACTCTCTCCCTCCGTGCTCCCTTTCACTCCGTGTCCTCCACATGTGACGCATCCTCCCACATGACAGACATTACACATCAGCACAGGCCCCGCCTCTCAGAGCGGAGCTCCGAGCGCACACGCTCCGGCGCCGGCGCCGGTGTTGGGCCTTGAGGCGCCCCAAAGCATTTAACCGGCAGGCTCACCGGCTGTATGTGCATCTGGTGCTCCGGTGTTTCTGCACTGCGTTTCCCAGAGTCCCTCGGTGTGGGTGGTGAGCTGGCGGCTTCAGCTTTCGATTCTGTGTTGATGCACATGTTTGATAAGTCTCTCATTTTCAGGTGTTTATGAGTTTGCAGCACTCTTATCACCCTGACAGGCTGAGTGTACAGCGCTTGGTTTAAGTGTCACACTTTTACAGATGCGAGTTAAGAGTCTGGTCTAAACTTCTGTGCAGATGCTGCAGCAGTTACCCTCCGCCGGTACAGCGAGACAGGTGGTGGGAGTGTCTGCTGCCGCAGAGTAGCGTGCCACAGATGCCATTTTATCATCCGCGTGTACGGCAGCGAAAAGGGCGATTCTGCTGAATGTCATGAACGCGGTATGCAAAGCATGAGGAGCACCTGCTGTTTCCACGAAGCACAGTGAAGCCGGCTGACCTGCTATTGACATCACCTGCTCTGAATTCTCTTCACCGCGCTGGAGAATGAATTCTTTATTCACTGAATAATTGATGATTTTACATAAATACATGAGCCGGATCAATAAGGGATTTACCTATACTGATTTTAGGGGCTGATGTTGTGAGTTTTGGAGCTTTTCTTTGTGGATTTTTTGCAGTGACATGACCGTGAAAAGAGATTCAGGAGGCAGCTTTCTTAAACATATTTCAACTTGAACTTTTCAACTTCGAATACTTCACTTATTTCAACATACACATTGTCGACCAAGTCTAGAGCTGCTTCTCCTCTCTTACTCTGTGCTGCTGACACAGTGCTGGAAATCACAGTGTTTGCCGGATAACTTTGCAGTGACACCAATATACCACTGCATTATTTCTGCAATATATACTGTATCATAATATTCAGTTTTTTTTGCTGGGGTCTGTTCTCGGCTGCGACGTTGACCACAATACTGCGGTCACGCGTTGCATACCTCGTAGTTGAGCTCATTACATTCATTTAGACCCGCCCTACTCTGCCTTTGAGTGGCCGCCAAGTCAGAAAGTCAGCCTCCAACTGGTCAACATGGATCCACCTGGTCAGGATCAGTTTGAGAGACGTTTCAGGCCTGACTGTGGACTGCTTGACTGGTCTCTGCGTGACTGCTGTAGGTCGCTTTTCTTTGGTCTCGCTGCAGTGTTTTTCACGTGATGATAAGATAATCATGATGATGATAAGTGAACCTGGAGGTAGGACGGAGAGCTGTTGAGTTCACGGGAAAGTTAAACTTCCTTCACTACACGCTCTTGTCATGCTTGCGTTCGTGCTGCGCTCCATCACATACAGCGGTTTGCTTGTTCCAAACATGAATGCTCCCTCACATCTGGATAATATTATATTATACTGTATATAATCAGTGATAAAATCTCTTCTTACCTGGATTAAAACCTAATTAAGTGAACCGAACCGCCACAGAAGGTTGAACTTGAATGACCAGCGAGCAAACCATGCACCTTCTTTGTTTCTTTTGGTCCACAAGGTTTCCTTGACTCAGGTTATTGGAGACAAAAAAACAGCTGTCAGACTTTGTCGATGGTCCATCCATCTCCAACTATAAAGATGCTTCTATTATTCTTCTCACACTTTGTTCTCCACCAAAGAGAGATAAGACTTTTCATTGTAGATTGTCCAACCAGAAAAGGCTTGCATAATGTCTTGCGATATCTGGAAGATGTTGTAAGGTAACC
This sequence comes from Nibea albiflora, assembly GCA_014281875.1. Taxonomy (NCBI): domain Eukaryota; kingdom Metazoa; phylum Chordata; class Actinopteri; family Sciaenidae; genus Nibea; species Nibea albiflora. The sequence continues at coordinate 25,727,714 of CM024790.1, forward strand.
GGCAACATTCTCTCATGTCTTCCCCAGAAAGAAATGTGTGGAATGGATTCGTTCCACCTCGAGTCTGAGACACTGTAAAATGAGGCTGCGAGGGCGGATTGGAAATTTTATTTAGTTGTCTCTGTTGCGCTGGCACTTTGTCGCACCTGTTATGTCCCCGTGCTGTTAGACAACATAGTCAGCACCCTGAGATTTTCCAATGAAACACCTGAAGTGCACTGTGTTCCTGTTGTGTTGGAGAAGATTTGTTGGAAGCGACCGACAGCATCCAGTAAATCCAGTCTTTACCGGAGATGTTTGGATACAGCAGGTTTTGGCATTCGCTTATCCAGGCAGGTAGAACTGACAGACTTGGCAACTTTTTTAATAATTATAATTTTCATTGTACAAAATATGTAAAAATGAGCACCACCTCAACCAGCTATGGTTTGTTTAGTCAGTTCCTCATTAGCTGTATTAAAGGAGCTCCTCTTCCTCAAGTCACAATATGTAATATTCAATATGATGCATGAATAATATTTATTAATGATATGATAATAGTAATAATAGTATTACAGTCGTAATGTAGTTATTATTGTGTAGTATTCAGGATAAAGAAGCTCAAATAGCCTCAAACCAGAAGTCTCAAAGTTCATTTCAGAGCCGCGGAGCCGAAACTTTGTGACGATTCGTAGCTGCTGTCCACCAAACGTTTCAGTCTGGACCAACTCTGCTGTGAGGACGCTGTAATAACGTTACGTCAGCGTCTTAATAAACTTTCTGTGTCAGCAAACACGACATGCATGTTTTCAGCGACTAAGCCGAGCTTTTCTGTGCAGCTGGCTGACGCTAACGTAACTACCTCAGTGGCAGCCAATCAAAGACTGAAAACTTAATTAATATTCATGTAGAATATGTTCACCTGTTTTGTTTTAACCTGTCCATTGTAGCAAATCCATTTCTAAACTTCTTCACCTCCACAACAAAAGATCCACTGAGGAACTTAATGTTGAGCCCTTTTATGAACAGATAATTAGCCTCTGATAATAAATGCTGAGTGGACTTGCATCTTCAGAAATGTGTTCACCTGTCATTTGTTTCTTGATCAGAGGGAGCTGATGCCGACAGATTCCAAACATCCGGTCCAAATGTAAGTCGCATGTAGGTCACATGCCTCGGGATCGGATTTTGCACCGCAGATCCTGGCGGTCCAGATATGAACTGAGGGGAAAACATGTGACTCCAATGCTGATTTTTGCTGCTCGCTGATGAGAAAACATCAGATCTGTGTCACACGGAAGAGAGAGAGAGAGAGAGGGGGGGGGGGGTTGGATTCTTTGAGCTGTGTTATGAATTTTCTCCCCCCTCAAACAAAATACTGCACAGCTGTAACATGCCGGTTAGAAATGAGGAAAATGTAATTATTAACTTTAATGATTTTACTTTAAAGGTCACATGTTACGCTTGTAAAATCAAATATAATCCAACAGCTGAGCCATAAATTCAACCTTTACAAGGATATTAATGTTCAGGTTTGATTGATAGAAGTGTTGAGTTCACTATATACTTATTACCCAGTTATCCAGCGTTCAGCTGCTGCTGCTGCTGCAGAAAAAACATGTTCAGTCTGAACTGAAGCCTTTCAGTGTGTGGTGAAACACTTTCAGCATATTTTGAAGTAACGTGATGTTAGTGGTATTCGCCTCTAAGGCAGAGCGGTGAGTGCTTATAAGACGTTTCCGTTGTACAGCCCTGTGGAACCAGTTGCTGTCCCACCGTCTGACCTGTTTCTGAGAGCTCCACCATCCAGCTGGAGACATTCGACTGGCTAACAAGTCTCCGTAGTGTCACTGCTGCAGGGACAGTGAGGTCGTCTTGGAGTTTTGTGCTGTAAGAGAAGTTGATGAAGTGTATAAAGTGTTAGTTGGTCTCTGCAAAGCCCAACTTAATTTGAACCAAACTCTGTTGTATGACTTGTAATGTGTGTGTGAACCTGTCTCCTCTCTCTGTAGAGACAGGTGTGCGAGCGCAGCTGTTAAATTTATTGGTTTAAAAGTGGAAACCTGCCAGACTAGACAAGTCTGACATTTGTAGCACAAATGTTTATTGTTAACCAGATTGTAGCTTTCCTGCTTCTCCGTCGCACGTGGCCGATGACTCGCGTGTTTCGTTTACTTCCTCCAGACATGAAGTTGCGTTTTTTTCTTTAAAACATTCGCACGGCATTCTCAGAAAGGAAATAATCTTAGAATTTATTAGCATTTCCTGACGAAGCGCTCGTCATTTCCTTTATTTTATCTGTTGAATCGTCTGTAATCATTGTCCCTGTTTCTCCGAACATACCGATAGGTTTCTCTCATGGAATTGCAAAGGGCAGGTCGAAGTGATTGACACAGAATAAAGAGTGACTCACTCAGGATCTTTTTCTGGTGGAGGGAAACTTAGACACTGAGGAAAATGGATGTTGGAAGCGTGAAGGTATTGAAACCTGCAGACTGACAGAGAGACACAAAGGTAACTCAGTCTCTCCATCATTTCTTGGGGTGAGTCGAGGTAAAAACTGACCATGTGTTATAATTTAATTTGCATTGACGGTATGTAATTAGTGCGTCTGTGAAGTGTTTAATGGCCAGCAGGGGGCATCACCACCGGCTGTAAAAGGAAGTCCAGTTTGTATTGAGTCATACGAGAAAATGTGCCTACTTATCAGCTGATTTATTGTCTCAATAAAGTTTCCTCATGGGTTTATGGTCTCAGTAGCTGGTATTAAGTCTTCCTCCAAAGCATGATCTTGATTAAATAAATTATGGTCCCATTTAGAGGATTAAAATAGAGGAAGGGTGTGTTTAAGGGCATATCTACCTCATGACTGGCAATTCTCAGTGAGTTCGTCCAGCGCGACACAGAAGCTCAGATCAAACTGTCAAACTATGCAGCGCTGATCAAATACGAATCAAAATCCAGTCACTGTTTGTCACCTTACGTGTTTCCAGACACATTTCACGCAAGATTGGTTGTGATCAGGCTGGCCAATCAAAGCAAGAACAGCCCAACTCGCAGTACGTCACCACCAGCTCTGAGTTCTTGTTGAAATTCGGTCATTTCGTCACCTCTGGTTTCCAAAAAAACCAAGATGGGAACGACCAAACTTGAGGCTTTAAAACCACGAGGCAATGGGTTCATTGTTGAATTTTAGTTCTGGTACAGTTCCTGCTCATTTTACCAACGAACCAACGATGAATAAACATGAAGTCACAGGCTGACAGGAGACTTGTTGATTGGTTATTGTCGTCCTGCATCATCAGGATCCACATGCGGAAGGGACAGAAGTTTATGCAGCATGTTCTTTTGTGTCTCAAAGATCTCACAGAGAAACTGCTGATTATAAGCATCATTAGTCGATGTTATTGTGACTAATGACTAACAGGTAGAGACAGGACGACAAGGATGTGTCTTGTAGAGTAATGATTTAGGGCTTATTACTGCAGGGTCGCTGTCAAACATTTTCTTAGTAAACTTTAATGAACTGTACATGCAGTAGGATACACAGCAATTTTTTAACAGCTTTTGACCCATTAATCACTGACGTGGATACATGGTCATTAAATGTTTTGCATTCACCAGCAGACGGATTTAAAACTGCACCACAGTCAGCTTGACAGTGGACTGAGACCACATTTCGAAGCAGCGTTGGTCCGGCTGTTGGGTTGGTTTGATTTGTGGCCCGAACGAACCGCACCAACCAGGTGAGCACAAGCAGGCTCTGTTTTGAACTGAACTAAAGAGGATGGGTGTGAAATCACCTGAAAGCTTTCTGGTTAGCTTGTTTGCAACATCTTACATCAGCGCTGCTTTGTACTCCTGGGAAATCCTGCAATCTCATCGCGCTGATCTTTTGTAGGCGACCGTGGGTATTCAAAGTCGTTTTAGCAATCACAGTCACAGCTCCACGTCTTTCAGCTAAAACGTGATGTGTTATGACTTATACTGAACTGAGAACAGCGTTTCCTTTAAACTGAAAATAATCTGAAGTGGGCAGAAGTTGACTCATTGTGAAGGCAAACCAGGTGATGGGAACTCCTCAACTTGTATATAAAGACAGAAACTCAAACATCATCCATGTATTTTGATAATGGAGTTAGAATAGGTTGAATTTTATAGTCTACTCTTAAGACACACCAAACACAAAGGTTTATGTTTGGAGGCGTGGAGTTGAATGCATTCCATTGGCTTTGGTCCCGTCCGCCTCACTATCCCTGCATGAAACCAACTCCACTGGCAATCCTGCTCCTGTACCCAAGCTTCAAAAAAAGTGCTTCAGAAGCAGTGTGGAGCTGTGTGAGACTGTTCTGTCTCAACATCTCTCTGCTGTGTCATCACAGCCCGAAAAACCAACTCCTGCAGCAGCGTTTCCACAGAAACCTCAGTGAAGGCTGAAGCGCTAACCGCCGTACAAGCCCTCCCTCACACAGTCATCCCACTTCTGTCCTGCATTAGCTTCGGTAACTCTTCTTCCTTGATCTGTCCTGGTGCGGCGAGGACAGTAAGAAACACGGGCGCTACTTTTGATGCTCTGCACTGTAGTGTTTTAACAGCATACAGAACAGACAGTTGGACTACTTACTTCTCTTTTGTACTGTGATCCGTGCCGAGGGTATCAAGGATGTCCAGTTATTAATCATCACACAACTGTTTCAGAAGGTGGAAACGTGCCATTCCAGCGTTGAATCACAAGTTAATGAACATTGCTTGAATCCTTTAATTAAATGTATCCCCTTTTTTTTGTGGAAACCTTCCAGCACGTCTTTATCTGAGGTGTCGATGTGCTCTGGGTTTCGTTGTTTGAAGATGCGGTTGTCAGATTGCCGCAGTCTGTTGATGGAAAGATCTCAGTGGACCACCTTCCGTCTCTGTTCCCCATTTCGGGATTGGGAATCGGAAACAGATGGATAACGTCTGAGAAAAGCATCAGCGGCTGCTGATGGACGCCTGTGACGTCTTCGAGTAGTTGCTTTCCTGTATGGTAGAACTTGTAAACACAGCTTCACAGCGGCGGGTTTGAGAGGCTACAGGATACTAAATAAATTCTCATGCCTACTAGTATTTTTGTATTATTCTCTACAGGTGGTTTCAAGTTTAATAACTGTTGTTCTTGTTATATTTACACTGCATATTGCACAGATTGGACCTAGCTGTGTGGGTGTGTATGTTTCTGATTTCACAACATACAGCAGTCAAAACTCCAGCAACACTCGGATACAAGACGACTTTATTGTCAGGCCGACGTGCACTGAAGGCAACAATAAAGTTGCTTTTAATACTACAAGTGTTGCTGGAGTTTTGACCTTTTTTAATCTGTCATCTTCTCTCAGAAGCTCTTGTTTCTCTGAACGTTCCTGAAGCGAAATAAATCGACAAAGTATTAACTCGCTGACAGTCTGAAAACACCTTTAAAAAGTGAGCGCCCAAACGGTCCAAAAACAGCGAAATCGCTTCTCATCTGCCTCCCCTTTTCAGTTCAAACAGAAGAACTGCACATCGCGGCTCTCGTCTCTCTGCCTTTCTTATTTTAACAGCAGCTTCAGCCTCGATGACAGAGAGGGGGGGAAATAAAATAATCTGCCTTCACGTCTGTCCTGATATTGAAGTGTTCTCTCAGTAATAAACCTGTTTAAAGCCTCTCAGTGACTGACAGCGGACGACTGTAGTTGTTCTTGGAGTGAACGCGTGCAACTGGAATGTGAAAAAGGTTATTGAAGGAAAACATTTGGCGGGGCAAACTGTCTCCTAATATGGGTTACAAAGATTATCGTTTCGAATAAAAGTTGACTCTCAAAGAAAAAGTGACCATAATTCTTTAAAGGATTTCATCACTTCCTGTTTGTTGACTTTATTTTGAAACGGCTCTGTGCGGCATGAAGTATTATACTTAGATTTAAGTGCTTTAAAAACTCGCAGCTGCTCTGTGGTGGGGTGCCGTTTGTTTTGTTTGTCTTTAAATAAGATGAATTATGTCCTTTTGTGTTTAACAGATGCAGTGAAGGGATAGAAGATGAAAATACACAAGAAGGACAAGCAGCAGGTTTGTACACCACACACACACACACACACACACACACGCATGCACTCTTGAATAAAAGTAGGTCATTTATAAAAACCTTTCCACACAAAGCAGCTTTTATACTAAATAAAACACAATTTGTAAGTTTCAGTACGAAGTGTGAGGCTGGACACGCAGTATATTTACAAGTCCTTTTGATATGCAGCTTAACCCCACATCCGGGGCCAACTATGATCTATGTTACTGTTCCATTCATGAATGGAGGCTTCTGTAATATAGGACACTGGTAAGATGAATGCTATCAAGGCGGCTGCAGCCTCCTGGGGCGCTGACAGGAGGCGACACCTGTGGCAGCTGGAACTGTACTGTACGGAAGAGTGGAGGGAAAGTTCACTTGTTCTTGATTGATTCATAAAGTTCTGTAGTTTTAGCGCTGGCTCTTACAGGACTCCTAGCGAGGATGTGGACAGAAAATGTTGTCATTGTCTTTGTTGGATTATGTGTTTGCTCTTGCACATTTGGCCTGAAACCAGCGTGACTCCCACCTTAAGCGTGTTGCATTAGGAAGACTCACTTCAAAATATCCTCCCTCCTAATCAACAGCAGTCTTTCCTGTGTAAGGAGAAGAAAGAACATCGTGCCGTGGTTTTAGATCCATTCAGTAATGCTAATGTTGAACTCAGCAGTCCGGTAACTTGTTTCTAAATGTAGCTTCCTGCAGCACAGGAAACATTCCTGTTTTCAGCCCTAACAGACGTGTGGATGTGTATGAAATCACTCCCGGTTTGTTACCAGCTGCACTGTTCTGCTTTACATTTGCAAATTCGCACAATGGAACAAAAACATCCACATGCAAAGTCCCACAACCTTCGTCTGTGCGCGCGATCAGTCGACTAGTCAATCAGTTAAACTAAATATTAATAATTTATTAATGATGCGTGTAAGATACTACGCTAGCCGGGCTGCAGTCGCAGCAGGTGTCATCTTTGATCCACTTTTTAGTTACAGTCCGCTTCTGCTAGCCCATTTCCACCCGATTTCAATCTCTGCCGTCGGTTTATGATAGAACTATCCAGAGGAAAGATGAGCGCCGCCGTGGATCTGCTGTTGGCAAGAAAATACCAGAGTATGTTCAGTACGACGCATACTGACGACTGAATAACAAAACAAGCTGCCCTCACATCAAACGCACGTAACAGGATATACGGTGCGAGAAAACTTCTGTAAGTTTTCTTCCATTCAGACTCGTCGGCATTTAAATTTCTATTTAGTCAAAGTCAGAATTAGTACTACTACATCATCTGCCACAGTTATCAGTCAGTAGGAGTGGACTACATGTATCCGAGCCTCCAGGGTTCACAACACTACAGAAGGTCTTGCGATAGAATATGTGTTTGGTGATATTCAATCAGCCTCTGTTGCCCCAGAGCGTGTTCTTCTTTTACAACCAGCAGCCTGTGTTACGTTCCGGGTTGTCCTCGAACCTTCTCGCCTGTTTCGTCTAACCGTTCTGTTTTTTTTTTTTTAGTATTCCCGGTTTCATTTCGATGACGGCTTGCTGTTTGTAATATTTATGAGTCAGGCCGAGCGGAGTGATGAGTCAGAGTTTTTTTCTAAGTGCGAGGTGACACAGCAGTCTCTCAGCTGAGCACGAGGCCTCCATACTGCAGTGACAGGGGGGCCTGCGCTGTCACAACAGAAACAACATGATCATTCGCTCCTTATCATCCATCGTCAGCTGCCGCTTTAACCAACTCCATTATTAGATGTTTTTTTCTTCTCCGGCACTTTACCTACATACTTTGAGCAAACAAGAATAAAACCCACAAAGAGCCACCCAGAGGACACGTTTTCCTGAAGCACAATCTCTCTTTGCAAACAGCACATTTGTACAAATAGAGCACATGATTTCTTTTTCACTCTCTGGTCTGGTGACTCACTGCACTTGTGACAGTTGCACTGCTAGAATTTGATGCATTAAAACTTTAAAAGCAAGGTTGAAAGTTACCTGACGAGAGTTGTCCACCTCTCAGATCAGAAGGGCGACGTAGAGCTTTAAGAGGCCGCTCCAAACGTCAAACTGCGGCATCGGTGGCGTTTTTCTTGAGGAATAAACTCCAGCGGTGCCATCTGTAGCTGCCTTTGATTGACACTCACACATTGTGACACGCAGGTAGAAACCATAATGATTACCATGGAAGAAAGTAGATGAAAAAGGGAACTACTAAGATGGAGACTTCCTCCTGTCTGAGTTTTGGATGCACCTGGGATGACTGGAAAATGTTATTAATTTGAAATGTGATTTTTCAGATGCAGAGCAGCTTCGGTAACTTTTATTAGTCATTCCGGCGGCATAGCTCTCTGGATGTCGATGTCGGCCTGTCTGTCAGTCGTTCATTTTGGACTGGAATATCTCAAGTAGCATCAGCATCAGATGGATTGCCTTGAACTTTGGTACAATAATAGTTTTCATGCAACAAGTAGTTCCACGTGTTTATTTTTTAATGAAATATGTTGAAGACTCTTCAATGAACCACCATGAAATTCTGTATTTCTTTTCACGGTGTCCAGAGGAGGAGTCATTGTCCAGTATTTTGCATTCTGACCAAATTCCTGCAAAATTAATGATGTTCCCATCGGCTCTGCCTGGTCTGTAGTGGTAATTAAAGGTCTAGGATGTTGAGCGTGGTCAAACTTTCCGTCTAAACCTTTAAAACCTTCTTTAAAATCTGCAAGTAGAGCTACCAACATCACTGCAGACCAGGGAACTTGTAAAATTTATATACGTGCTTATTAGCCTACATTTGTGTGAGCAGACTCCAAAGAAAACATCTGAAATCAATAATGATAACTAGATACTTAACTAGAAAGCGCTCTCAGCGCTCCTCCGTGGAGGCAGCTCACTGCGGGCTGATGGTCCAAATCTGTAATTCTGAAAACGTAATCTTCAGAATGCGGCCCTGATACGTAGGAAATATTAATTAATCAGCTGCGACCTCAGTTTAACGGTCTGAATTCTGGAGGCAGCAGGACAAGCTGTTGTTCTTTGAGCATCCGTGATCTGATTTTCTGCTGCACGTGGCACGAGTCTGCAAACAGCAAAAGTGAAAGTAGTTGGTTGCTACACTGAGAAGTCTGCGTGCCGCCTCTTCATCTAACGGTGGCTGCTCCGTCTTGTTTCATCACTCCTTGCAACATTTTCAAGCGATCCGCCGTCTGTGCCTAAAATGATTGTTGTGTTTCGTCAGTCGGATGCTTTTAATCTGAAGCTACAGCAGTAAGAAAATGCTTGGCTTGCATTAGGAGGAACGTAATACTGCATTTCTCACCACTGATGTCCAGTTTGTGATACTGTAAATATATAAATATTAAAGCGCTTCTATCAGCGGCTGTTCTGCGGGCCTGATGGGAAGCTTTGGCCTGCAGGCCAGTCTTATTAAATCAGATTCTCATTGCTAAAACCGGTCTAAGGTCATCTCATCCTCTTGATTTCGATTCACAAAGGTTTTTTAGGTGTTGTTGTTGATCGCTGCATTTTTAATTAGCCCGTGTATTTGACTTGTGTAGAATAATTGCTCGAGGCTTAATCGGGGTGAGCTCCTAAATCAATAATATATCAGGTAAAGTGAGTTTTTACGAGCTTGTCCTTCAGTGTAATGCCGGCCCCTATTGATCATTTCCTCAGTCACGTGAGCTGTGTCGTCTGTGTGGGGGGAAGTTTGGTTGCAGCCGCAGTTTAAACGATGGCAGGCCGACAGTACGACGTGGAAACACGATGATTAAGAGGATCTGTAACAAAGCATGTCAGGGCAGAGTGAAGAGTGTGCTGCTTGGTTTGTGTCAGTGTGTGTGCAGAAGGGGAAAGTGATGAGATTTTCACTGATGCGGTGATGGAGCGTATCTGGTATCTCATCTACATTTCAAGTGGCCGGGGAGTTAGCTGGTTATCTGCCTGCCACATCTCGAAACAACAGAGCGATAACGTCAGCGCGGCACAGGGACTGATATCTGTCTGTGAATGTTTAAGGAATGACAATAATGCAAAGATGATACGTGATCTCGACACGTCACCGTGGTGGCACAGTGGGTTGTTTGAGAGGAGATGGCAGCAGCAGCAGCAGAGATGGATGCATGTTTTCAGCGCGCTGTGTACTGTAACTGTTTGTAACAACTCTCTGGACAAACAGAAGCCCTCTGGTGCTCGTGTCTTCTTGGAGGTGATTGTGTTTGCTTGACTTCTGTCATTGTTACTTTCAGTTTATTTCAAACATGCGCGAGTAACACAAGAAAGTAAACTGAGAAACAAACAAATCCAATAAGAATAGTCAAAACAACAATAATACTCTGACCCTGTTGACACAGATGTACAGTATATCGGTGCTGGATCTTGTCCATGCACTTAAGTGTAGGGCTTCAGCAGATTATCAAGTAATCTGTGTACTTTGTCAATGATGAATCAATCAATACCACAAGGAACCCTGCTTTCTGAGAGCGCAGTGTTCTCGTGTGTGGATCAATGAATCATTCATTTCTCAAATCTCAGAAACATTTCTCCGAAACCAAAGTGACTTTTTCACATAACTTGTTGTCTGCCGTACAGAGCAAAGCCCAAAGATATTTACAGCGATATAAAACTGAGAGAAAAGCAGCATATTTTAGAAGCTTGGCCTTTTTCCTTGACAAACGACTTTAACATTTAAATGATTCCCAAAAGTTTATTGACTAATTAATTCAGATAATCAGCAATTAGTAAACATGAAAAGCCCCGATGAACTACATGTGTGGTGCCCCGTGAACGTGAACCGTTCCCTGCACAGCATTTTTTTTTCCCTCCATCACAATTCATGAATCAGCAAGTGCAGCGTGGAACTGTCTGCACTTGAAGGTAAAGCAGAGGAAAGGCTGGATTCTTTTCTGTCTGAGGCGCAGATTCATCCGCTTTGATCATCTTTCCGTGCGCGTCCAAACAGCTGAAACGTCCGTCTGCAGCGCTGTTTTTTTTTTCTTCTCTCCCTCTCCTTCCTCTCGCTGCTCTTCCTCTTCTCCTTACATTTTATTTTTATTGGGAACAACAAGAATGTGGCTCTCCTCTGAGCTGGAATTCCTTTTTTCTCAAGCCATTTTTTTTGGTGCAGTCTTTCCATACAACTCTTGTTTTTTAGTTTAGCGTGGCGTACGCGTTCCGTTTTCTCAGAAACAATACATCGAAGTTCACCTTTTAATAGACGTAGACGAGTCCCGATCTAGAGATGAATTGGCACTTTTTTGTCCGAGTGGCTCTTTTATCACGGGCTGTTGCTGCATTGAATTGCATAAAGATGAACTTATTAAATATCATTATTAACTCTCCTCAGATCCCTTTTGCATCCACCTAATCTCGTAAGTATCCTTCCCTGAAGCAGCTAATGAGATTAATGCCAGAATTTATCAGTATGGAACCTTTTTATAGCAACTTTCTGGAACAGCGTTGTTGCTTTGTGAGAAGATGAAAGAGCAGGAGAAGGAATGTGACAAAGGGATGTAAAGAAATGCAAGTGACAGAGAGAAAATACAAAACACAGACGGGAAATAAAGAAGGTTACTAAAATAGTATAATATTAATAAGTAATATAATAAGGTGAGTAGATTAGTTAAGATTTGAAAAGTATTTTTGTGCCTTTATCAGAGAGTAGACAGAGACGTGGACCCAACAAAGGTCCACAGCCGGTCTTGAACTGGCGACATTATGATGGTCATTGCCTCGAATCCTCCAGGGCGCCCCAAAACAACAATTTTGGTAATTACTAACAGCTAAATTCCAACGAGCACGGATGTAATGCGCTCTGTGTGCGCTGTGGCCGCCGGAGCTGATTGCAGCCATTCTAGCCAACGTTTGAGACCCCACCGGAAGAGTCACGTCCGTTTCAGAAGCAGCGCTCGCTTTGTTCTGCAGAGAATACGCTGTGTTTTTGATGGACATCGCGAGCAGCTCAGAGAATCTGCACAGAGAAAATAAACATCCAGTCGTACTCGGGGTGGAAGCACAGAAACCAAGAAAATGCTGAGCAAGTTAACAAAGTCTGATGGACGAAAGGCGCTTAGTGATGTTTGAAGGCACGCGGAGAACGGACCAAAACAATACCAAGGAACCAACAGCACAGTAATCGGCTCGTATACGAGGTATGTTATAGATTGTCATATCTCCAAACAACGTACTGCAACATTCACACAGTTCCCGGCTCTCCATTTGTATTCTGTGCGTGTCTCTGCTAAATGGGATTGTCACAATTACTGATGCATCCATCTGACACACTGAGTCATTATCAGAGCCAATAAGCTCATTAAACGGACATGTTATTGACTAAATGTGACTGATCCGCATTATATCGTCTATTTGTGTTAGTCTGCGATGCAGCTATTTTAAAAACAAACTCAAATTTGCCCACGAACCTAAAGAACGTTTGCTTCTGGACGCCTCTTACTTACAGTGGTGATGTTAGCTCATGTAGAAGAATCATGTCCTCCTGTGAAGTTCGTATTACTCTGTATATTCAGGCACATATTTAATATTCAACTCGGGCAGACGGTACAGATGTCTGTTGTGTAACTTCAGTTTCTCTTGTTATTCAGTCATCTTGTGCTCGTGCAGGAATCCCTTCTCACAGAGGCTTGTGTGAAGTCCAGGTCCAGGTCCAGGTCCAGGTCCAGGTTCAGGTCCAGGTTCAGGTCCAGGTCCAGGTTTAGGTGTACCCGGGCTGCACATGTGTTAACCCCGTCATACAGCTGATATGTAAAGGGTTGTTAGCCTAGCATAAGTGTTAGCCACATTCTCTAATCCTGCTTGCTGTTGCAGCCGTGAAACGAAGGGGCAGCATTGATGAGACTGCAGTGCTCGTGGTCTATATTCGTGACAGGGAGACAGACACTGTGTGTGTGTGTGTGTGTGTGTGTGTGTGTGTGTGTGTGTGTGTGTGTGTGTGTGTGTGTGTGTGTGTGTGTGTGTGTGTGTGTGTGTGTGTGTGTGTGTGCGTGCGTGTCTATGTGTGTGTTGCTTGTTTGCGAGGCAGTGTTATTGATTCATAGGCAGTGTGATTGCAGGCAGCCTTCCTCAGCTGTGTTCGGTCGGCTTTACCGGGCTGGCAGAGCGCGCTACACTGCAGCACGTCACTAGAGGCTGTGTGTGTGTGTGTGTGTGTGTGTGTGTGTGTGTGTGTGTGTGTGTGTGTGTGTGTGTGTGTGTGTGTGTGCGTGTGTGTGTGTGCGTGTGTGTGTGTGTGTGTGTGTGTGTGTATTTTTTTTTTTTTATGCATGTAGTCATCCATGTAAGCACATTGAGCCATGAAGCATGTGAATGTGTTTGTGTCAGTGTGTGTGCTGTTCTAAGCCATGTATGTGTGTGTATGTAGTCAGTCAGTCATGTAAGCACATTGAGCCGTGCAGTGTCAGTGTGGGAGGGAGAAACTCTTATGTGTGTGTGTGTGCGTGCGTGCGCGCGTGTATAGTCACTCATGTAAGTACATTCAACCATGAAGTGATGGCACTATGCTGTGTGTGTTTGTGTGTGTGTTTGTTGTCAGTGTGTGTGGGCTGCAGTTGCTCCGTTGTTGTGGAGATGGATGGCGGTGACTTGGGTCATTACCGAGGACTGAGTTAGCTTAGTGGCTAATTTTAGCTTCTAGGTTACCCGTCGGTGTGACTGCCGAGTCGTTTTTCCGTTCGAGGAGGCAGGGCAGGCGAACATGGAGCGAGGTGAGGACAGTGGACGTGGCCTCTTTGTTCGTTTTCACGGATTAAAAACTGGTTTTCATATTGCAGTGAAAAGGCTCATTGACATGTAAATATCAAAATGATCATGAACACCATGACACGAGCCTGATGAGGACGTGTAAACTCCACATGATGAGTCTGCCTTTTGTTGAATAAGTAGTAATGTGGGCAGAGAGTTGATGGTAGACTGCAACAGCACAAGAAAGAAAGAAAGAAAGAAAGAGAGCACCGTAAGATGTAAACAGAAATAAAATATGATGACGTGCAACATATTGAGACGTCATATTTGGTTAAAAATAACACAAAGACACACAGATGGAGAATTTGATTGTTTTTGTAAAACATGTCAACAACATGCTTCAAAAAAAGTTCACCTCTCTGTTCATCTCTTCTTTTTTAAAGGACTCTTTAAAGTAGTAACTTTTCCCTCTCTTGCTTGATGTCGGATCTCGGGCGCTCAACAGTTCAGGGCCTCCTTTGTCGTGTTTGATGTTTAATATAACGGGCTAAACCTTTTCAATATCTGACAAGTCTAGACTACAGACGGGTCAGTTTAACACTACGGAGCTGTGCAGAACGTGGTTTGACATCTTCTTGCTGGAATAAACAAGGCTGTCCCCAAAAACGACGTGGCCTACTTGGCAGCAGATGCTGCTCGAAAAACCTGCATATCATTCAGCATTAATGCTGCCTTCACAGATGCGCAGGTTACCCATCATGCCCTGTGCACTAACGCGCCCCCATCCATCAAGGATGCAGCCTTTTGAACTCTTTGGTCCCTCTCCATCTCGCCCGGAGGATGAGGTTTCCCCCGTCATCTCAGTCCAACCTGAACGGTTCATATCCGGCTTTTCTCCCTTTGTATGGTAGAGTTTCGATGAGCTGCGTTCACAGACGATGGTGTTTGGAAATGTTCCTCAACCCACGCAGTTATGTCGATGACAGAAGAAGATCACGGCCATCCAGTGTTGGATTTTGGCCTTGTCTCTTGCGTACAGAGATTTCTTCCGATTCTCTGAATGTTTTATCGATATTATGAACTGTAGACGATGAAATCCAAAGATTCTTTACAGTCTGGGATCTTTCATACTAAGTCAACCTCATTCATTCCACCAGCTGTTCTCTTTTAGCATTTCACAACTTTTCCAGTATTTTGTTGTCACTGTACAATTTTTTAAAAATGTGTTTCAGTGTTTAGCGTCATCATCGCATAAAATCAGAGTATCAATGTATCAACGTATCGATTGGACTTTAGGTACTGTGTCGGCACAACATACAAAGTTTTTGAACAAGATGTTTCTGCGGTGAGCCGTAGGGCTGCCTGATTATGGCTTGCGATTATTTTGGTTGGGATCACGTTTGCGTAGCACAAATAGTCTGAGTTCTCTTTAACTCATTCAGTATTGAACGTGCTTGGTGACCGGCGACACACTGTCAGCTCTGGGTACGTTACACACACACACACACACGCAGTCACTACTGTAGCAAGCCGATACATTTACTGCAAGGTGTCAAATGTTTTCACAGAACTCGATTTTACCTTTCTTGTTGACCAAAGGCTCTCTTTCCATCATAATAATCAATTATCATGTTTTCATAAAAACAAAATTGAAACTTAAATTTGATCAGTCGTCCAATCCTAGTAAGCTGAGAGCTTGTAATGTGTGTGTGAAGTAGTAATCATACACAATGCGAGGAGGGTGAAACAGTAAAAGGCTGATTTAACATGATAATAATGTTGATCCTTAGAATAAATGAGTTCATACAGTACTGCAGAGGGAGCCGCGGGAAGATGACATGCTGAATGGTCAGAAGACGAATGCCTTCGATCTGTGGGGAATTTGGGTCATTACAGCTGTGAGACGTGAAATATAGACAGAAACGTAATGGCCAAACATTTAAAATAAGAGCACCTTTTCCGCTGTGTAGAGAAAACTCTCGCTGTGCGGCTCGTCTGTAGATTTATTTGTGAAACAGATTTGAATCAATGCAGTAACGGGTACACGGCATGCACCTCCGTCCTCTGATCTACACTCAGGATTGTTTATCGAGTTAACAGAACGCTGTTTGTCGGGCGATTCGCTCTTTTGCTCCGGCTCTGCTTTTTTTGTGTCAGGTGAAGTTTGTGGCATCATGCAAATGTGGCCTACTTGGCGAGCAGGGATTCTGTTGTGTTACTCATTCTGGTGCGAGTGGCCTAGTTACACCCGTGTCCTTTATCATTTCCGACATTGCACACACGGTTTTTGAATGGTTTCACTTCATTCCCTGTGTGTTTAAAGTGAAAACACTACTAATGGTAACTCTAAATAACTCTAAATAATGACCAACTTAACTTAACCCCACAAAGAAATCAGGTCAGATGAGCTGTTGCTGGATCTTTGGGGGCTTTTTCTGGGGGGGCCGTGTTGAAACTGGGCTAAAATATGATCCAGTTTAGCAGCTCTAAGTGCTGGACCTTCAAACCATATATTGCTCATTTGCTACCCCCACCGTGTCGCCTTATTGTATCCCAGGTGAAAGTCAGCACTGAGAATAAAACCTAGCCGGGTCCGGATGTAAATCCACTGCTCCGGCGCTAACCTGAATAAGTAATAAGCCTTCTCTCGTGCTGTTCAGCCCTGTAGGGAAAAGTATGCTCAGTAAGCCCCGGCTAGGTCCTTCATGACCCAGCAGGATCCGGGCTGATGTTTTCACAGCTTCTGATCTCCAGCACTCACGTGTCCACCGGCAGATTAATGTCTATTTAAAGTATTCATCAAACGAGAGTCTTTGAGAGGAACGGCCTGCAGTCCACTGCAGATGCTCATCTAAACTTCTTTTGGAGGTTTCTTTTAAAAGAAAAATGTGCTCTGTTCTGGCCGGCGTCTTCAAGTGCTCCATTAGTTGAAAGTTAATCTGCGTTTTAACTCAGTCAGATCATCTTGTTTCTTTCAGCAGCGTAATGTGTATCTTGCGCTTGCATCTTAGTTGTGGCTGGTTTACTTTTTCATCTGCAGCCGCCTTGGCCCGTACCGCTAAACAGCTAATTAAGTTCCAGTAAGAATACCTATTACTATTTAATGCTTCACGTTGATGTGAATTGGCCAACAACGAAGGCAAAGATCAAATGACGTAAACGGTAAATGGACTGTGGCTTGTATAGCACTTGTTCACCCATTCATACACTGATTGTCTTTTTGGGAGCTGACCACACACACACTGATGATGGAGCCTTCGGGAGCAAGTTGAGGTTCAGTATGTGAAGGACACCTCCACATGTGAACTGAGAGACTGTTAAACAAACACCTGATCAGTGGACGACCCGATCTACGTCCTGCGCCCAACTCAAGTTGACTGAAGTCTGTGTGTCTGCATACGTGCCCATCTCAAGTAAACACCTCTTTATCCTCCGTCAGTCAACATTAGAGGCATCTAAAGAACATGTTTGGTAGAACGGTTGTATTAGATTGCCTTATTATACATGCAAAGATGACTCGTTTGCATGCATAATACCTTTTTATTTCGAAACGAAAAGCTCAAATGAAATTCTGCTTCTGACCTCCACCCTTTCTACTTGAAGTCTTCGACACAAACACCAGCTTTCACTTTATAACCGAAAAATGGATAGCAGTTGACCTCAGCAGAAGGGGCTCCTCAACTTTTTCACCCGGGTATCTCACCCAGGGTTTCAGACTCATTACTTTGCCGCTCTTGTCATGTAGAGACTCGACAGAAACCTCCTCTTGTTCCTCCGGCGTCTGACCCTTCGCTTGACGCCGAGATCAAATCCACGCGTTTTCGAAAGTTTACTTTGTCGTGACAAATCTACAGATTCATCTGGTTTGTCCTGAGAATGATGTCTCATCTGTGCTCTGCTGTAGCTTCTCTGGTGTAGTATGTTTGATTAATATTATGTGTATTTTCACTCCTGATAACCTCTGAACTGCAGCCTTCAAATATTGACACGATCAACTCATCCAGTTTGGAATCTGAGCGTGGGCCTTATCTGGCCTTGATTATGCCCACAGCAAGCAGTTTGTCCTCCACAGCACAAGATGCAACATCTCAGATCTTCTCAAGTACAGCTGAAACTACCCGCTCTACAAATCAGTCAGAGCGGGTAGCTTACCTGTTCTGATTCCAAGCATCCAGATATTCACGGGTGTGTTTTAGTTCGCTGTCATAGTAAATTTAATATTTAGTCTAAGAAGTTTGAAGATGCTATAATTTATCAATCAAAAAAATAATCTTCAGGTTTATCAGTAATCAAAATAATTGTTAGTTGTGTCTTCACTTTGTTTGGATGTATTAGATTTGATAGTTGTCTGTTGGGCTGTACCCAAATGAAATTAGTCGAATCGGATTAATAAAAATATTTGACTTTTATTTTGTCCTTAAAGACTATCGAGCGAACTGTAAGATTATTAAACAGAGTTTTATATTCAGGGTGACGTGTGCAACGCTTTTGTGCCAACAGTCGATCTCAAACAAAAGCCAGAGACTGTGTTGTATGAACTTACTATGAGCTGGAAATTCACCGCATGCAGAAGCAGAGGACAAAAGATAGGGAGCGTTATGTTGGCGTGACCGGGCAGCTGCCTCCGCCTCACTCAGACCCACCTCGGCCGCCTGCACCCATCGCAGATATATTCAACCGGCGGACAAGACGGCTCGACCTAGGAGTGATTTTACCTGCTGAGGGCGGTGTGACAGCGAGGAGCGTTCACGTCCCCGTAAGACAAAAAAAAACCCCCAAAGAATCTCTGACTGGTGATTTGAGTCTTCGGCTTTCAAGGGGAAGTCGTGAGCTTTAGGATTACCCTTGATTTTTTTTTTTTTAAGCTGCTTTCATGTTTAAAATCATGAATCAGCTGCTTTTCTGTACACTCAATTATTTTTGTCCTGTATTTTTTTTCTGTACTCATAAATATTCTTTGATTTCTGACAAATTTGGGTATTGTGACATGACCCACATTGAACATCAAATATGATTGATGTACAGAGGTTTGTTTTTAAGTCTTCTGATTAGACAGACAGACAGACAGACAGACAGACAGGCTGGTAGATATTTAGACAGACAGACGAGAGCGAGGACAGACAGACGCAGGTAAAGAGCTCGCTCAGATCATCAGATTCAGTCGATCCATCAGCGGTCGGGAGCCAGTGGCAACGAAAGGGTTACCATGGCGACCGCGTGTTTACGTCCGCCTCCCTGCTCCCCGCAGCTTTGGCACAGAGAGCCAGTTTCCATGGTAACGGCTGTGGTACCCCCCCCTCCCCAGCCCCCCACCCCGCCCCAAACCAAACCAACCGGTGAGGAGGCCGTTGAGCCTGCAGTCCATGTGTATCTGTGTGTGTGTGTGTGTGATTCATTGAGATGATTCCTCATACCTGTGTGAGAAGCATCTGCATTGGCCTCACGACACACACGGCAGCGCATAAAACAGCAGTTACAAAAACACACGCGCACCTGCTGCGTGTCTCACACACGCCGGCCGTACGTCAACGTGACACTCACACACTTTTTGCAGACGAAAACGCACACATGAGGATTTACGTGTGGACTCGAACGCACGCGGCCGTCACTCCACATTAGCCTGACCCGGCGAGTTCGTCCCTCCACACAGCGTGTGTGCGCTCCCTCTTCTCCGGTTTCTAAATACAGTCGAGAGCACCAGCGAGGGCCGCAGCCAGTTTTAGACCCTTCAGCGCTCTCTCTGCCTCGCTGTCATAGGAACCACGCAGTGATTTCTCTGACAACCTGCTTCATCTGTCAATACACGTGTGTGTGTGTACGTAGGTGTGATGAGGAGGAGATCGATCACTCAGAAAGGACGCCTGCTCCTTTGTTGCTTCAGGCACGCCGAACATTTCAGACTACATTTTCATCAGCTGTGTTCCCGAGCTCAACCTTTTCCAATTCAGACCTCCACATGATCACGGTAATGAGCCCGACGCTGGCTCGCTTTCAAAAACACAAGCGCTCCCTTTGCCAGGCACAAAAATGTGCTACAGTTTGTGGTACGGAAACATACGGACGACATACAGTCTCTCACATCACATACAGATGGACGGAGGCCATGTGAGCAGCAGCGTGAAGCGAGCGCACAACAGACGGCGGAGCATGCTGCACATAGTGCTTTACGTATATTAAACACTTTGACAGCTGTTTATGCATCTCGAGACGGGCTGCCAGTCCTGATTGGCTGATTGTTTTCATGTATGGATTTCACATGCCAGAGGCAGCACACTGTATCAGTAATTGATTAATTTTCGGTGTATTTAAAAGTAAAGCTTCAGCACACTGTGGCAGAGGTTTGTTTTTCAGGCCTGGTGTTTATTTGATGTAGTCGAGCCTTTTTCTGTCTGAATATTAAAGATGAAGACTGTGTCGCACAATAAAGAGACAGCGGGGGAACACTTCCCCAATCAGAGGCGTTCTCAGAGTTTCTGCTTCACTATAAGCGGTACAGATAAACACAAACAAATTAAACAGTGACAAAAAGGAGGAGGAGGCCGTTGTAGACATCACAAACAGTGTCAGAAATTAAAATAAAGTAGAATACAGTAAATTGCAGATCCGTTGGAGACAGATAAGACTAAAATAGATTTTATTGATCCCACACAGCTCACAATATACAAGGTGGATCA
Organism: Nibea albiflora; assembly: GCA_014281875.1. Lineage (NCBI taxonomy): Eukaryota > Metazoa > Chordata > Actinopteri > Sciaenidae > Nibea > Nibea albiflora. The sequence goes on from CM024790.1 coordinate 25,748,133, forward strand.
GAAAAATGAATCGTGGCCCGGTTCACCGAAAGCCCGGTCGACCGCGGTTTCGACCCCAGCTGTCCGCTCTCACAGGTTTAAATCCGTTCCCAGCGAGTCATTCAGTCACGTCTCTGCGATGCTACACTCTCCATACTAACAGCTACAACCTGGTTAGCACCGCCAGCTCCTCCGTCTTATAAGTGAGAGATCATACGTCCTCCACGATAGCGTTAGATCAGTTAGATCCTGCTCTGCGCGCCCGTCTTCTTCTCCTCACTTCAGCACGGATCTCCGGTCTTCCCACAGAGAGGACGCTTCCTCTTCTTAGTGCTGTCCAACAGCAGCAAGCGTAACTCGGAGAGCCGTGGCTTTCTTGAATGGGTCACCGGATGGATCATAAAGAAGTCTGCATAACGGAGACAAAACGGACGGAGATTGGGTGTGAAATAAAATACTAAAAACACAGAGTAGTGTTCAGAGCTACTTCAGCCGGCTGCTACCCACGCGGCGCCATAGCAACACAACAACCACATCCTATATTCCTCTACTGTACAGCATCACTAACACTTAAGCAAGTGTATGTTGTAGTCCGTGCAACCCTGCAGCAAGTCACGTCTGTAATCCACCAGACCTTTGAACACAGCGGCACCAGTACATTTCAAGAACAGGCACCAGATTTTACAGAACACGACTCCTACAGTTGTCAGATGTGTCAGATATTCCATAGGTATCATATCACACACAGCTTTGTGACAGAAGTATGGGAGCCCAAACAGCAGCTCAGTTCAGTGTTGGTCTATATGTCATTTATATGTTCATACACATGAATGAAATCACCAGGCTGAGCGTGACGCTTTATGCATTAAGTATTTATACTCTGCTCACTGTGCTTCATAAGTGTCATAAACGTTGTGTTATTTTTTTATTGTGTCGTCTCGTTACAGTCAGACTTCATAGACCGGTGTAGTTTCATGCACTACAATAAACCTCCAGCTGCTGCACGATGTGACTTCAGAGACAGCGTTCTGATTCGCTTCATGTTTTGGACTACAGTGACTCAAACTGCCAATCAGAACCCCAGAATGGGTTTCCAGCTTGTGTTTTTTTTTCCCCTCCCACATGCTACGAGAAGAGGAATATTATTTTCGATGCAGTAAATATAGAAAAGCTCAGACTTGTCGTCGTGCTCAGTTTTAAGCAGACACATCAAGTCCTTTCTGCACGGTTCATCTCACGTGTCAGCGTATTTTACTCAGGTTAAAAGCGCGCTGACGTGCACGTTTATGTCAGGATACGATACCAGAATCTGTCAGTTACCTGTTTACACGCAGACAGTAACATGTTCTACAGTAGCTGTCTGTGTTGATTCAGGTTGGCTTGATGCTTTCTGCCGTGGAGAACACACTTGAGCTGTTTGTCAAAGCAAATATTATACAGCGGCCTTTGTTTACAGAACAGACGGAGCTATACTGGTAGCCTAATAAGGTTATTTCATAGTCAGCCATGTGTACAGTGTAACTACGACTGCTTTGGATGGCTTTCTGAGATCTTGAATGGAACTCTAAACCTAAAACAAACGTCGTTGCTCTTAAGTTGATGCATAAAAAGGGCTGAGAGGACTCAGCTCATTGTTTAGATGTTAATATATGAAGCTGCAAGAAGGTGTGAGATGTTCATATACGTGGCATCTGTCATTTTCCGCCGCTTCTGTCAAGCCACGTCGCATCCATACGACTGCAGCTGGTGGTATTTCTGCAGTTGCGTCCCATAAAGCTGCAAGAAACAAACCGAACACACAGGAGTCGGTGCTCTCTGTAAGGCCGACATCGCCGACACCAACATTAACATGGCCTTTAATGGAAAGTGGATTTAGTGTGGCTCATGTTGAGCACTTTGTACCAGAGGGGACTCTCTTTTAGTAGCAAAGTGTCCATCAGCGGCTTCAGTCGATGTAAATCAGACCCGCTGTGCTGTCAGAAGCACACACACATGCACACACACACACACACACACAAAGCTTTTGTCATTCAGAACTGCATCCCGGCTTATTGACTCCCTGTCCTCGATATGACCTTCAGAGGGGGGGAGCGATGGGGGGGATAAAGGCACATTCCCTTCAGTTCTTCCTGACACTCGGTCATCCGCTATCGATCAATTTAAAATATTGAAAGTTTCGCCTGAACGTTCAGATTGTTTTTTAGAATATTGGCATTTTCTCTCCTTCTCGTGGAGAGATGATGTTCTGGTCGTTGATTTAGGTTCTGCAGTGTTCTGTCAGGAATGCAGATTGTGTTATATAAGTTATAGGGTGAAAGGTAGCCACAGGTTTTCATGCTTCGGTGCCAGTTTACTGTGGCGTACTGGACTGCTACTCGCTCCGGTGATGGAGTTGGAAAAAGTGTCCAGAACAGCAGTTTTTGCTTGGGAACTTGTTCAACATCGTGATTCCCTTTCCAGCTTTTGCATGGGAAAAACTGGGACTGTAGTCAACCAAAGAAAATCCTGGTAGACTTCTAATGCAGTGTAAAGCATGTGTTTTAAAAAAAGATGCCGGCATCCAACACGCTGCTCTCGCTATAGAGTTTAAATGAGGCTTAATGTTCACGCTGTTTCTCTTGACTGTCCTTCAGTATTACAACATCTAGTCTCACATCGCCAAAAGCTGGGGGCACAGCCACTTAGCATGCTAAAGCCAAATTCAGCCGGTTAAACAACAACATAAACAGTGTGGAAAAACTAAATCTGGAGTCTGGTCACAGGCAGCAGTAACATCAGTGATCCATCATTGAGATGGAGCCGACTGTGTTGGTTCTTTGACATTTATGTTTGAAGTGAAGCCAATGCAGAAGTGCCAAAAACTGCAGTTCCTCAAACGTCCACTTGAGGCTGGCTCCAGAAGTGAGTCAGTTTCCATAAGTCCCCATGTTAGACAGCAGAAATAAACATGTTTACAGCCTGGTACAAAAAACAGTTTTGGTCTCTATAGCTAATTCCCCGTTCATGACAACTGTACTGAGGGTGAATTTATATACAACTCACCTGTTCACATTATATTAAGGCTCAAAGTTGTGCAGGATTAAGAGCGTGGATTGACAGGTGGGTGCTGTTACAGGTGACTTGTTTGAGCAAGCAGGCATCATTTGGCCCACTTTAGGTCCGCCTATGATCCACGTTTTTGCTAAGCCAGGCAGGACGGCCCTTTATGAAAGTAACACCAGGAATTGTCCGACCAATGAGGAATCCTCAACCGACCAGGAGGAAAAACATCTGCTGCTTTACTGAAATATTTTTGAGCAAGCTGCCGCTTCCCGCATGACGTTTAATAGCTGACCCTTTGCTTTGACCTTCCTGTGGCACAGCAAAGCTGCGATGCAGGGATCAATCAGGCCGCACATTATTATTCATTATACACACACTCTCATTCATACTCGTGAGGAAAGTGTGAGCAGAATGCGCTTACCTTGTTATTTGATTTCATAATACAGTTTTATCTAGTCTTCATGGTCAGTGCGGCAGTCTTTGGTTAATTCAGCCTAATTCATTCAACAGGGAGCTGAATTGGTGGTAAAACACGGGCATTAGTTACAGTTATTACAAGAACCAGTGAAGAGAAAAAACAGCTTTGTGATATAAATAATTAAATTCACAAATGAAACATAAAGTAAACAATAAACAGTGCCCAGAGATGTGGACCGACATCTCACCACAAATCTCCTGCTGTTCTAAAATCAAGCTGCCAAGCGAAACAACAACCGAATCATGAAAAATGTACAAGAAGATGTGAAAAATGACGATCGTAATAAGAAAACATTCACCGTGAGGCGTTTCCTGACTCTGCTGCATTGTAACATCCCGAGCCAAGCATCAGCGCGCATTAGCTAATGTTCGGCAGCTCGGCCAAGTGAAGCTCGTTAGGGTCAAATTATTTCAGCGCGGACAAATGAAATGTCAGTTTTTCTTTAAATTTATTTGATCCCGTCGTTCTTACTGACCGATGACCTCTGTAGTTCAGATAATGATGATAGTATTTGTTACAGCTGAACTGCTGAAGCTCTGAAACTTTGTTTTGCAGAGAAGTCATTGTAATGCAGCCTGGAGGAAGCACATATAAGATCTTTTTGTTTTTGAGTGTCAGCAGTCGTTTAATTTTACATTATTAACCCGTTAACTGTCTGTTCGTGCATTTTTTTTTGGTATAATTGAAGCATCGCTGGATTGAGTTTGGCCTTGGCAGGAGGCGTTTGGTCTGCCTGCAGAGTCTTAACTTGCAAATGCAAAAAAAAGTGTCTGTAACAATACAGAAGAAGAAAATTGGCATCATGCTGAATTTTAGTGATGTACCTTCATCACACGTCTGTGATAGTTCATAAACCGCTCATTCAAATACTATAGAACTCATGACAAGCTGTATTTAACCTCATAGAACTGCAGTCTTGGTGTGCGTGACATAAAGTCCCCGATGGATATCGAAGCATCTCTCCATTTTTTGATTTAAATGACTAGAGCTGTTTGCCCACATGCTACGCTGACCTTGAGGTCCACCTACTAGTCATGAATATTTATGGTTGCAAGTATTTATGCAGATGTAAGAGACTTAATATCTAGCCCATAATACAGAGTACTTAAGCTCTGCTTCCCACCTAATGTCTTTGAGCTAACAACGTGATGTAAAAATCAGAGGTGGTTGAGGAGAAACCGAAGTTCCCTCAGGGTGCATCTAGCCTCCATTAATGTTACAGGCGTAGCCAATCCAGTTTCTGCTGGTCCTTCTCATATCCAAGAATCTGAAGTTTAAGCCGTAAATGGTCAATATGATGTTGACAGATCTAAAAAGTTGAAGTTTAAGTAGTATTAACTTTAGTCTCCTGCCTAAATGTGTCACTAGAAGAACATTCACAGCTGTTTTGTAAAAGTTTCTGGATGGCACCTGTGTTGTAGTGTTCAGAGGGCCAGCTGTCTGGTGTTTGGGTGTCATCATCATCATCATCATCATCATCATCATCATCATCATCATCATCATCATGGTGGTGCTTCTGCAGTCAGAGCGGGACTGAAGGAGGTGGCCTTTCTACGTCTGATTAGAGGATCTTAATATTCTTTTTGGCGTGACATGACAAGTAGTCCGAAATGGTTTATTCAGCATTTGGCCTTGTAAGGTCCAGGATGTCTTAAAACAAGAAATTTTTCAACTCATGCAAGACTTATTTTCATAAATCCAAGTGAGAATGTCAATTGATGTATTTCATCGCAGTACGTTCATATTATTTAGTTTGCAGCTGAAAAAACATTTTTAACGGCGCAGAGGTGCTTTGAACTTTACACAAGGTAGCTGAACATCAGTAATGTAAAAGAAATGAAGACAGATTCTCCTTCATATCATCGTAACGGTCATAACCTGGAGAAACATCTACAGCGCAGCTGCAGGACTTCCCTCGCTGGAGACGATGCGGTGGTATACGACTTTCACATCTGTAGGCAGAGCGGAAGAACGGCGTGCTGCTGCTGAAGCACTTTGGAGGAGTTTAGGGGAACAGAGGCTGGTGCTTCAACACTTTCAGGACGAGGATGGTGGAAACAGTGAGGTCACACACTGCCCGGAACAAAGGCTTGACTTCTCGGCGTCTCGGTCTACCGTGGTGTGTTTGTGGTTTAGAGTAGACGCTAAAATAGAGTTTGGTCATGTCTTAAAATGACGGATAATCCAAGTGTTGATGTCATTGCATGTTGATCTTTTATATCCAAGCAAATAACCAAAAAGATGAAGACATTCAGGACGTTCTTATTAATGTATTTTTCAGATTCAGATGTCTCAGCGTTTTGTCTTCTGCAACAATGTTTACTATTCCAGGCACTGAATTGTTTCTGAGAACATTTCTCTGGTATACAGGAAGTGAGAAGTTTCATGTTTCAGTTTTTTTTATTTTTGGTAATGGATAAAAGAGCAACAAACAACAGCATGCTGAGCAGAGACAGTAATATCTCTTCTTAACTCCCCAGAGGACTTTAGTATTTGTCTCCTGGGGGGCCTCGCCTTTACTGGATTCATGTGAAACGCTCTGAGCACAATCACTTGGTAGCAGCACTGATGTAGAACACCACTCCTTCTGCTGTGTCACACCGGCTGCACCGCGAGGAGAGGAGACGTTGAATCATCAGCCAAATCCGGTGCGAACGTAGCGCAAACGTACAATAAGGCTCATTGAACCTGTCCTCCAAATGTTCCAGCCTGCCCTCTGTGAACTTTGCTCTTTTTGTTTGGTGAAATATAAGCAGGTTCTTTAACAGTATTCGTACTCGGAGGTGTCTCCGCGGTTCGGCTGTTTCGGATGTGAACCAGGAGTTGCATCCCGGGGTTGATGGAAGAATATTCTGCATATTAAGTTTTTAGTCACAGCGTGATTCACACATAGAACAGCATGTGGCTGGAATGATGGGCATGCGCGACTTTTCCACACCGTGCTCCTCACCATCCGCTCGTTCTTTCTCTCTCCTTGTATCTCCCCTTTCTTTATCCTCCTCTGCCAGTTTCTGTCCTCTCCATTTCTAACTTTAGCTTTATTTTTCTTTGATATAAAACACAGTGTCTCACCCCCCCCCCCCGTCTCTCACTCTCTCAGATGATGATATAAATGGATTTTCCCAAGTTTCTTGGATCCAGTATGATAAATTTCAAATAAAGGGCATCAGCAACAGAAATATAATGCACAAAATTAATCTGCTTTATGGTATTTTAGGTGAGCCTTGTGTGTTGTTATTGCTACACATGATGAGAAATGGTTTCTTTTATGAGGTCAGTAGCGTTGTTTGTTTATACATCCAGCGGAGCACCATTAGCACTGAAGTAGTTCAGTTCAATAGTAAAATGATCTATCTTGTTGGTATAAATTGGTCTGGTTCTTTAGCCACTACATGCTAAAGCATAGTCAATAGTTCATGTATGATAATAATGCTAATAATGATAATAAAGAGTTTAAGAGCTTTGTGGCTGCAGCTGAACACAAAGTTGATGTGAGAGATGAAGTAATGTTAAATGAAAAAACCAAAACAGTTGACTGAAAGATGCTAAAAGGCTCCTGAGCGCTGAAGGGAAGTGCAGAGTGAGTTCGAGTGACTCTTTTCATATAACACGTAGTTGCTGGATGTTTTGTTAATGTGAAAAATGAATAGAATAAAAAGAAGACCACATTGATAACATCATTAAAGCTGCTATTGAAGTAACGTACGGTGCAAACGATAAAATGTTATCAAGGTCGAGTTAAAAAAAAAGAGCGTAGGTGGTGGCGTCACTGGTTTAGTGACTCACACAGAAAATTTCCATTAACGTTAATTCCATCAGTACAACAAGGTTGTGTCACAGTCACCGCTGAGTTTCTCTCCAAAACCAAAATCTGCTTTCATCCACCATCGTTATTTTAACCGGTGTTCAACAACTTCTCAGGTGCTTGAAGGATCTCAGTGTGAAACATCAACAACATTCAGAAATGAACAATATGATAATGATGAATATTTCTATTCCAGATGTTCACTGGTCTCCTGAAGCACACGCCACCTCCGGCCTCCGCTGCAGCAGCCTCCTCCTCTGCCTCGGACCAAAACAGCAACGCACAAACCACAGTTCCCACAATCCCGCGGGGACACCTGGTCGTGGGCCCCAAGGACCAGCTCCGCCTCCTCACCCCCGTGGGCAGCACGGCGACGTCCAATCACTGCACGGTGGCCGGGGCCCACGCCTCTAAGCACTCCGGAGGAGCCCCGCGACCTCCGTCCTCCCTGAGCGAGGAGGACGATGGGGGAGGAGGAGGCAGGGTGAAGAAGAAACGAAAGAAAAAGGACAAGAGAGAGCGGGAGAAAGGAGGAGGGGAGGGCGGGGAAAGGGAAAGCAGCAAACCAAAGAAACGAAAGGAGGAGAAGGAGGCGACGACGGTGGTTACACTGAGGAAGAGCAAGGAACCCAAGGAACCTAAGGAAGGCAGGGAGCGAAAGGAGCGTAGGACCAAGGGGAAGGAGAGCAGGAAAGGGAGCTGTGCAGAGCTGAAGAATGTGGCAGGAGGGAAATCGGCAGGCGCCGCAGTGGCCCCCGTACCAGCTCAGGCGCCTGTTAAGGTACCCGGCAAAAGAGGGAGGAAACCGAAGGTCAAAGTCCTACCTCCTGTACCCACGAATCAAGGTACACAGTCACAGTGGATGGAGTGCGTGTGTGTGCTGTCTTTGTGGTGATGTTTTACATGGTCTGTGCAGGATGTTCACTTTTATTTTTAGGGTGTGTTGAACCCATTAGCTGATCAATTCATTAGTTGATTGGCAGTAAAAGTGATAACTATCTTCAGAATTGATTAATTGGCCCTTCGTGAGAGCTCCAGTTTGCACTGTGCTACAGCGACAGTCGCTTTTTTCTTTGCTGTACTTAGGCATGCTTCATGCTACCATGTCTATGTTGAATAGATAACCAAATTGTCATTCAACTGTTGGAGCACAAAGGAAAAAGTCCTTAGGAAGGGTCAATTGTATTTATGAAGCACTGTGAATATTCACTGGTTTACTACATTTCATAACCTTGTAGATTGCATATCTTGCATATTTGAATGAATGAGTTATTCCATGAATTCAATTCAACGAATAAATGATGAAAATAATCATCTGTTTTTAAAGGTATAGGCCTATCATGATATCCTGAGTATTGAAGGGATTTTCACACCAATTATCCCTTTTTAATTTTTCATATTCAACTTAAGAGAAAGCAGTTTGGATGTCTTGTTTCTGTAATAATATTTAAACTGAATGACTGACAGTGGTATCAGAGTCCTTCAGTCAGTTGATGGTAACAAAGTTTATTGGAACCTCTCATGTCTCTAAATCAGGTTGAGCCTTTAAATCCTACATTAAATTAAAAACTTTACATTAAATTCAGATGAACTTTCAGTAGTACATCAGATGTGTGTGTGTGTGTGTGTGTGTGTGTGTGTGTGTGTGTGTGTGTGTGTGTGTGTGTGTGTTTGTGTTTGTGTTTGTGTTTGTGTTGAGTCAGCAGCCAAAGAAAAAAAAAGTCTAAAGTTGAGTCTCGCACTGACGCTGGAACATTTCAGCACTAATTGGACGGCACAGATGATGACTGCTCCGTTGTTAAATGTCCTTGAATCATGATCACACATGTCGGGGTAAATTAATCTTATCATAATGGGATTGTTGGATTTAATTAAGACTAAGTTTGTGTGTGTGTGTGTGTGTGCTCGTGTGTGTGTGTGTGGGTGGGTGCTCCTCTGAAGCTGAAAAAAAAAGACTTCTCGTGAGAATCAAAAAATGGCATCAATGAATGTTCGCATGAAACATGCACACAAGAAACACAACTAATCTTTTATAGCGACAATTCTTTAAATCTTTACAAAGTTAAGAGGAACTATCAGGCAATTCCTTTGGTTCATTAAATTGTGAGTGATCGTAGAAAATCTCCAGGATTCTTTGATGTTTCAGGTTATAGCAACGTTACATAGTAACAGGCATTCTTTCAATATTTTCAGTTTTCGAGGAAATAATATGCAGTTTTCTCCGTAATGCATTTTCTCTCCGACGTGCCTGCACGCCTCTCTCTAAAACATTTCTTTTTCGGACACGGCAGAAATCAGCTTCTACACAGGAATGGAGCACGCCGGTGTTTTTACTCTCTACGGGGACAAACACAAATGCAAATAAAAGCTGAATGAGAGAGAGAGGAGATATTTTAACTTTTCTCTGTTATCCACGTATTACCATCTCTTGTCAGTGCTCCAGTGTCGGCCGGTATGGAGCTGTAAGAAGGAGCCTTTCTGTGGGGACTTTGCATGTTCTGCACGGGCACTCGACTTCCTCCCACAGTCCACTTGTACATGCACTTAACATGCAGGTTCATTGGTGGCTTGAAATTAGACGTCTGTGTGAATGTGAGCGTGATTGGTTGTTTTTGTCTTTGTATGCGTTCTTGTTGAGCTGGTGTCTTATCCGAGGTGTACCCTGCCTCTCGCCTCAGTCCCAGCTGGGATAGGCTCCAGCCCCACCGTGACCCTGATGAGGATGAGCGCTTACAGAAAATGGATAATTACGTGATTAAATTGTGGAAAACAACAAACAATCTTCATTTTCTAGGACTTTATGTACATCTTTTATCACTCGTTCCCTCATCTTTATCACTCCCCTCTCCTCCAACAGCACCTCCTCCTCCCAGCCACCTCTCTAAGGTCCAAGGGCAGGTCCATGGCAAGAACAATGGCCGGGCCAACAGCAAGACCCCAGTCCCCTCAGCGCCAAAACAGAGGGGCCGCAAACCCAGGTGAGATACTCTGACCCGGCTGGCTATGCATGCGAAGAGAGAGCGACTTATATAATTTAGAAGAAAGAGGAAAAAGTGAAAGAGGCTGAGCTTGAAAAATCCAAGAAGGGTACGCTGATGAAGTAAGGCAAGCAGGAAAAAGCAAGGCGGCACTAAACCTGTCATCCACGACAAATTATGCGGATCTTCTCCGGGCAGCTTGGTAACAAATATTTCACTTAAAGGCTCTATTTTGGCTTTTTTTTTTTGCCTTATTGGGAAGTCAGAGAAGATGAGATGGAGAAAAAAAAAGTTTTATTCAGACCCAAGCTGAGCAAAATGAGCTGCTAGAAGGAAGCATGGGGTTTTGTAATTTTGGAAATGTGCAAGAATTAATTGGCTCACCAGTTTTTGGAAATTGGATCTGAGATACTGCGTGTGATGGAAGAACGAACGCGCAGACGAGAGCTAACAGGGGAACTGAGAGGAGCTTCCTGTTCAGTTATTAAAGCTGCTCACACACAATATGTGTGTCTTAAACCCGTTAGCCTTCCCTCCTTCAAGCTAACATACACACAGTGTGAATGTATCAGTACTAGACCTGCAATGGTTAGTTGATTGACTACTTGACTGATTAATTACTAATTCCCTGGCTCCAGCTGCACAAATGCGAAGGTTTGATGCTTGTTTTGTCAGCTGTGAGCTGCGAGGAACTATAATTTCATATAATAAAATCTCATGGCTAAACGCAGCCTTCTGTTGTGCCCTGCTTTGAACCCTCGTGGGATCCATAATTTCAGCCGAAACAGACACACTGACATTTTTTTTATACGTTGTTTAGAAGAAGACTTTCAGTGACTCTCCTGCCCTTGTCTGTGTTGATCTGAACCTTTCCTCGCTTTGTTTTCTTCCCTCTCTCCTCGCTGAAACCTCTTCAGAGCAGCTGAAGTCTCTTTACGAGATGAGGAGTCGGAGCAAAGACAGAGAGGAACGTGTTTGTAGCAACACGGACCTCATTTATTGTTTCACTTGTTGCATTTTGCCTCATTCCTCGAGATATATATTTAATGTTCAAGCTGAATCTGTTAAAGTCGGTAGATTTATTACAACATAGATTTCATATGTGCCTCTGAGCTGACGATGAAGATTATGATGCCGGGCGTGGCAAGTAAATGTTCTTTTAATCTCTGAGTTACGTGTCCTCGTGACTTTGAGCGCAAGCGAGTTTTCTGCAAGTTTGAGAGCAAGGTTTCATGTTATGTTATTTGACTGCTAATAAATAAAGCAACATGTATGGGGCCAAGTGAAAATTGACTGAGCGTGTAGATTTCTGACCCTCCTGCTCGTCCTGGCAAGTGGAAACAAACATTAAACCATGAAAATATCTGAAAACTGAGATGACTGATTATGATCATAAGCATATTATAGTGTGGGACAAGCGGACATCCCGGCTTCCTTTTTGTTGTAGATGAATGACGTAAAGTGTGGAGCAAGATATGTGTGTAGATGCTTCATGGCAGGATGAGCAGGACAGGATACCAGTCGTGGCTGTTCACACAGAGACCGGAGAGACGAGTGCAGAGCGGAAATACATTTCTGGGTGACTTCATCAAGACAGGGAACAAAGTTGAGACAGAGTTTTGATACTATAGTGTGGAAGAGAGAAAGGAGAGTGATGTGAAAGAAAGAAAGTTCATATTCTCCGGTGGAAGAAGAGAGACATAAATAGAGTTTTATGACTGAAACTGTAAAGGGAAATATGTTAGAAATAGTGTGAAAAAGTGGTGGAAGAGAGAAGAGATGAGTCACTGATGTGAAGTCAAGAAAGGAAACAGCAGACAGATGAGCGATGGATAGAGAGAGAGAAGTTGCAGATGAGTGTGAGAGGGAGAGAAGAAGAATAAAAAGGTAATGGAGAGAAGAGAGAGAAGAAGAAGGGTTCAGCGAGGAGATGAGAAAAGATGAAAAGCTACAGAGGTGTAATGATAGGAAAGAAAAGATAAGACGGAGCGGGAGGAAGTCCATAAATATAAATGGAGAGAGAAGAGGAGGACTTCACTGACTCTGGGTCATTTCCAGGTCGAATGCCGTTACCAGGTTATGTTTTGTTTGGATAGCACAAGTAGATTAGAAAGTCCTCATGTGGCGCAGCTTTAACTCCATCTGAATATGTCTTTGTCTTTCCTCGCTGATCATTTTAGAGAGAGTGCGCGAGCGAGAGAGAGGAAGATAGAGAAAATACATCAACTGGGGCAAGAGAATCCTCTTTTGTGCCCCTCCAACCACAGTTTCCAATACAGGCCTGAATTCACCAGTCGCTCTCTTCTCTTCGCGTGCCAGCTTCAATTTTGAAAAGGATATGACTTCTAAAGGATCGACGGTTACGCTCTGAATTCAGTAGCAGAGGGAACTAATGAGTCAGCTGGGGTTAATTAGTGATTTCCTGGTATTCATTTCTCAAACCTGCCATACACTGTTCTTATATAATCTAAAGAAGCGAGTAGGGGTCCATAGCAGAGCCGTGAACAGATTTCAGATTTCTTCATTCGTATACGTGTTTCATTTTTTCAGTTCCTACATCTTCAGCTTCACTTGCTCCAGCAGCTCGTGCACAAAAAGGTGGATAAGAAATGACTTGTGTATCAGAAATATACGGAAAGAGGTCACGCTGGTGTTGAAGTGTCTGACAGCTGTTGGAATGAAGGACCTGTGGTGTCTCCTTCATACATGGTGGGAGGTTAAGACCTCCACAGTCTCATGCACTATAGAAGACACATACACACACATGTACATGTTGGAGGGGTCCTTGGCTGAAAAACAAATTGAGAATCTCTGATTTAATCTTCTTCTACACAACCTGGCAGGTATGATTTTGGATTTCTGGTCTTAAATTAATCATATTTCATTAACATAACGTATATCTATGCATCTCTGTTCGAATCAAAACATTAAATTCAAATGACACGTTCATTTTGGACTTTTAATGTCCACTGACGTGACTGCATACGTTAAGTAATCCATAAATGTGAAAGTAGAAGCTATCTGTTATCTCTCTGTAAAACAAAATGAAGCTGAGGACCAGCAAAGAAAATAACAATACTGGTATAAAATAAGAAACAAGGGTGGAAAAAAAACACACAAACAAAAAGCCCAAAACAAAAAAAACTGAATGTCATGAATTAAGTTCATCCGGTTGTCACCTGTAGGTGAGGTGAGGTGACTAAGGTTTTCCAATCTCACCATCTTTTTTAATTGCTCTTTTAATTGTGTCGGTACTCGATGCAAAATGAACAAATATCTGCTAGAAAACGGGTAATTGTGCCGCTGGCTTTACATGAATATGTGAGAGTGAGAGCCATTGATGTGTGAAACCATTAACCCAAGGTGTGCTTTTAAATCTTTAAGCAGGACGCAGCAAACGCACAATGATGACCAGGTGTGACTACGACTGTAAAAATGCGACTTTTTTTAAAACAAATTATTTAAATTGATAAACCATTAATGCTTAATGTGTTTCAGGTTTTCACCGTCATCTCATTTATTCAAAATATCGGTCACTGTATGTATGAATACAAATTTATTCTGGAAGAAAAGACACTGTTTTAATAAGTGAGGCGTCTTGCTAGCTTCAGGACTGTTTTTTTAAGGCGAGGGGGTCGAGTGTGTGGATGAGCAGGACTTTAAAGGAATGGGCATGAGTCACGGCAAATAGTTTTTTGTATGTGATGTAATTGTTTGTGTGTGTTCTGCTGTGGCATCGCCGTGGTGTGAGCGCGGTCTCTCAGTCTCATGAACGGGGTCGAGTGTGGGTCGAATGCATGTGCGGCAAAGAGGCGCAGAGCGTGTGGATCTCCTGCAGAAAAGGAGCATGAACTGACAAAACACCGGGAGAGAAGCTCATGTGATGTAGACGCAGCTTTTATGTCACACTTTCACGCTTCTTTCCATTCAGCGGAGAGCTGAATGTGTTCACACACACTCGCACACACCCACACATTTATAGAGACAGATTGAAATGCAGTAACAGGACTAGGTGGAAACCTGGTACATGGCTGGTGAGCCGTAGTGTCCATGATGTGAGTCAAATGTTTTCTGCAGTGGTAGTAGTAGTAAAGTAGCAGATCACAGGTCAAAAAAAAAAGTTACAAATGCAGTTCAAGAACAAAACTTTCTAATTATAACTCCTCTAATTACCCGTTCACACCCCTGCTCTCTGATTCGCCTCTATTCATGGGATGTCGTCTCGTTTTTCTGTGACTCACTCCGTATCGAGTGTTTCGTCCGACCGATTGTTATTTTGGGGTGCGTTAACTGAGCGCTCTCTCTCTCTCGTGCCTCTGGGTGTACCAAGAGCTGCTGTCAGTCCCCCATGGTGAATATCAGATACTGTACTGACTCTGCGCCGTCTCTGCATACATGATGTACCCTGATGTGAGCTCATAGTCTGGGCTCAGTCCGACTTATACTCAAGATGAGACTGACGTGGTAGTTAGTGAGCCGTGCATAGACTAGTCTGCTAGCCCACATCCGTTTTTTATAACATTCTTTTTCAATATCGGATCCACGACTCATTTGGAGGTTTAAAATATGATTCCAATCAGATTTCTACAAATGATGCTGAAATAAATAGTTTGCTGGCACGATGACGGATTTCCATTTCGTATGCTTCCGCATTGGAAAGCTGCATTCCCAGCATACGGTATGTAGTTACCGTTACCACAGCAACACATACAAGTTGGTGATGTCTAGACGCACAAATCCGACCTCATCGCTTGCAAATAACGGTGCGGACAGATCTGATTTGAAAAACAAAAGTTCTGTAAGTTTGTGGCCTGATCAGTCCTGATATCTGCTGGAATATCAGGATCCCTGGACAAAACCTTGTTTATCAGAAGTGCATCTTCAAGTTTTCTCCATGCTCACCAGATCACACCCGCTTTCTGACAATCAGATCCCTTGATGACGATTTAATCAAACATCTCCTGAAATACTCACTTGTATTACTTGGTAATGTAATGTAACATAGTAACTAAGTATGCAAATATGTCCTCCCATCACCACCTCCATGGATAAGTTAAAAGCCAGGAGGTGTCTTGCTTTTTTTTTCAGCTCCCCTGCTCTTATTTTCTGACAGGCCTGCAGTTGTTCTCTGTCTTCATGATCAGGAAATAACGGAACCTTGAAAGATTAGAACAAAACGAGGGTAACATCTTTGTACCTGATGTAACTGTCTCACCCAGCTCTCTACAAATCCTCAGGGAACAGTAGACTCTCCAGCCTCTGGGCTTGGAGAAAACGCTGCTGCAGGCTCCTGGATCTGCTAATTACTCATCAGAATTCCTCTCCTTTCAGAGATCCTGGCGCAGCGCCCGTGGAGAAGAAGAAGAAGGGAAAGAGGAGAAACCAGGAGCTGGCTGTCCAGGAGGGGGCGGAGAGCGATGACACTACCTCAATGTCAGCCCTCAACATGGGTGGAGAGGACAGCCAAGACCCGCTGGACAGCGCGGTGAGTGGACAGAAGGACTGCAGACCCTGGAACGACTGTCGTACATTTATATTACGAGTTAGACGCGCAGATAAAGGATGTTTTAACTTTAATTAGAGACTTTAGTTTTACACGATTGGATAAATTAAATCTTGGCCAACATGTTGTGACAAGTAGCAACATCCTGTTTGTGACAGGAAGCAGATGGGCTTTTAGAGCCTTTTAAATTCTTGTTGGCTTAAAACAGAAGGCAAGGTGTCCCTTTCCCAAAGACATCAAGGTATCATAATTAGTTTGACCTTTAATAATGTTATATACATTACAGTAGTAGTTGGAAAAAGCATCAATACAAGAGTGTGAAACATTAGGATAGCAAACACCTTCTAAACCACGCTGGACACCTGCTGTTCTCTTGTTAAAGGACTCATCTAAAAAGGTTCCTCCCCTCGTGTCCTTCCTCGCTCATACTTCATCTCACCTTCCCTCTTTTTTTCCTCTCACATTTCTCTCTTCTCTCATTCTTCTTAATTCTTCCCCCTCCTGTCTCACCGTCCTCTTTGTTTCTCCCCTCTAATCATCTGCCTCCCTCTTATTCTTTAGAAGAGGCGTTCAGGACGTCAGGTCAAGAGGAGGAAGTACAACGAGGATTTGGACTTTAAAGTGGTAGACGATGACGGAGAGACGATCGCAGTTCTCGGAGCTGGACGCATCTCGGCACTCAACGCCACCGCGCTGGCTTGGCAGGCCGAGGTAAGGACGGACGCAGACTACCTCAGCCTCTCTTCTCCTCACATGCCTCTCAATCTTTCGTGTTAAAATGCTCAAATAATCCCGACACGTCGGAGCTGAGGATGTTCTTTACATCTGAATGTTGCAGGCTTGTATCAAACAGATGCACTCACGTTAGGTGCACCTAGCTGAGGCTGCCTGTTACAATAGTCTTGCGATGAATCACCGACTTCACGGAGGCTATAATGTTCAAAACTGAATTTTCTGGTCATTTCCGAGGCTGCACTTTGCTGTTGGATTGATATACACTATTAGCTCTCGGTCCGTTGGCAAGGTTTTGTGTGATCCACATTTAAAATTCTGTGAGGTCCTTGTGCGTTTAGAGTGAAGTCTTTGATACTTTCCTGCTGTATGAACACAAACTGACCTTCGTCGTTGTAGTCTGCTAATCTTTTCTGTCTCTCTGTCCCCCAGGAGCCGCCTGAGGACGAGGCCAATATCATTGAGAAAATCCTGTCTGTCAGAATAGCTAAGAAAGAGGTGAAAAAGAAAGAACACACACGCTGCTGTATACAGACAGCGACACACACATTTATTTTACTTTTTATTCTAGAATACAAATTTCTCTCTCTATTCTGGGCTGCCGTTTATTTTAATACACTGTCAGGCTTGAAATCCACTTAAGCTGAGCCGTTATATTTTGTTACAAAAACATAACAAATCATGTTTGTAGACGCTGCTCTCTTCGCTAAGTGTGCTGTTTAACGCAGTCTGAAAGGCTGCCTGGACCTCAAGCCATTCAAACAATGAGGGAGTGTGAACACACACACACACACACACACACACCTGACAGGTCCCCGCAGAGTGTTTTAAACATGATTTTAGCCTGATTGAAAGCATGTCAAGTCCACCGTCGGTGACTGAAACAACAACAAAGTCAGCGTTTAGTCAATTTCGCAACACACACCGCTAAACAGACGCATGATTTCATGAATAAATGAACAAATCTCTTGAGGATTATAAACATATTATGTTGTTTGTTTTTCCATCATTCTAAAATCACCTCTCCATGTATTCATTTCTCCTTCACTTGACCCGTCTCCTTCCCTAGACTTCACCGTCAGAGGACCAAGCGGAGGAGACAGAAGAGTTTTATGTCAAGTACAGAAATTTGTAAGTCTCTCTTTGTTATGTTTGCACATGAGCTGACAGTAATGCAATCCAGTACCACCGCTAAAGGGAAACTCTGCTTTGTATCAAGACAATGTGGGTAGTATATGCAAAGTTACTGTATGTAAATGAGCATGTTGCCTTCACCCAGAGCTTCCTGTTCATTTGCTGGCTGTATGGCCATTGTTCTGAGTACAGATCGCACCATGCACACCTCTGCGGACAGCTGGAGATGTTGAGCTATCAGCTATCAAGCATAGCTGGTGTGACACTGGCTCACGAAACCGTTCAAACCAGACAGCTTCAGTTACCGTGTTGCCTATTTCTCATCTCTGATAGCTTATAGCTGATAATCAAGTGGTGTTTTATTAGCTTGTATTGTTTACAATGCTGTTAGCACGCTTCAAATCAGATTAGTGGTATGTGCCATTTTTGTGTACCAAGCACAAATGGAGAGGAAGCCATGCTCACCAGGCTCAACACCCTCAGACAACATGTGAACACCCAGAAAGAATAAAGACGGAGACCCAAGGAGCTGCTGCTTTAGTCCAATCACTGAGCTGCCCGGAGACTTACATGATCAAAAAACACCTGAGAAATCATCCAGGGTGAATCCAGGATGCCAGGATGTTTAAAGCTGCCCTCATGATTGATGGAAATATTAAACGAGTGTCTTGACTTCGTTAGAGCTGCTTAGTTAACAGTTTTTATGACATTGATTTGTCTCAGGGTAGTTGACTTTGCACACACGGGCGGTGTTTTTAGCAGCGGCGTGTTCTCCAGAGTCAGTAAAGTGCTCCTCGGCAGCGGCTGCCGGAGGAGCGCCGAGAGTTTTTCATCCTCTCACCGAGACTCTGCTTTTTCCAGACAGTCTGAGGATCTCTGGAGACGTCCCCGGTTTGTTCCTAGGAAAGGCCCTACACAGATACTGTCATTATTATGATGATGAAAATGTATTCTCCGGTGTGATGAATAAAACATAAAGAGTTTGCTTGAGTTAAATCAAACAGAGTGGTCGTGAGACGCTTTACTTTCCCACGTCTTTATTTAGAATAATGTATTCACAAATGATAAAGTCACAGAAAAGTGGCCCTAAGAATGATATTTGTAGTGTAAATCATCATTATCCATAATGTGTTATCAAATATATAAGTAGTTGCATCGTTGGCAGTTCAGTAACACTGCACTGACATTTATATTTGTCCATTTATAGATTGCAGTTTATGGATTAGATCACGCATGTCAAACTGTAGCCATAGTAACAACATTTGACGATTAGGGAATTTTTCGTCCGTAGATGTATCACAGAGCGAGACGCCGTCATTGTTCCCCGTTGTGCAGGAAGATAAAAATCTTTGCCTGAGCGGTCTGTAGGATGCAGCGCAGGGCGACACAAGCGGCGTCATCGTCATCATTTCTGTCTGTTTACTGAGCCCAAATCTCTCGTTGAACTTCTGTCAGATCAGATTTGTTTGTGTGCGTCACCGCTCCATCCGTTGTGGTTTCATACATGATTGTATTTGGATCCACCAGATTCCACTTCAGGAAGTTTAATTTCGTCGATTCTGGGGACCGATGAGGACAAAAGTTGTCGGCCAACTTGTTTCATCGATTTGGAGCTGCTCTGACTAAATCCTCTGCAGCTGGGTCCTGGAGTTTCTGACAAACAGGCCTCAGTCTGTTAAGATTTCCACCGTCCCTGCAGGGATGTGTCCTGAGCCTCCTGCCGTACTCACATATGCAAGGGACTAGAGCAATCATATATTGAAGTATGCAGATGACACAGAGTGTGGTTGGACCAACAGCGACGAGTCTGTTTACAGGCAGGAGGTGGAAGAACCTATGCAAAGCAAACAATCCCAGCATCATAAAGAAGGCCCGCCGACGCCGGTTCTTTTTGAAGAGGCTGAAGCGGGCCAGCCTCGGCTCTGCTGTCCTGACCTCTTTTTTTGGTGTGGTGGAGCACGTACTGACATCCTCCATCACTGTCTGCTATGGGAACTGTTCTGCAGCGGCAGCCTCCCTTCATTGGAGGACATTTATGTCGGCAGGTGCAGAAGCAGAGGGTCATGCATCATGAAGGATCCCACCCACCCAGCATACAAACTATTCACCCCCCTCCCCTCAGACAGAAGGCTGCGCCGCCTCAAAGCCAGGACAACACCACGGATGGTGCAGCTTCTCGCCAGAGGCTGTGATGTTCACGAACTCTGTGCCGCTAACAGCACGAATCTTTAACACGCTGCTTGTTGCTTTTGCTGTGTTCCATTTATTACAGGCTTTTGGGTCTTTTTAGCTATGACACAGCAAAATTCTATTTATTTTTCCTGACCTGGTGGAAGGCAACTATATACAAATAGTCTTGTTTGTTGATGCGGGTCATATAGAGGCATCAGCATTAAATTGAAACTCATTCATAACCAGTTAACAACTTAAAGATATAAATGATGCAGCTCTATGCTGTATAATGACAAAGTTCACACTGTATGCTTCACAAAAGAAAAGCTGTGTTGATTCTTTTGTTGCGTGCTGTTTCAGTTCCTACCTACACTGCAAGTGGGCCACTCTGGAAGAGCTGGAGAAAGATCCCAGAATCCACCAGAAGATTAAACGCTTCAGGACCAAACAGGCCCAGATGAAACACCTGTTCAGCGAGGTACCTGCTCGCACTTTACTGTTCACCGTCCTTATCTCCACTTCACGTCTGGATGAAAGACTGATCGTCTCTTTCTGAGTCATGGCAGACAAATTTGTCTTTAATAATCTTGTGAAGCTATTACCCGAGCCGTTTTTTGTCCATCAGAAAGCGATTAGGAAAACCTCAGGTGTGTAATGAATGGGCCATACTGCTTGATGATTCACAACACATTCATCCTGAGTTGCTGCGAAGTCTTTAAATTGGCATAAGGGTCAACGGGTTAACTCGAACATACCGTAACCAAGGCAACAGATGTGATGTGGAGGCATAATTTGGTCTGTGTAATTTTCAATCTTTTCGTAACAAATATTAATGGATGGTCGAAAATTAGCACTGTTCTCTCTCCAACAGGAGTCAGTAGTTTGCTGAACGCGTGGCTTTAATACTGAGAAACAGCAAGTCGATTTTCTATATATAGGTTAAATCATCAGGTTACAGTCGGCATAATGTGAGGGCAATACAACAACAGAGGGTGTAGCAGTACATACAGAGTAGCATGAAACAGAAATGATGGTTGATTACGTCATGATACGGGTAAATTAAAGAAATAATATGAAGTAAATACAAAATGTAAGAACAAATGACCAAAACCTTCATTCACACCGGATTCTTCCTTTTTTTTTTCCTCGTGTGACTCAGATCTGTTCTTAATGGCACAAACCGTGTCATTAAACTGTAAACGCTGACTTCAGAGAGTTCAGCGTTTATTTACGTATGACGGTTCAGGATCGTGACCAGTTCAATCTGAAATCTGATATTGAAATCAGACCTAAGAAATGAATCAGAGTTGAGCAGTGTGAACGTTCCCTGTTTAATAATGAATAATCTCTTTGTCCCTGTTTCCAGCCTGATGAGGACTTATTCAACCCAGACTACGTCGAGGTCGACAGAGTGCTGGAGGTGGCTGTTACCACAGATACCGAGACGGGAGAGGTATGTAACGTGTAAACACAGACGCACTGTCACAGCAGTGTTTGTCTGCTTTGAAAGCGGTCATTAGTGAAGGTCCTCACTGTTGTGCTTCACTCTTAATCCTGTGGCACACACACACACACACACAAAAACACACCGTGTCTCTCTATACGTTGTTGTAGGAGGTGACTCATTACCTTGTAAAATGGTGCAGCCTCTCATACGAGGAGGCGACGTGGGAGCTGCAGGAGGACTTGGACCCGGAGAAGATCAAGGAGTTCGAGGAGATCCAGAAACTGCCAGCAGACCTCAGACACATGGTGAGTGGAAACATAATAGAAGAAGAGAGTAGAGAAGTTTGAACATTTGCTCGAAGGCACCTCGGCTCTGCCCAGGAGGTGAACCGGCACCTGGCCAGTTTGCGGTCCACACTGGCGGTCGCATTGACACAAGAAACACTGTCAACAACCACACAAAGACCACCTGTAGTAGAGCGGAACAGTGCGGCAACAAGTTGGTAAAACATTCACCTGCCTCACTGACCACATGGTCGGTGTTCATCTTTTCTCTCCACACCATTATTAATACATAATCTGTGTATATATAGTTTTTATTAAATGCTGTTTAATAGGCTTCATGTCTAATCTATCAGCAGTACTAATAGATTAGGACATTTTACGACCCTGTCTGTCAGACTGACAATAACACAATCTCTGGTTCCCAAGCCAAGCCCCCACGCTCTGAGCTAAGACTGATTTATGACTTCTCTCTTATGACTGTGTCTGTTTCACCTGCAGTTGTGGTAATGTGTCTCACATTGGTGCAGCAGGATGAAGTCTCTACTTTTAAGAATAATATTAATAATAATGTCTGTGATAAAAGTTCTTTAAAGCTCTGATTGGCTCCGACCTGTGGAGGTGTGGGTGGCGATTCAGACGTCTGGAACCAGACGGTTAGATAAATAGTGAGGAAAAGATTTTGCATTTTGAATTTAGGTTAGTGAGAAGATGAAAGCGCCGCACAACACCACCACATCATCATGGCTTTATATAATTCATCTCCAGTCCTCCCTGCAGAACAGACGACCTTTCCTCCTCGCATCTTACGACCACTTTGCCTCAAATTCACCATCTTGCACTTGTTTTTTTCTTTTTCGGCGTTCACGGGTGCAAACGCAATCAGTGCCGCGAGCTTTTTCTTTCTTCTCAGGCCGAAGTTCTGGTTTTGTGTTTGAGTTTTTGGAGGTGACATTGAGGTTTCTTTTCTTTTTTTTTTTAAACCTCACAATCAAACGGTCTTCTGTTCTGCGAGGCACAATCCTCTTCACATCTGTGCTTCGCTGTTCAAGGTGGGAATGACTGTGAAGCTCAGACAACAAAAGGAGAGGCCGTTTTAATGTGAGCAGAACAGAGAGGTTTGACTCTCCTGACAAGCCTCGCACTACATTTTTACTTTGCTGGATGCCGAACACAAAATTGCTACTAAAACATCAGTAATTTTCTCCATCCTCTCCTGGGAGATGAAACCTTCAGCAAATTAGTAATTATTCATAAAAAACTCATCGTATTACTTATTACACCACGGCAGCAACAACTACTTATTTTATTTTTTGTCCATTCAGCCTCCAAAATCAGACACAGACACTCTCTTACCTTTTTATGAGACTCATTCGTCCTCTTTCTGATTCATCAGCAGACCTAAATCGTGTATAATAGCTGGATGAGTACATTCAGAAAGAAGAAACCTTTTCACATCATCTCCATGAGTAATGTTAGTATCAGAGCTTTTTAATAAACAGACGTCAACCTGATGGATGTTGTCGTTTACGTTGTTTGGTTTTTGTCGCTGAAATTGAAATGGTAAGCTTTGAAACCTCTCGTCAACGGAGTGTGTGTGTGTGTGTGTGTGTGTGTGTGTGTGTTGCAGGAGCGTCCTCCTCCAGATAAATGGCAGAAGTTGGAGCGCTCCAGAGATTACCGGAACGGAAACCAGCTCCGAGAATACCAGTTGGAGGGAATGAACTGGTTACTGTTTAACTGGTACAACAGGTGAATGCTGCACACCAACACACACAAAAAAAGACATAACCGTGATGAGAACTACAACACAGGGAGGATTCTCTTCTCTCCTCTCTGCAGCTGCATTAACTGTCATCTACTGTTTAAACAGTTTTCTTGGGACAGTAACTTTGTTCCAACCTCCAACTTCGACATCTAAAAGCTCAAAAACTCGAATTGTGCATACAAAATATTTCTTAAAACCTCGTCTTTCTTCAAGAAATTCAACACCATCGTGAATATCACAATAAAATACGAACAATGACGTTGCAGTTAATGTTGTGGGAGCGCAAACTGACACTAAAGTTGCAGCTGAGCAGCTAACATGCAGACAGGATGAGATGTTTCCTCCTCAGAGGCGGCACACACACGTCTCTACAACACGCATGCTACTACAGCTAACACCACGACAACAGTAGGCTGAAAGTCACCTGATCCAGATCCAGTCTGGAATAACAAGTCAGTGTTGTGCAGCTCGGTTTGATCCACTTTGTTTCCAGGACTGTGCACAACCACCAGAGCGTCACTTCATTTCAGATGTTGATATGTGCATTGAAAGAGCTGCTGTGCATTGACCGACTTCCTAACGATTCAAGATCCATTTTAAAATGCAGCTGAAGCTAATATTAGTCAAATCGGGTTAATTCTTCCAAAGTTGGTAAGAAATTTCTCTTCAGTGCACCAAACAAATGTCAAGCCACAGCAAAAAGACTGTAATTTAAGCCACTCGCTCCGTCCTGATGACTGATGTGGCCTCATATTAGCTTCAATGGGATCTTTTTCGTGACCACTGTTTACTGGAGAACAGTTTAACATGCCACAAAAAGAACAAACAGCCCCTGGAAACAGACGAGAAAAGTAGATTTGATGATGATTAAACTCATCATGGCAGATCCACGTGCTCACATGGATGAAGGAGAATTCCACTTTTGTGTTTCTCTTGAAAGTCCTACAACTCATATGTGCCTCAAGATCCAGAGCTCATGTTAATATATAATATATTATGAGAAGACAAGTGTGTGTTTACAAGGATAATGCATTAATTAGCCTAATTGCTGTACTAATTAGCATAAATGTGGCTCACGTGCTCCCTCACAGCGTCTTTGTTCTTCCTCCTAGAAAAAACTGCATCCTTGCAGATGAGATGGGTTTGGGAAAGACCATCCAGTCCATCACCTTTCTGTACGAGATCTTCAGCATGGGGATCCGCGGGCCCTTCCTCATCATCGCCCCGCTGTCCACCATCACGAACTGGGAGAGGGAGTTCCGCACCTGGACGCGCATGAACGTCATCGTGTATCACGGCTCGCAGATCAGCCGGCAGATGATCCTGCAGTACGAGATGTTCTACAGAGACCCGCAGGTAACGTCTGAATGCATGAATTCTCTTTTCTTATCAGTCTGTGCTCAGGAGTCGTCGGCTCTCATCGATCAGCCGGTGAATGAGTCGGCTGTGTAAAGGTAAACGGGGGACGAGAACCACAAACCCTCAGCCAATGTTCAGGTGAAATGAGCATCCCCTCTGTCACTTTAGAGCTTAAAGTTATTTCAGTTATTTCAGTTTGCATGAGCGTGTGCTGTTTTTAGTGCCGCAGCTTCAGTAAAATGCATCGGTCTCGACTGTTTTGTAAATTTTGAAGTGAAATCCGTAGGAACTCTGTACTTTCATCCCCACGCTGGGTTCATTTTTACCTTTCGGTGAACCCACGCTCAGTGTAAGCCTGCCGATGTCTGCTCTGTTGTATTCAGTAATTAGTGATGAGTTGGTAAATCCCTTCCAACAAACTCCGGGGCGAGCGTGGACTCCTAGCACTCAGCGTTGAGTTGTTCATGTGGGTCCAGATGAGCGATATCCGTAGTAAACATGATTTCACCACAAAGCTGATTTGTGGCTTCGCTGTTGTTGTCTTGTATTGTGATTACTGAATCAGACAAACACCTCGGAGAGAGCGTGCGGCGGTCAGAGTCTCCGCGCTGTCTGCACAGTGCAGGGAGGAGGTTGTAGTTGCATGTGGAGATAACAGGAAGGTCACACAAGTAACCAGACAGCTCTTTAATTCTCATGGCACCGACTCACAAGACCTGATATTTACTTCTTAACAATGAAGCACCTTGTGTTCAGACACTGTTTGTGTTATTATGATGTATTCAAGCGGCTGTCTTTAGGGTTGGAGTAATTAATTAGTCATACAGCCGCCTTTTACCCTGATGTGAGTCAAAACACCTGCCATGTTTAAACATTCATGCAACGTCCAGTGAGTGCAGTCACCGGCGTCAGTCAGTCTTCTCCTCATCCTTCATATTCTAATGCTGCGGCACACCCTCCACAACACACTCATGAAGAAGGTTTCTGTTTAGATCCACGCTCAGTATGTTTCATTGGGGTCTCCCTGCTAGCGAGTGCTGTCCACCTCTATAGCTGCGATGATACTTCACATTTAGGATCTTCTTCATCTTTTCTCTTCCTCTGTGTCTTTGTTTCTCCTCGCGTGTCCATCTGAGCTACCCTTGGATGGACGATGTGACAGACATTCATCACTTCTCACTCTCTTTGACCTCTTTTTTCCCTCGACCTCGCTCTCCCTGCAGGGTGGCTCCGTGTCTGGCCGTGAAGTGATCAGCATGTAGTCGTTCAGAATGACCCCTTCCTTCTCTATGAAAGCTGACTGCCCCCCCCGACTGCCTCTGAACTGTTTGGATGATCCTGTTCAATTTGATCGACAATAAAAACCATCATAGTTCCAACGTGAATTCCTCTTTGCAGCCTGAAGCTCAGTCTTCTGCCTTCTTGTTGCACGCTGGTTGATGATGTCATGATGTTGTAACCATGTTTTGCACAGCGCACGAGGAGCAGTGTTCGATGTCACGTCAGAGAGTCTGATGAAACTATAAAAACACACCTCAAACTCTCTGCCTTCAGATTCAGTCAGAGATTTCAGCACTGGAGGATCATTTCTGTTAACTATAAATATTCTTATGTCGGGTATAAATATTCCCGACATAACGAGGTTCTTATTGCTGCATGAGCAGTCTCAGATGAATACAGAGTTACCATGACATTACTGTATGCAGGTAATGGTTTTGAATTCTGCGGATATCCAAGGGCAGTGAATATTCATTTTGGTCACGCCTGATAAATTCTTCTATTTAGCAGTTTCAACATTTTCGGAGGGTTTTTAGTGTTTTTTTTTTCTTTGTATTTGAAGGTTAGAAGTGAAGAGAACCTGTGAAAAATTCAAGAGTGAGACATGACACGCAGTGAAGGTCCTTGATTCCATCCTTGAACCTCCCCCCCGCTGCCTCCTGCCGTCATGGTTTTTTAAACATGCCGCACTCACACCGTCTCTCTCCCCTTCAGGGGAACACCATCCCGGGCGTGCTGAAGTTTCACGGGGTGATCACCACCTTCGAGATGATCATGGCCGACTGTCCGGAGCTGAAGAAGCTCCACTGGCGCTGCTGTGGTGATCGACGAAGCCCACCGACTGAAGAACAGGAACTGCAAACTGCTGGAGGGACTCAAACTCATGAACCTGGTGCGTCTGTCGGAGTTTGATGTGGATAGAATTATCCAATATAATCTAATATTTAGCGGTCAGTATTGACCGTTAAGTCTACTCGCACACCTTTGCTGTTGCGCTTGTCTCGTTATTCATCCATCTCTCTTCACCTGTAGCGGTCTTGTCCTCCTGCCTCTCCTTCTTCCTCACAGCGAGGATTGTTTTAATAAACCACGGGGTCGTTTTTCAGTTCGGTTCGAATAAATCTTATTACAGTACAAGCAGCCGGTTTGTGTGCTGCTTTTTAAATCGGAATCAGAAATATTGATCCCGGGGTAAAATGGGATCTGTTACAGCGACTCCCATCCAAAAATAGAAATATATCAACAGAAAGAAATAGAAGAGAAGAGAAATCTAAGACAAGAAGAATGTAAACACGTAATAAAATATGCACATTAAATACTATTATATAGAGAGAAGAAGAAAGATATTAAATATGTGTAATAACTGTGCATAATGCTAAAAAACACGGCCTTTAAATAGGCAGTATTGATGACATTGATTACTGATGACAGACAAAGTTATAGCTTCTAAATAAACGATGAGGTCATAGCTGCTGGTCCCTGAGAAAAGGAGCTGAGATGTTTGATGGCCACCTGTTGCTCTCTGCGGTACGTATCAGTGGAATGAGCCTGAATGTCTGTCTAACATATTCCTGCACGTGTTTCTCACAGGAACACAAGGTTCTGCTGACAGGAACTCCTCTGCAGAACTCGGTGGAGGAGTTGTTCAGCCTGTTGAATTTCCTGGAGCCGCTGCAGTTTCCTTCAGAAAGCACCTTCCTGGAAGAATTCGGCGACCTCAAGACAGACGAACAGGTGTGTTTAAATAAGCGGTTTCACTGTAGGCGCGACACATTTACGTCAAGCCAAAGAGAGAGGCTTGAAGAGCATAAACATTCACACCTCCTGCTGCTTTCTCCCCAACAGGTGAAGAAGCTTCAGGCCATTTTAAAGCCCATGATGCTGCGGAGGCTGAAGGACGATGTGGAAAAAAACCTGGCGCCTAAAGAAGAAACCATCATAGAGGTAGGACTGTGTTTGATATAAACAGTCACATTTGAAGGCTAGAAGTGACTGATGTGCAGCCATGTCTGTTAATTCCTGTTGGTTAAAAGACAAACGATAGTTCCAGGATGTGAGCTCAGTGGCTGACACTGTGAGCAAAACGATCCAAAGTTCAAACTGAGTGCGTTCAGCTGGGGCCTTTCTGTGTCACGTCTTTGTTTGTCTCCTCAAGGTGCCCCACTTTCCTCTCAGAGTCCAAAACAGATGCAGGTTCTGTGAATTAGAAACTCTACAATCGCCCTTCGGCGTGACTTTGAATGTGTTTGCCTGTGTGTGTGTGTGTGTGTGTGTGAGCCCTGTGATTGACTGCCCAGGTTCCTGTGCAGCATAAGCGTTGAATAGAAGAGATGTATAGTGACAGTTTGGCTTTAATTCTGTGTTTTTAATTTGTAGTATTTGCTAAGTGGTGCCAGCCGGCTCTCTCTCCGTCTCCATGCATTTAAAATTAAACAAAAAGATTTAATGTTTAAATCAAACGTCACAAAATGATGCACACAAATCAAAGTGAACACCCTCCACTGTGGAATGACCATAAAATACATATTCTACCTAAAATAATGACAACACAGCCCTGAAATCCAAAAAAACAGGAAACACTTTCATTCAAAATCCTGCTTCAGGTTTCATTTTCAGTCTCAGTCTCAGCTTCAAGTAGAAACAGTTTTTGGTGCTCAGTTTGGTCCGGGTCTCTGTTTCCTGGGTTGTTGTGGTTGAATGATTGACTTCCGTAAACAGCTGACAGTGGAGTGATCCGGGAGGCGTGTAGAAATCTGTTAGTGTTGTCAGGAGGAGAGCCGTCGTGACGGATGGATTAACTGTTTGTGCCGGCCTGACACAACCTCACATGATCTTTGCTTCCAACGTGACTGCTCCGATAAAACTGAATAAATAATAAACAGTGGAGGGTTGAACTGCAGTGAGTGGACGTGTGTCTCTGCGGGGGCACAAGTGACGAAGCCGAGGTGATCAAAAAATCCAGGTTGTCACATGAAACTAAAACCACAGCGGTTGATTGTGGCGGCTGAATGATGAGACACGAGGTGGAGGAAATGTACAACCTGTGCACTGACAACATATTTCTCCTTCAGGTGGAGCTGACCAACATTCAGAAGAAATATTACCGAGCCATCTTGGAAAAGAACTTCTCCTTCCTGTCCAAAGGCGCAAACCAGCACAACATGCCCAACCTCATTAACACCATGATGGAGCTCCGCAAGTGCTGCAACCACCCCTACCTTATCACAGGTGACAGCACACACACAAACACACACACACACACAATGGGTAACCTTGTTCTTCCCTGGTTGTAATTAGCAATTCATCTCATCTATAATTATAGAGCACGACAGTAACACGTGTTGACTCAAAAGAAAGATGGATGTTCAAACTGACTTAAAGTTACAGTGAATTTTAATCCTTGAACTTTCTCTTCCTTTCTTTCAGGAGCCGAGGAGAAGATTCTGGAAAGCTTCAAGAAGTGTCACAGTCCAGAAGCGCTGGACTTCCAGCTGCAGGCCATGATCCAGGCAGCCGGTAAACTGGTGCTGATCGACAAGCTGCTGCCCAAACTGCTGGCCGGGGGACACAAAGTGCTGGTCTTCTCCCAGATGGTCCGCTGTCTGGACATCCTGGAGGACTACCTCATACAGAGACGGTGAGCAGAGAGAGCAGTGTGAGGGTGGGGACGATGCCAAGGATGGAGATTTGTGAGATTCGATTAAGACGTGAAGCAGAACAGAAAGACACTCACCTGTGCCTGTTTTCTGCAGCTACACGTACGAACGCATCGATGGTCGCTGTGCGAGGGAACCTGCGGCAGGCGGCCATCGACAGGTTCTGCAAGCCGGACTCGGACCGCTTCGTTTTCCTGCTGTGCACTCGAGCCGGAGGGCTGGGAATCAACCTGACGGCCGCAGATACCTGCATCATCTTCGACTCGGACTGGAACCCTCAGAACGACCTGCAGGTGAGCAGAGAGGAGCTCGGAGCCATTCTGCGTACGGATGGATGATGTCGCATTTATGAGTACACTGTAGCTCAGCTGAGACGGGCGGTGTTGTCAAAACATGATAAGACAGAGATCTAAGAATAAGCTTTCTCTTGACTGCTGGTCTTTTAATACGTGGTGGCGTCTGTGAAGCCTTGTGAGACTTTGAGAGCGTGCTTCAAAGGATGACTCTGTCTCAGATAATGAGGCGAGTGCAGCGTTACCTGATTCCAAAAGATGTTTTTATTTCGTGGGTGAGACGGCTCTCGACACTGAAGCTGCCGCACGACACACTCCTGGTCAGGGACAAATTCTGTCTTTGTCCTTCTCGCTAACCTCGTAAATATGAAGATGACTGTCATATTTTAGTGCGCAGCCTGATATTTTTTTTATCCGTCACTCTGATTAAACTTCCTGATGAGTTGATTTTGAATAGTAAAAACTTGCTGTCGAATCATGAAAATAACGTCATTTAACGATATCGAAGGGAAAGTAAAGTTTATCCTTAAAGGCAAGGTCAAAAAGAGAGCTCGTAATTATTAATAAAACGTAGTTATTCAGCTTGAATCATTCAAACACTGAGCGTCATACTTTCTACATGCACTGCTGTTAACACAAATCTACTATGACTTTAATTCAAGGTCCGACTGCAAGCACAGTAATAATACATTATAGTAATGCATTATAGATCATATATTCTTTCTCATATATTTTTCCCGACCCATTCATACCAGGCCCAGGCACGCTGCCACCGGATTGGCCAGAGCAAAGCGGTGAAAGTCTACAGACTGATCACCAGGAACTCGTACGAGCGGGAAATGTTCGACAAGGCCAGTCTGAAGCTGGGACTGGACAAGGCCGTCCTCCAAGACATCAACCGCAAAGGAAGCCTGAACGGGGTGAGAGCTTATGATAAGATATATGGATGTTTGTGGGATTAGAAATAATAATAAAAAAAAGAGCATTAATTCTATCCTGTGCGGCCGTTTGTTGCTGCAGGTGCAGCAGCTTTCTAAGCTGGAGGTGGAGGATTTGTTGAAAAAAGGAGCATACGGAGCGCTAATGGATGAGGAAGACGAGGGCTCCAAGTTCTGCGAGGAAGACATCGATCAGATACTTCAGAGACGAACTCAGACCATCACCATCCAGACTGAAGGGAAAGGATCCACGTTTGCTAAGGTAGAAAACCCAAAAACAACGATAATATGTTGATTTAATCTAGGCAAATGTGAAGTAAAGTCCTAATAAAAACACTTTTCTACATGACGGATGATGCTTTGTGGAGAAAATGAACACTTTGGCATGAAATCTGAATGTTTGTGGGAAACAGAAGCAGCTGGCACCTTCGGCCTTTCTTTAGTTGAATGAATCTTTCTGTTTCTCTCACCTCAGGCCAGTTTCATCTCGTCTGGCAACAGGACGGACATTTCTCTGGACGACCCCAACTTCTGGCAGAAATGGGCCAAGATCGCCGAGGTGGAGATCGACTCCAAATCCGAGAAGGTACGGAAAGACGAAGAGGAGGAGAGGTTCAGGGATGAAAGCGGCAGATGTGAAAATGCAGGAGATGTGAGGATGACACAGAAAGGAAGGAAAAGACA
This sequence comes from Nibea albiflora, assembly GCA_014281875.1. Lineage (NCBI taxonomy): Eukaryota > Metazoa > Chordata > Actinopteri > Sciaenidae > Nibea > Nibea albiflora. The sequence continues at coordinate 25,779,660 of CM024790.1, forward strand.
GAAAAAAGTGACAGAGAACGGAGCAAAGAAAGTCGGATACTGAAGGGTAAAATGAAAAGAAATCAAACATTTACCACTGAACAAGAGATTCTTCTATTATAGAAGGTAGAGAGAGACAAGGAGGAGTAATGGAGGGATGGAGGACGGGGAAGTTAAGCTCCTAAACTGGTAAAGCAAGGACAGGACAGGAAGGAAATGTGGGTGTGAAATGAGGATAAAGGAACCATGTTCCCTCCTCTCCTCTCCTCTCTTTCCTCTCCTCTCCTCTCTTTCCTCTCCTCTCCTCTCCTCTCCTCTCCTCTCCTCTCCTCTCCTCTCCTCTCTTTTCCTCTCCTCTCCTCTCCCCTCCTCCTCTCCTCTCCTCTCCTCTCCTCTCCTCTCCTCTCCTCTCCTCTCCTCTCCTCTCCTCTCTTTTCCTCTCCTCTCCTCTCCTCTCCTCTCTTCCTCTCCTCTCCTCTCCTCTCCTCTCCTCTCCTCTCTTTCCTCTCCTCTCCTCTCCTCTCCTCTCTTTTCCTCTCCTCTCCTCTCCTCTCCTTTTCCTCTCCTCTCCTCTTCCTCTCCTCTCCTCTCCTCTCCTCTCCTCTCCTCTCCTCTCTTTTCCTCTCCTCTCCTCTCCTCTCCTCTCTTTTCCTCTCTCTTCCTCTCCTCTCCTCTCCTCTCTCTTCCTCTCCTCTCCTCTCCTCTCCTCTCCTCTCTTCTCCTCTCTTCTCTCCTCTCCTCTCCTCTCCTCTCTTCCTCTCCTCTCCTCTCCTCTCCTCTTCCTCTCCGCTCCTCTCCTCTTTCCTCTCCTCTCCTCTCTCTCCTCTCCTCTTCCTCTCCTCTCCTCTTCCTCTTCCTCTCCTCTCCTCTCCTCTCCTCTCCTCTCTTTTCTCTCCTCTCCTCTCCCTCTCCTCTCTTTTCCTCTCCTCTCCTCTCCTCTCCTCTCTTTCCTCTTCCTCTCCTCTCCTCATCCTCTTTCCTCTCCTCTCCTCTCCTCTCCTCTCCTCTCTCCTCCTCTCCTCTCCTCTCCTCTCTTTTCCTCTCCTCTCCTCTCCTCCTTCCCTCCCTCTCCTCTCCTCTCCTCTCCTCTCCTCTCCTCTCCTCTCCTCTCTTCTCCTCTCTTTTCCTCTCCTCTCCTCTCCTCTCCTCTCCTCTCCTCCTCCTTCCCCTCGTAACAGATGGACTGTCTTAATGAATGGAGCAGATTGCACACCCAAGCTCTGCTACTGTCTTCATACTTTGTGTGTGTGTGTGTGTGTGTGTGTGTGTGTGTGTGTGTGTGTGGACCATGACTCGTGCCTTGAATCCTTAATAATTGACACCCCTAGTGAACAGAAGTCATGTGTAGGTTAGTGTTTGTAGGTGTCTCTCTCTCCTGAAGACAACCAGAGGATAAAATATCGACTTCATTCTTCTCTCTGACGCAGGAGTCGTTGGTGATCGACACGCCTCGGGTGAGGAAACAGACCCGTCACTACAACTCCTTCGAGGACGACGAGCTGATGGAGTTCTCGGAGCTGGACAGCGACTCGGAGGAGCGGCCGTGTCGGACTCGGCGCCTGGGCGAGCGCGCCCGGCGGTACCTCCGCGCCGAGTGCTTCCGGGTCGAAAAGAATCTGCTCATCTTCGGGTACGATTGAGAGATATTTTATGTGTTGGCGCGTTCACACATCGGCCTGGCGAGCTGTGAAGAGGCTTCAGAAAGTAGCACAAAGGAATATTTCCTTTTAGGAGTAACTTGGAGAGTTTTTATAGAAGAGAAATTAGGTTTTGTTCTGTAGGTGTGCACAGGTATGCTCACAGTTTGTCGTCCTTGTACAGAAAACATGAACACGTCACTCGTGCTTTGCAGCCAGAATCTTAAACCTTGACATCTTATTCCAATAAAAAGCTGCTTGTGAGCTCACATCTTTTTGTTTGCAAGGTTGGCTTGAGTATACAAGTATACATATACGAGCTAACAGAGTGCTGCGGTTTGATGCGACGTGACAGTAAATTTGTGATCACACACTTATTGTTTAACCTTTCAGCTGTAAAGATATATATTCATTCCTCTCTATCCTTCTCTGTGACCTACTATATTTCCCATCTCTCCGTCTCTCTCCTCTCCCGTGCCCTATCTACATTTTCACTTCCCTCTCCATTCTTCACCGTGTCTGTCCAGATGGGGTCGGTGGAAGGACATCTTAAATCACGGGCGGTTTAAATGGCACCTGGCAGAGAGAGACATGGAGGTGATCTGTCGGTAAGAAAAGGCTCTGTATATAATTTTACCCTACGGAAACTCTGAAATGATTTACAGGCAGTGACGATCCGTTCATACGAGCAGGCGGACATCAGGGTCAGAGCCGGAGACGTCGTTCATGAGCGAAGACTGAAGAGAAAACACGTAAATGTTAAAAAATGTTTCTGTTTTTGGGACGCAGGGCTCTGCTGGTTTACTGCCTGAGACACTACAAAGGTGATGACAAGATCAAGAGCTTCATCTGGGATCTAATCACACCCACCAAGGAAGGCCAGGACCAGGCGCTGCTCAATCACTCTGGTTAGCATTTCACTGTTAACGTGCATGTTAGCTGAGGACTCTGCACATATCTGATGTACCCTTCCTCACGTTAATGCATGAAGCAAACACAAATATCATATTTGCATCCTGTTTTCTGCTTTGTTTTTCACCACTTTCAGTCGGACTGGCGCTCTTTTAATTTTGCCGTAATGTTGTGCCGTCTTTTTCCGCCACCTGCTGCTTGTCTCGTGAACCAACGCCTAATATTCGCGGCCGTGGAAGGAAACGTATACATAATCTGTGATGCATTTGGATGGAAACACGGCTGCTGAAATGTTTTTGTGGCATAAAAAGTTTACCTTTTACTTCAGTGCGGTTCAGTTTATGTGAAACTCATGGTCTGCAATTAACTAATTGGCCCTGATAATGTAGTTATTTATCCCCTCTCTCTCTCACTCTCTCTCTCTCTCTCTCTCTCTCTCAGGTCTATCAGCTCCGGTTCCTCGGGGTAGGAAGGGGAAGAAGATGAAGAATCAGCTGAGCGTTTCTGAGGTGAAGAACGCTGACTGGCTGGTCAACTGTAACCCTGAGGTGGTGCTACAGGATGAGAGCTACAAGAAACACCTCAAACAACACTGCAACAAGTCAGTTTACAACTTACATTCTACTAACTCTGATGTTACTGTACTGTGCAACCTCAGGTTATCCATGAACCGAGCAACCGAATTAACTGGATGAACGAGCTTGAAGAAAAGTTCACTTGTGTGATTCATCAGCTGCACAGAACAACTACTAGAATCTCTGTAGATTATTATTATTTAATCATCTTTAATATGTAGCAGTTTATTGCTGCTTGTAAACCAGAGTTGCATCCATGAGACAACAGTGCTCATCACAAGACAGCACGAGTGTCGGAACAAAGCTGCGTGCTTGTTAAATGTTTGGAGCTGTTCATCTATTTTTCATGAACTGTTTACACTGCTCGTGTGCACAGGTGAGAGCAGCGGGTATTTATTTATTTATGTAATTATTATTATTAATGAATGTCGACAGAAAGACAAACAAAAAGAATAACCAGCAAAAACTGAGCTGCAGTCTTTACTGTGCTGCTGCATGAAACAAACCTCCTCTCTCTGTCTCTGTCTTCCTCTCCACAGGGTGCTGCTGAGGGTGCGGATGTTGTACTACCTAAAGGTGGAGGTTCTGGGAGAGGCTGCCAGTCAAGCTCTAGAGGGGATTCCTGCCAGGTATGGAGCGTGCAGCTTGTGCTACACTAGCATTTCTCAACTCGAATGCCTTCTGGCGTCCATAAGCCGCCTCATGCATCATCCAATTTTGTCACACATGCTCCTTCTCTCATGTTACGACGTCAACATCAGGGCATGAGAATGACCATGTCGTTACGTGAATGGCAAACAGTGTTTCTTTTCAATACCGGGTGATGCCTGCAGAGCAATGAGAGGTTGAGTGAAGCAGTCGGTGCACGAAAACCTGATTCTGCGCCATCGCCTCCGTCAGCAGCAAAACGGAAGGCAGTATGATGAGAGCTGCGTGTAACACGCTTTCATCTCCACCAGGCTTCCATTAACCCGTCCTCCTCTGTGTCTGGAATGTGCTATGAAATTGTCAAATAAAGCAACGCAACTCCGAGCAAACTCACAAGACGTCCGGCGACAACTCGTCTCATACTAGCCGGCAGGGATGCGGAGTATTTTATTCATTTGGAAAGTCAACACAACGGACAAGAGCGAGTGGTGATGAAGTGCGCAAAAGTGTCAAGAGCAGCCGCTGGAGGCTAGTTATCTAATGGCTGAGACAGTGGCGATTGCTGAGACGGCCATACTGTCGGCGTTTGCCGCAATCGTAGAGTTGTAAACACGTTTTGACTGACTTTATTGAAAAATGAGAGAGTAACCGTGCTAAATAAAACTTTATTGGACGGCTTGATCGGATGATCGGTTGATATTTTCATAAACTGTTCCGACACAATCTGTCAGGACATCGACGTAATGATTTATTGATTCGTTGACTGCCTCCCTGCTTGTTTACAATAAGCGCCGTGATGAGACACTCCTGTCAAAACGTCCTGACAGATTGCTGATTCGTACTGAACGTTGTGTTTTCAGTACGTCGGAGTGTCCTGACATGACACTGACAGCTCTGACTGATTGTTTGGATGTATGTCTGTTTGTGTTGACAGTAAACTTGAGGTGCCACTACCCGACATCGACTACATAGAGATTCCAGCTACATGGTGGGATGCAGAAGCTGACAAGTCTCTGCTCATAGGAGTCCACAAACACGGTGAGGACTGCTGCCAACTTGCAGTTTGACAGTTTCTTGACGTGCAGCATAAATGTGTAGTTTTTAGGTTTACTTAGGCCACAAATGTAGCATCTGTTATTTATGCATGTGTGGCATGTTCCCAGTGTGTGTGTGTGTGTGTTTGTGTACACTTGTGTGTTTTAATTGGGTGTTTATCGATGTGTGTCCTTGTCCAGGCTACGAGCGGTACAACGCCATGCGCGCAGATCCAGACCTGTGTTTCCTGGAGAGAGTGGGAATGCCAGACGTCACGGCGCTGTCTGCTGAACAAGGAGGAGGGGAGGGGGTCCCCGACATGGCTGACAGGTACACACACACACACACACACACACACACACACACAAACCTGAAAGTAGACATGGCATCCTAAAAAAAATGCAGATAACATGTAACAACACACAAATGCGCTATCTGTGTGTCTTAAACTAGATTTTGACAGTCTTCAAGATGAGCCCATGCATGTCCGGATCCGTATCATGTCAGTTGATGTTGCAGTGCACAGTCCAAAACAGACTACAGGAGGTGACAGTTCGATCACAGAGCTTCCTGTTAATTCCATCTTTCTGCATATTTGTTCATTCAGCATATTTTACCCTTTTATTCATAAAGCAGCTTTCATGCAAAACATGCTGTTCAAAAAGGCCAAAAAAAAACAAAACAGGGGACGCAAATTAAATCAAAAAGAAAGCAGGTAAGTGCAAGTGCTTAGCGTTAGCAGAGAAAGCCTTCCATTTGAAAGATTGACTAATGAAAAATACATTTAAAGGCATGAAGGATCATTTAAAAACAGCACGTGGGAGCAGAAAACATCAGAAGAAGTGGTGCTAGAAAAAGGCTAGGTTGAACACGTGTGATTTTAAGTGCTGTTTAAAACTTTCAGTGTCTCGGCGTTGGCTGATCCACAGTTTGGGAACATGGCGGGAAAAAAAAGCCACATCTCCAATTATCCTTTGGTGGGTTTTTGAGTAACTGAAAAAAAACAGCAGTCGAGGATCTAAGGGCTTTTGAAGGAACATAAAACAATAGAGAATCTTTGATGCAGCTCTGTCCTAAGCCGTCGAGAGCTTTGTGTACAAGTAGAAGGACTTTAAAATCAATTTCTAGAGGCTACAGGGAGCCGGACACTAAGACTGGAGTCAAGTGTTTTCTCTTCTTTTGTTTTCATTAGCAGTCCAGCAGCAGAGTTTTGGATGAGTCGCAGCCTCTCAGTGGACTTTTTTAGGAAGACCACTGCACTGCAATAGTCCAGTAACTAAAAGTCTAGTATCTTAAATTTGAGCGTCTTTTGGGTCAGGAATCGCGGCACTGTTTCCGAGATGATCGCTTTGGTTGAGTCAGTGTCTTAAGCAGTTAGTCTGCTTTGGATTTGATGCAGTTTCTGTATTAACTTTAAGTTTAAGAAAGTTGTTACAGTCAGGGAGCGTCTATAGTCTGCATCACCTGGCTCAACAGATATGTACAATTGTGTATCGTCAGCGTAGCAATGAAAGCTAACATGCATAGAGAGCGGGGCAAGGCAGCATGTTTCTCTGACCAACGGTCCCCAAGACAAACATGAAACTTCTTCCTGTAATGTAATGAGTGTTGTAGCCGGTTCAGCCCAGTTCTCAAGCAGGTCTGAAAGAATTTCCTGGTCCACTGTGCCAAAAGCAAGACTGAACCGAAGTCTCAAACTATGTGTGTGAGAAGAATCTCTGAGCTGCGATTATCGAGAACATAGCTTTCATTTAGAAAGTTATGTGTCTGATGCAAACCAACTTTTTTCAAGTGTCCTGCTTTGGTGCTAATTTACTTAGAATTCCAGACACATTAGATTTCGTCAGCAGAGGCTCCACAACCAAAGTTTTGAAGGCCTCGGGGCAAACTCCAGTTTCAATGGATGTGTTAATGACACAGTTTAAAACCCTCCTAAAGAGCAGGACCAGGTGGAGAAAACAGAACCAGGTCTTAGAAAGTTCTGGGGTTAGTTGAGTTGAGTTGCTGGTGAATTTGCTCATGTTTGTCTTCCTTTCACAATTTTGCGTAGTGCCAGCTCTGAAGGTTGTGATTTTATTGCGAAAGAACGCAGCAAACTCCTCAGAGGGTTGCCGCAGACGTTCAGGGGCACGGGCAGGAAGATTTTCTGTCAGTAGTAGAAAGCAGGATTGTATGATGAGTTATTGAGCCTGTCTGCGATGTGAAGAGTATACTTATCTGGACCTGCAGTCCTGTTCATCTCTATTTTCCTTCATTACTCTGCATGATCTCTGACCAGTGTCGTCTATCCGTGGAGATGTTTTACTGCGTGACTTGCTTTAAACATCGAGTGGGGGCAACTTTGTTCAGTGTGCTGCTCAGGTTGCTAATGAGAGCAATAACTATTTCATCTAACGAGCATCTTACATCACTCGGATCAAAGGAACGTTCAAGCTTCCCCGCAGATCTTCGCTTCCTGCTTCCACCCAGTCGTCACTTCTTTTACTCTCTCAGTAGTAGCGTTCACAGCAGGTGCCAACACTGGTGTGAAAAACACATCCTGTCCTCTCTGATGCCATGTTTGCTGTAGATGATAATCACACTGGAATACAAATATACATGCAGAGGCTTTGTTTTAAGGGTGATGCTGTAAATGGGGCGCTCACAGCTCCTGGTGTATTTCCATAAAGTATTTCATTTTTGCCGCTGAACACTAAAAGGTATCCGGTTCTTCCTCACATGAACTGTGAAAAACACCCGCACAAGTCATTTTTCTGCTACTTACGAGTCCTGCACGAAGAACCTATACGAGGCAGACAGAGATAATTGACAGAGAAATGGAGGAAAGTGAAGACGTAGTGTGGGAAATGTATTTCCTGTGTGCCGCTGCTCTGGGTGACAGTAGAGGTATGAAGATGAGACACGCAGGAAGCTTTGATCCTCGTCCTGAAGGTAATTGAAGTTGTCATTCGCTTTGTTACCTGTTCAACCTGAAGCTGTTCCCAGCTGAGCACAACCATTTTTGTGGCAGGGCGATCGTCTAGTCTGAGAACGTTAAGTCGGCAGGCTTCCCGCACCGGTTTGAACCAGGACGGGGATAAATAAACAAATCCACAGAAGGGGAGATGTTACTGAGGATTTGTGTACTCAGAGGCCGAGCTATAGTAAATGTGTCTGCTGTGGAATCCACAAAGGAAATAAATATAACATTTATGAAGCTTAAAAGTTTTTAAATTTGGACTTTTAGTCTTTAAAACTTGTCAGTTTTTATGTGCATACATGAGATGCCGTTCGCTTTGATTCTTTAGGTCTAGTTCAAAAGAATTCATGTGTTTTAAAAGCTTAAAATAAGAAGAAGTACTCGAGTGACATTTTTAAAGGGTCAACTTGTTAAAGTTTGAGGATTCACAGGCAGATTAAACAGTCAAAGCAGCAGAGGCAGAGATCAGGATCATTAAAGCCTCCCTGCCCGTTAAACGCTAACGTCTCTCAAACCACATCGACCCCGTTAGCGTACGATGAAGGAAATATTAAAAAACAACTTGTCGTCTCCGAGGCAAAGCTCAGAGGACTGACGACATCGCTACGGCAGGTTTATTTTCTCAGACCTGACAAAGCTCCTCCTGAACCGATTTGCTCTGTGAAACGTGAAAAGAAAGTGGATTAAAAAGTGATTTAACATCTTTAAATCCAGCCTGGAGAGCAATTACCCAAAAAGAATCTGTTATTCTTTTAACTGGAGGGATAATGAACCAAAATCTAACATTTGAACAAATCAAGACTTCTGATGTCAGGCAGCATGAACGGAGAGGAGGAGGGAGTTTATTTTTTACTGTTTCTCCACAAAGTTTGTGTGTGGAACACACTCGGCTGTGTACTTCTCTTCCATTTGTTACAGTTCAGTTTATAGATATTAAAAGAGCCAGGCTGGTTATTGCCGGTGTTCTGAAAGCCCTCGGAGGAGCTGCAGACTGTTTGTGTATCGCAATAGATGAACAAAAAGAAAAAGACAGATTCAAGCTGCTCTGGTTTTTATGTCTCCCGGAGCTGGGAATCGGATCCAATTTAGTTATTATATGTTTATATCTTATAAAGCTTTTAATATCTGACAGTAACAAAGACTGGCAGCACATTCCATTGTCCGTCTTGCATCTGATTAATACGTTGCTGTGGTTTAAAAACTTGATGACATTTCTTGATTCTTGGTTTAACTTTTAAGCCAAATGCTCAGAGATGTCCTGTCATGTTCAGCTGCTGTGTTATTCTTATTATGGTAATGTGCAAATCTTTCCCTTTTTGCATCTTCGTGGTGCTTCAGGGCGTTTTTACTCTCCTTCAAAAGCAGCAGCATAATTTACCCTGTTGTCTCGTGTTTAATCCGTTTTTTTACAGCTCATAGTCTGCTGGGCCTTTTGTTGTTTTCTGTCCTCCGACGTGTTTCAGGCAAACATGAATGAAACTGTCGCAGTTCCTTCCTGTTTTCTGTCCCGTTCTGCTCCACGTGTGGCGCTCGCGCACGAGCTCGGCCAGTTAACGCCTGTGTCATTAAAGCTTCTCTCTTTTGACAGCGTGTGCAAAACTGAGGAGGCGAAGGACGACGCCGAGAGCAAAGCTGACGGAGGGGAGGACAGAGACGAGAGCAGCAAGGTGGAGAACACATCCTTCTCTTTTCTTCTTCTCTTTCTCGCACGAAACAAACAGCCTCACTTCCTTGACGGACACGTCAGTCATGTCCCTCAGTCTCTTTAGATAAAAAGTCTAATTTTGTGTGGCGATAGTTCAAATTTCCTCTGGGCGTTTTTAAATTTTAGATCCCTTCTAGTTGATGGGAAACAGAACCGTGTGGCCTCCAGGTGCTGTGAAAACAATTCTGTGCAGAGTTAATGTTGCATTTTAATACATATCACTTTTAATACCAGAACAGATGATGTGTAAAATATAATCTCTGGTATCTTTATTATTATTATTATTATTATCTGTCTTTGCTGTCTCTTTTTTAAAACTCGTGAAACTGCGCTCGTTTTTATCTGCAGTAACTTTGAAACATCATAGAACCGAAATAAGACTCAGGTAACTGATATGTTTGCTGAATTTAATTAACTTCTTATGAAAGAGGTTATATCTGCAGTCGGAGACGTAACACCTCAATCATCTCGTCATTTTATATCAGGTGTGAAGCCGGCAAACATAAATCCTGCACAAATAATCCTGAACATGAATTTTACTAATGTTTTGTGCTTGATCAGCTTCTTAATTGAGGAAAAACCAAAACAAACAAGGTGATAACGAGTTTCTGTTTTAGTTTCCACTGATGAGAAGTTTGGTATGTTTGTTTTGCGTAGGAAACGCTCGGGCTGGGCTGTAATTAAATATTGTAGTTCTTGTTCCTCTGGAATCATTTCTCACAGCATATTATTGTATTACAACATTCTCCTGCGACGGTTTATTGCTTTAAAAACATGTTGTGATATATTTGTGATCGTGCATACATGGATTCAAAATGTGAATTACTGTTGTGTTCATTTGTCTCTGAATCACAGGGAGAGGAAACCTGCTCCAGCACAGATACCTCAGACAAGCCTGACAGCACAGGTCCAGGTGAGACGCGCTGTACAGTTACATGAACATATGAAGTCAGCGCACAGCATGGGGGGTTTCTTAATTAATTAGCTTGGACAGAAGAACCTGACTAACACAGAGAAGCATGCTTACGTTTAAAGAGAGAGCTCTGGTTATTTGACGTGGGCTTGTATGAGTTAGAGGAAGACTGCTGTGGATGGGGGCGACAACAAAATGTATTTTAGCAATTTAAATGCCCACCACCAATTTACCCCGCTGTCAGACGATGGGTGCTGCCAGGAAACTGACGCGTTTATATCACCATCTACAAAGCAGCCAGACTCCTTTGACAAGAAACAGAACACAGACGCTGACGCTGCCTAGATCTGCAGGAACTACCGTTAGTCTGGATTCTAACTAATGTGTTAAAACGCCAAGTTTGACCAGCGACTTTTTGTCAAAGGAGTCTGGTGGCTTTGAAGAGAGCATGGGTGCAGATAAATGCTTCTCTTTCCAGGAGGAAAGCGGCGAAAATATTCCTAATAATTTGTTCACGTGGACGTGATATTGAATTTTTAAGAGGCCAAAATATGTTTTGTTGCTGCCAGCGTCCACAGCAGTGCATTGCTCAGCTTTCCTGCTAGTTGGTTTGTCCAAACTGGGAGAAGTACCTCATACAACGCAGCTTCAGAAGTCCAAACTGACCCTTTAAGAGCCATAGACACTTAGAAATACATGTTGGAGAGCTGTATAATCCTGTGCAGGTCTTAAAGGGAATTTAAGCTGCTATCATTTCAATGAGCCAGCTCTCCCTTTAGACGACAAGATGTAACGTCTCTCCCCTCCATTCAGTCCAAGAGGTGTCTTCCCGCGATGTTTCATCCTGCATGTAAACCCATTTCACCTTTTAGCTCAAGTCTTCATTACACTACTGCTCTCCAGAGTACGGGGCTGATCCAACGTATGAAATGAGTTTTGATTTTTAATAGAGCTCGCTGTCTCAGTGGGAACATTCAATAGACACCTAATTGTTGAACACCAGTCTGGAGAAAGAAAAGGAAAGACATCCACACTTGTATACAAATTCACTGTTACCCATTGTCGTGATGTAAATGAGAGAGCATAACAGGAATATTTATTCTTTTCAGTATTCAGAACATTCAGGGTACGTTAAAGAACCCTCAGTTTCAGAGAGCAACGTCTCCTTCGCTCTGTCAGTCCATAGAGGCTGTTGAGCCCGATTAACCTGCCCGTAAGCATTAGTCTGCGCTCTGAGGTCGCAGTGCAAGCGGCCCGGTGAACAAACTGAGCTAACATCAGCTAGCAGCAGCTACAGCTGGCAGCAGGTCACTTCACTGTCCATCAGGAAACTCTGTAAACCACAGAGAGTTGATACAGATCATGGAACTATGTACTAGAAAATGGCTCCTTTCCCTGCAGACTCCCAAATGTCAGCTGACTTGTGCAGGCCAGGATGGAACATTGGTCACCACGACGACGGCGGGAACAGGCACTGGTGTCGCGGCCCTCCACGTCGTCCAAGCCCGCCCCCTCTGGCCCACGGGCCCCGCCCTGACGGCGCGCATACGGCGGCTGATCAACGCCTACCAGCGATTCACCCTGCGGCCGCGAGCCGCTGCTCAGGCACGACTTCCTGCTTCACGACGGCCTCGTCGGCATGGGGATCGGAGGAGCCGCGGCCGGAGCCGCTCACACCGGTCACCACACCGGTGGGCCGCTGGCGTGGCAGCTGGGTGAAGAGCTGAGGAGGTGTTCTGTGGTCGCCACAGAGCCCGACCCTTTGTTTCTGGAGTGGCAGAGGAGGTAAAGTTTGAAACAATCGCTATCAGAGGCTGCTGAATCTTTAAGATTAAGATTTTATGTTATTCCTGTTGCTGATACATTTGGATCTGCATCTTTGGTCTTTTATTCTGGAACATTATTCTGTATTTTCTGTTTTATACAGAGACTTGTAAGTTCTTTGCCCTCCTCCGTCATGTCTTTAAGGTGGACTCGTCGAGAGCAAGCAGATTTTTACCGCACCGTGTCGTCATTCGGGGTGGTGTACGACCCCGAGAGGAAATCCTTCGACTGGTCCCAGTTCAGAGTTCTGGCCCGACTGGAGAGGAAGACGGACGAGAGTTTGGAGAGATATTTCAACTCTTTTGTCAACATGTGTCGGACAGCCTGCAAACTGCCTCCAAGGAAGGAAGAAGGTACAGTGCACGGCCGCGCACAGACACGGAGAGATGTGTTATTTAAAGCTGACAGAAACATCAACGATGGACTGAACTGCTTTGTTTTATAGCCACAGTTAGCTGCTTTACAATGTAAACACAGTCCAACCTTTATGAATTCCAAGTCATTGCTTTCATTGGAGTGTAGCTGCAGATCTCATGTCCTGCCTGGGGAACATTACTGACCCCTGCTGGTGGGAGGATTCATTTTAATCTTTATCTTCAGTTCAGTATTCAGCTTTATTTACCCAACATCACAAATTTGGTTTATAATTTGCACGTAGTACGACAGGCTGGATCCTGAGATGACCAGAAAAACTCCTTTGATATAGATTTTGATGTGCACACGCCGCCGTACGTGTGTTAACTCATCAAAGGCGCAAGTCATCCCTGTGCAAACACAAACACAGTGGAGCTCATTCACCCGACCTTCATCTCTGCATCCTTCACGCCTTTCTGTCCCTCTCACTGCCTCTGCATGCCAATGCTCACCGTCCCCTCTCGTTTCTTCCAGGGTTGGTCGATCCAGCCGTGCTCGTGGAGCCTCTGACAGAAGAGAGAGCTGCCCGGACTTTATATCGCATCGAGCTGCTCCGAAAGATCAGAGAGCAGGTGAGCGCTTTGAAGAAGCAAAGCTTCGTCATTTTCACTGTTGCAACTCAAACTCAGGAAGTTTGCTTCAGAGTTTGTCTGCTGTTTGCGTGGAGATGACTCGTGTAGGAGGTGACTTCATGCCAACGCGTTGATGGATGCACAGATGAACCTTATTTGTCACTCTTGACTTTCTATCTGCGGCATTTGATTGATGCAATACCCTGTGTTAAAAAATATCTCTCTTCTTATAGTGTCATAAATAAGAGTCTGAAGGTAGACGTCCATAAATCTAACTAGAAATCAGTTTTCAGAGTGTCACGTGTCATAAATTCACATTAACAGGAACAAACAGGAGCTGTTGAAATCCAGCTGTGATGTTTCAAGCCTCGGATTCTCTGAAATCTAAACAACCAGGCGACACTCGCAGCCAACTCGCTGCTTTTTTTAGTTGCAACCTTTTTGCATCATCCAAAGCATGATGGGAAGTGCCGGTACTTAAATCATGAAATCATATTCACCTGAAAGCAAAAGAGCAGGAGGGAAACTCTATCTGTTCATATTCAGATATTTGATTTGTGTGGACAAAAAAAGACCAAAACTTTGAGTTTGCATAGAACTTAGAACTCATAAATGAACATGCATCGTGTAACTCAGGGCCCGGCGTGGTCAGTTACATTTCTGATGTTAAGTAAGTAAAACTTGTTTGCTTTACATACAAGCAAGAAGTCATAGAAGAAGAAGTGATCACTCAAGCCACACGTTTAAAAGTGCAAAACAACATGCAGAATAAATACATGAAATTCTGCATACCGGTTACCCAGACGCCTTTTTGTCTTTAGCTGCTCGATCGCTGATCCTGAGGCTGATGCGTGGGACAGGCAGCATAGCTGGTGAGCATGGGTCAAGTAGTCACCGCCCGACTGTGCAAAACTCAACTAAAAGCGAGAGAAAGATTTCAAAACTGGATCCGAAGCGCAACAGGAAGCCAGTGAACGGGTCTAAATATAGTAACATGAGGCTGTTTGACCCAGAGAGTAGGCATGCAGAAGCATTCTGGGATGTCTGCGGACGATAAAGAGCAGACGTACCAAGTGAGAGGAAGAGTGTTCGGCAGTGTGTAGTTTACATAATAAAAGCAAACCTGGCACATACATGTTACCCTTGTGTAGATTTCATGTTTTTAAAGGACCCGTGTGCTGGATCAGGCGGCGTCTAGCACTGCAGCTGGCTTCGTTTCCCTCCTTTGAGTATGGAGGAGAAGTTACGGTGTCTGCTCTGGGTTTCTGTAGAAACATGGCACCGTGAACAGCCACCTAAATCTCACATACTTGACCTTTAAGTGGAAAAACTTGGCTGCTTAACATTGTTGAATGGTGACGACAGATCAAATACTGTATTACCCCCCAAAACATGCTGGAACTCTGACTGTAAGTAAAGAGAATGCAGAAAGTTCAGGTGGTTAGATAAAACAGAAAGAAGCTACTGGACTACTGTTCTTATTCTTCCGTTTCATATTTTTCACAGCCTGCTTCCTCGCTCTCTTAACTCCTTTCCTTTCCTCAGGTTCTCCGTCACCCATTAATCTCCACCCGCCTCCAGCTGTGCCGCCCCTCCCTCTACCTCCCGGTCTGGTGGGAGTCTGGCAAACACGACCGCGACCTCCTCATCGGGGCGGCGCGCCACGGCTTGAGCCGCACCGACTTCTACATCCTCAACGACCCCCAGCTGAGCTTCCTGGAGGCTCACAGGAACTACGTCAGGGGACACCCCTCTCATCTTCATCCTCAAAGTCATCACCCTCACCATCCGGGCTTGGCCGCTCATCCCGGCATCACGTCTTCATCCTCCTCTTCCTCCTCGTCTCATCCGCAGCTGCCTCACCCTCACTGCTGTCTGTACGACTCAGGTCTCGGTCAACACTCACCTCAGCCTCCGGAGTATCCCCACCAGTCCTCTCACCACCATCATCATCACCACCACCAGCATCACCCTGTGCCTCCATCGGCTCCTTCTCCTTCCTCCTCCTCGTCCTCCTCCTCTCACCCACACCTCCACCCTCCACCACTGGATGCCCACAATTCTGCCTCACCGAGTCTGGGAATAGTTGCTGGGTCGCGGGGAGATTTCCTCGACTGTCCTCCCTTGGATGAAAGTCTGGAGCTGGGTTCGCTGCACCATGACGCCATGTCGGCAGATGCTTTACACGGAGGGAAGGCCTCCAAAGACGCACTCAACGGTTTCCCGTTCAACTCGGCTGCAGGAGGTCAAAGCATGCTCAACTCGTACGGCGTCGGGGGAACAGACCTGGATTCAAAGCTCAGGAGTGACGTGCTTGTTGGTGAGCAGGGCTCCTCGGAGGAAACCGGCCTGATGGCACCATCAGTGGAGCTGGATCAGTTACAGGTAGGCGCTGTGCTTTAAATCTGCATGCTCATTCATAAGTAATGAACTGGTAAATTATGTATGTGTGCTTGTGTTTACATCTAAAAGTAAGGATTATTTGAATTATTGATTAATCATGATTGTTTTGCGTCTTTCATTCTTTGCCGCAGGCGCCGTGGGACGGTACAGACCACTCCAGCCCGGCTCACCACATGTTCAACGAATCCGATCCGATCCTGGGTCCTTCCACTCTGGAGGCGGGCTTTCTGGAGGAGGAGGACGAGGAGGCGCAGGGTGGAGACAGAGGACAGGAGGAAGGTGGAACTTTGGAGGAGTGCTTGGGCCTCCCACCCTCATCCTCTCCTTCCCACCCGTCCGCGGGAGATTCCGTGGAGCCGCTGTCCTCGAGTTACATGCTCTTCAAGGTGTTTTTTTTTTGCATCCTGCGCTGTCAGGGTCACATTAGAAACAGAGTAAATGATTATTTATATCGGGCAGACAAACTAAAGCCAAAATGAATGAAACTCATAATCGAAATTAGAAATTTAACGGATCTGTCATGAGGGCATTAAGCATCCACTTCAGCTGTGGCTGACTTTTGTCAGGTCATTCCACTCCAAGAGAACTCTAATAAATATATTTGAATGGCTTTTTACATTTTAAATTGAAATTTTCAAACATTACATTATGATGTTCTGAGCTCTGAGACCTTCTTTTCTCTAATGACTCTTAGAATTATGCAACAGCTTTTAATATTTGATTGGTGAGAGGAAACACCAGACCAAAAGAAGCGATATTATTTTAATGCTTCCATTTAATTACGCTTTTTGTTTTATGTGTCCAGGACATCGGCGTGAGCGAGGAGCCCAGCGCGGATCAGACCGACCTGTCGGCGAGTCCCCCTCCTCCCTACGTCCCGCCTCCTCCCCTCTCCCTGTCTGACATCACTGCCCACGAGCCGCAGGACAGGCTGGGCCACTCCGATGTCGCAGAGAGCCTGACCAATCCCGTGGAGGACGGAGAAGGGCAGGAAGGAGGCGCTGGGTTCGAGTTTGACGACAAGGAGGAAGACGGAGTGGAAGACCTGTCGAGGGTGACCGCGGAGCAGAACAAAGAAAGTCTGGAAGCAGAGGAGTGTGAGACAGACCAAGGTACGCCAGAAAAAGAAAACTCTTCTTACATACACGGCCTCTAGTGTCGTAGTGAAGATAGGCAAATAGTTCATCTGCTATATGTAATATATAACATTTACATTGATTGACTTGTGATTGGACGACAATCGACTCAACATCTTGATGGTTCATCCTCACAGGTGCAGACCAAAGTCTGGGAGTCTTGAATACACCTATGGAGGTACCACAGATGGACGGGATAGAACCAGAGCCGGGCCCTGAAGAACAGGACGAGAGGATGGAGGTTTCGGACCAACTGTCTCAAGACCTGCGGGAGAGCTTTGACCAAGCAGAGAATAAAGAGGAGTTACCGCAAGACGTGCATCCTTATCTCGGGAAGCTGGAACAGGAGGGTAGCCTCGGGTGTCCAGTGTCCATCGAAGAGCCGGGGGAGGAAGTGGACGGGTTGATTTTGTATCAAACAGTGGAGGAAGAGACAATGGAAAACTCTCTTGACACCGATACGTTGATGGGGAACACAACTGAGGAGTTTGTGCAAGCGAGAGGAATTCCAGAAAATTCCAGAGAGGATCTGGCAGATCAAGTGGACGAGATCTCCGAGGGGCAGATGGATCACGTTCCTCTTATGGACGTTCCAATGATTCAACCCTGTGACGAGACGGCAGGAAAGGCTGTGAAACAGCTCAACGCCAAACCCAGTGAGATGGAGCTGGAGAGCATTTACTCCCAATACGCACAACCCACCTGCCCTTCTGCTTCCATCTCATCCCCAACGGTCGCATCCAAGTCTGATGAAAGCACCTCAGAGAGCGGCAGAGTCAAAACTGAAGCCTCCACGGATCAGGACAACTTTCAAGGTACAGGTGAAGATCTGACTTCACCCATTGGCAGCAGAGACTGTAAGAATGGAGCTTTGACGTTCTCCTTTCATCAGGACAGCAAAGATAATCTGCTTGAACAAAATGAAATCAAAATTTCCCCTGCAAACAGTATTGACACAAAGCCAACTGATCTTAAGTTTTCTCTTTTACCAGACAGTGACGCTGAGAAGAAACCACTGCAACTGGAGCTGCCAATCAAGGTAGAAGAGACCAAGACAGAGACAGCTGAGGACGTCTATCCTGACAGCTCTGAAGTCAAACATGGGAAATTCTTTTCCTACGTTGTTTTGTCAGAAGACATGGTGACCAAGGCCGAGCAGTTAGACTATCCTGTCAAACCAGAAACACAGGAGACCAAACCCGAAGATCTCAGCCTTCCCATGAAGCCTGAGAGGTTAGACAGTAAACCTGAAGTCCTCCAGTTTGCAGCCTACTCGGATGGCGCCGAAATCAAACCTGAAGCAAAGCCAGTAGTTCTCGGGTTCGCCGCTTATCCAGACGGAGCCAAGCTCAAGACGGAAACAAAGCCAGACGGTCTGGAGTTCACAGCCTACCCGGACAGCTCTGAGATCAAACCTGAGGCCAAGCCAGAGGACCTCGAGTTCAGAGCTTTACCCGAGATCAAGGCTGAGACGAAGCAAGAGCTGTTGGAGGCGGACAGCACGGTCCTGACCCCGAAGCTGGAGCAGGTCGACGGGCTGGTGGACACGTCGGGAAGTCTGGTGGTGAAAGGCCAAGTGAAGGAGGAGAGACCAACTACACCAGGTAGATTCACGCCGGAGCCGAATTTATTATTAATTTATCTATTGATTAATCATCCAATCTATTGTTTAGTCTATAAAATGACAGCAAGCGATGACTAATTCCCATCACACCTGCCAGAGAGAAAGTTTTCTTTTCAAAGCTAACAGGTTTTTGCATCAAAGTGCTTCACAGACACACGCGGAATAAAAAAAACAGGTTTTAAACACTGATGAAAGCTGGAGAATGAAAGCAGGTCTTCAGGTTCATCTTAAAAGCATCAACAGTCTCAGCCTGTCTAATGGCCAGAGCTGAGGAGCTGCTAATGAAAACACCCTCTACCAACGAGCTGGGCACAGCCAAACATGCCACGGTGGGACAAATCTGAGGCGCCTGGTTGTTCTGTAGGAGAGTGAGAAGTTCTGTCATACGATGAGGCGAGACCGTGGACAGATTCACAGGAAACTAGAAGAGTTTTGTGAACGGGAAGCCAGTTTAAGGACGCAAGAACAGCGCTGATGTGGTCTTGTTTTCAGGCTGCAGACTTTTTAATTAGATGCAAACAGGAAATGGTTTCCTGAGAGATTCCTATGTTAAGTTATTGAGTCCTCCTTGATGACGTTGAGCTTTAACCCGTCATCCTCTTCCACAGTGCCCGTGGTGGAAGGTTATGTGAGCAGCCCGAGGTTCGCAGCTCCTATTTCCATCTGCGAGATTCCCGACAGCCTCCACGACGCGAGGGAGCCGACCATCGCTCAGCTGTTACAGGAGAAAGCACTTTACTCGTTTTCCGAGTGGCCGAAGGTACTGTGCTGTCCTTCAGGAAGTGTGTGAAGGTTCTCCGTCATCCAGGTCATCTTTTTTCAAGAAGGTGAAATCTGGTCGGAGATCTACAAGTCCAGTCGGCTCAGATTTAACCCTCTTGAAAAAAGTGTGTGTCTGTTCTGTGTCTGTTTCTTTATTAGGATACAAGTAAAGGTTGTTTTTAGTTTTTCTTCCTCTAGTTTGTCAGACTCAGACTCTGCCTACCCCTTCACATCATCCTCTTCACATCAGTGGTTCAGTCCTGTGCTGTTGTATCGCTCCCTGCAGGACCGGGTCATCATCAACCGCCTGGACAGCATCTGCCACGCCATCCTGAAGGGGAAGTGGCCTTCATCGAACGAGCAGTACGACTCGCCGGGCTCCCTGGCTGCCAACTCCTGCCTGGCCAACAGCTTAGCCCAACACCAGCACCACAGAACCCAGGGCTTTCTCCCCACCACGGCCGCGAGCACTGTGTCAGGTCAACCCAGAGTTCAGCAGGCGAGCCCCGCGCTCGGGTTCTCCATCCCTCCCCCTCTCACAAGACTACCCAAGGTGAGAACGTCCCACTGACCGGCTGACTGAATGAATGAATGAATGAACTCCCTCTGTTGTACATCTGTCATCTGTCCACATTTATTTCCACTATGTCACGCCATGGTTCATACAGGTGGTGTCCAGTTTGCACTGCTAACAGTGCTAACAGCGCTAACAGCGCTCATAATGAAGCTGGCTGCTGACAGACAGACAGGCGAGTTTCTTCAATAGAATAACAAAACAAATGTACATTTCTCACATCCATGAGAAATTCAAGTAAAAATACTTTTCACATGTTTATGATGTATCTTTGTTTTATGGCTCCACGCGTACAATAACTTCAATTATTGGCTGTTGAGGCAGAATAGAAGATAAAAGTGTCGAGCAGGTTTTCCGGATAGCACTGGGCACCTCGAGTTCACACCATCGCTTTGTTGCTTCCTGTAAAGTTCCCCGTCTCTGTAATGTGTACTGTTGATATTATACATGTTCATATCAGACTTGGGCCGGTCGTCACACTGTAAACATTTTCTTTAACGAGCATAGAAATATTAAACTTCAATTACACTCTACAAAAATATAGACACTTGTTTTTGCTCCCATTTTTTCATCCGTGCGCTCAGATTTGATTGGCTGGACCTTTTTTGTTTTCGTTGAAATGTCAGCCAGTCAGAGGCAGAGCGGGCCGGGTCATGACTTTACCCTCAGGAGGAAAAATAATTGGTATCTGTAGCTCTGTGTGAAGCAGCCGCAGTTCAGCGTCTAATAAAAGCCTTTTTTTCCAGACAAAGCTGCACATTTTAGAGTCCTTTATTGTGACAGTCCTGGGCGATTATCGTCCTGTTTAATCAGCATTTTGATGTGCCGTTCCTGTCAGGTGGATGGATTATCTCGGCCAAGCAGAAGTGCTCACTAACACAGTCTGTAAGCAGAATTTGAGGGAAATAAAGCTTTTGTGTGTCTTAGATCTTTTGCTTCAACTCTTAAAATATGGGAGCAAAAACAAACGTCGTGTTTATATTTTTGTTGAGTTTTCAGCGTAGATCAGGGAAACAGACGGACTGTGAGCTGCTTATTTGATTTTCAAACCAGGAAAGCTTTGGAGGTTTCTCCAGGCATCGACAGGAGAATCCAGATTAAGAGCTCACGGTTTGACCCAGGTCTGGTTGATAGCCGCCACTGTGTGTTGTGTCTCAGTCCATATGTATGTTTAACAAAGCCATCATCTCTCTCCCATTCTTGTCTACCCCTCACCCACCCTGTCCACCCTGACAGTACATGCAGCGGGGCGGGGCATGCGGGCGCGGAGCTTGGCGCCTCACCTCCTTGCCTCTCTTACAGGAGAGGCTCGTGGCTCCTCCCTATCTCCCCGAGCTCAAACGAGCGGGAGGTCGGAGGTCTTTCGACTATGAAGCTGCCGCAGCTGCAGCCGCCGCCAAGGTTTTAGCCGGGAAATCGGCAACGCCGTGCCATACCGCCGTCACCACGAGCTCCGGCAGCGCTGCTCCGGTGGTGGCCCCGCCCTCACACCGGAGTACCGGAGCCATGTTGATTAATGGCTGGCAAGAAACGGCCATTGATCTAACAAAGTCGTCCGGAGAAATAAGCACCACCAGCGCCGTTGGGGCAGGAGAAGCTGTGGTTGCACCGGTAATCGGCCAACAACACGGGGCCGGTGCCGGCAGCAGTCATAAGCTGCCGCCGCCACCCCCCATCACGGCGCCGCTGACGGGCTCCGTGGGAATAGACATGGCCGGGATACTGCAGGCCGGCCTCATCCATCCCGTAACGGGGCAAATAGTTAACGGAAGCCTGAGGGGAGATGACTCACTGAGGAGGAGGAGAGGCAGGAGGAGAAACGTTGAAGCTCTATACTCTGAGTTCACCAAGAGCAGAGGACTGCACCTCCCAGAGACACAGGTGGGTAGAGGGAGGAGGGCCTGGTCAGTGTTCAGGTTTTAAATGTTGTATGTGCATCAGTGTGAGAGGGAGAAATCACACCCGGGGCATTATGGGAGAAAAAAGATTGCATTCGAGAGGAAAATCCATTTCCCTCCCCAGAATTTCAAAACGTTGCAAACACCTCCACCTGTGTGTGCGTGTGTGTCTGTCCACCTGCAGGGCCGGGTGGAGGTGATCAGCCACTCCTCCGTCTCCTCCTCCACCTCCTCGCCGTCCCCGTCTCCTTCAGAGCGACCCGCCGGACCACCCACGCCGTCCTCCTCTTCTACGCCCACCCCGACCCAGACGCCTCCCCAGCCGGAGATCATCGCCATCGACAGAGAGGCGGCCAGCAAAGGTCTGATCGAGTGGCTGAGACAGAATCCGGGCTACAGCATGGATCTCCCCGCGTTCGCTCACGTGAGTCTGACGTTTTGTTCGGTTGTTTGGAGTCCTCGGCGCTCGTGCTCGGGGACATCTTGAGTCTCTCTTATGTCCTCTTTCCTCCGTCCTGTCCTGTCTCCTACTCCGCAGTCTGGAGCAGGTCTGTTACACGGTTTCGTGGAGCGTCCCAAGCAGAGGAGGCATCGCTGCAAAGACCCCACCAAGCTGGATATCAACTCTTTGACGGGAGAGGAGAGGGTTCCTGTTGTGCACAGAGGCACCGGACGCAGGGTAGAAAACACACACACGTACACACACACACACTCACAGAGTACATGAACATCAGTCCATTCACATGAACTTCTTTGTTGATGCGGTTCAGCCGAGAGAAAAAGTGAAAGCAGAAAAACTCCTAAATTTGAACCACATGCTGTGATTGTTGTAATATCATGCCGGTCTTCCTGACTTGCAGCTTGGTGGTGCTATGGCTCCGGCCATAAAGGAACTGTCCAGGTGGCTGGATGCCAACTCAGAGTACTATGTAGCTCCAGACTGGGCTGATGTGGTCAAACACTCTGTGAGTATAACGCACAGTAACAATGTTTGTCAGTCTTTGGTGACCTCTTCTTCCTCGTCTTGTTTTTACTCGTCATCGTTCGAATCTTCCCAAACTTTGTAGAGAAACGGAAAACCTGATTAACTGTTCCATTATTTCTTACTTTAACCTCCTCGTCTCCTTCTTGTGCAGGGTTTCCTCCCTGAGGGTATGTTCTCCCGGATCCTGACAGAACCAGTCAACAGAGACCCGGGTTCTCGGCGCCGCGGACGGCGGCCTCGCAACGAGATGCCTAAGCCCCTCCTGTCTGTCTCTGAATCCGCCACGTCCGGCCTGGGCCCGCCGCTCTTCATGAACGGTGGATTAATCGGCAGCATGGACTCCATGGTGGCCATGCAGAACCTCCGCGGAGGCATACCTGGAATTCCCATCTCCGGAATCATGGCGGCTGGATTCCCGCATGGCTTCTCTGCGGCCGTCCAGGCTAGCGGAGCTGGAGCATCAGCAGAAGATGCCAAGAATGGGTTGAGTATGCTACCCATGATGCTGCATGGCATCCCGCACCCCCACGGGGCTGCGATCCCTCAACACGCCTTGTTTAGCGTCGGCGCAATGATGGCGCACGCGCCACCGCCTCCTCACCCAGCTCCTCCTCTTCTTCTTCATTGTCCGCCGCAAAGGTCACCACGACAACCGCACCGTCTACAACCGAGGCAGCCAGCCCCTCGTCGACGACGCCCGCTGAGAGAGAGAGCGCCGCCTCCTCTGGCTCTGCCGGAGGTGAGAAGGAGAAGAGCCGGGAGGAGAAAGGAGCAGCAGAAGCCAACAAAAGGCCGGGAGGGGCGGAGGCAGCAGCCATTATTACCTCCACCAGCAGGGCACATCTTGGCTCTGCGCATCTCGGAGCCGGCACTGGCAGCCATCTTACCTTCAACCCCTTCCTGATCCCGGGCATGTCCCACGGCCTGCTGTACCCGCACATGTTCTTGCCGCACGGCGGCATCATGGCGCTGCCCGCTATGCCTCCTGGTGCTGTGGACGGCTCCCCGGGCAGCCCCAAGAGGAGGAGGAAGAGAGGGCGGGAGGAGGGGGAGAGAGAGGAGGAGAGGGAGAAGGCAGCGATGGGAAAGGTCGAGGAGAAAGAAAGTACAGTTAAAGCTAGCGTTGCCTCCCACCCGGCCTCCTCCTCATCTCCCTCCGGCCCCTCTACCTCGGCTCCAGACCCGGGCCTGTCTCCGACTGAAGAGCCCCAGACTGGGCAGGTTGACGGAGAGGATGGGCCTGCGGAGCCCCAGGAACCAGACTCCCATAACCATCTGGAGGGAGCGGGAACAGAGGAGAAAGAGGAAAGACTGGAGGACACAGGAGGGGAGGCAGCGGAGGAGGAGAAGCAGGACACTGAGGAGCAGAGACAGGTGGAAGGAGAGGAAGCATAGAGGAGGAGGAAACTGCAGAGAGGACAGAGACAGCCACTTCCTCCTCTCTCCTCCTGTCTCCTCCGTCGCTCTCTTTCTCGACTGAGCAACAGTGTAAAGTTTGTGCCGTGTCTGTCAGTCAATGTCCATGTAAAGACTTTTATTATGATGACGACTAATAATAACGATGATGATTATATTCACCTCGGTTATGTTTATATACCAAGACCCCACCCACCCTCCCCGCTCCCTCCTTGTATACAAAAAAAACTAGTGTAAGAAACGATCTTCTGTGTATTCTTCCCCTTCATTCTGCATCCAGACTGAGTCGGGAGGGACATTTCTCAACACACACACACACACACACACACACACACACTGTGTGCAGCTTTGGCAGTGATATCGATCGGGTTGTTAGCTCAAAGGTCCAAGATGATCTGTCGTAAAAAAAAAAGGTCCGGCCAAGCGGCTTCGGTTTGGTGTTTTTGCACGAGGAGGATGATGATGATGATGATGATGATGATGATGATGATGATGACGTTGGTGTCAGAGGTGGTTCCCTAAAGTCGTTTCAAATTTCTCACCACAGTTCGGGAATTCAGAGAAGCTGAAGCGAGCGAGCACTTACGAGTTTTATGTTCAAGGTCAGAAACCGAGCTTGTTCGCTGTTTTTGTTGTTTCTTTACATCCCTCACGCTCCATCTTCAGGATCATCAGTGTTCAAACACCTGCAGGCTAGATTAACCAGGAAGTGCGTCTTGGTGACACTCAAGAGTCTGAACCAGCATTCCCAAAACACACGACACTAAAAATCTTTTTTCCTCATCGATACTGAGAGAGAAATATAAAACATTAACCTAATATGCAAGACAGAAACAGACAGCAGCCCCGGATACTTTAAAAAACCTCAATATCATTCATGTGGCTTGTCTGTTTTTTGAAAAATGTGACTGTAATCTTGACTGAAAGCCCCAAAAACAGGTTAATTAATCCCCGGCATATCTTAATTGTAAGATAGCGTTGTCTGCCAGCTCCCCCGCGTTTTAGATTCTGTCATTCATAATATTTTTTTTCACTATCACTTTATTTTTATCAATGCTATGCCATTGCTGCTATAACTTCTTTATAAAAAGAAGTCTTCACTCTTCACACTAGAATTCCAAGAATTGGAACAGATGTTCAGAACAAACGCGCCACCTTCTCATGTGCTTTCATTGATAAAAGCAGAGAACAATCATGAGATCCATTTGTTTTGTTAAGTTTCAGATCATGTTCATGTTTTTTTGTTTTAAAAGGATTTCCCTTCAAGTGTTTAAAAACCTAATCAGACGTTAATGACAGACAGGAACGTCAGAGTGAAGCGCTCACTCTGGCCACCAGAGGGCGGTGTGATCCTGTCCTTTTTTTTTTCATTTCCTGGGGTTGTTTTTGGTCCCAAATTGAATTAACTTACAGCAAATCAACTAAAACAGTGGCTCAACATGAATTGTGCAAAATGACTGCTGTTGACATCATGACCTGTAGCATCATGTTTTTTTGGGGGGGGGGCATTGATTTCTTTCCAGTGTTGTTGTTCTGTGTTTAGGGAGATTGTATCCGCGCGTCGTCAACCGTCTGTCCAGTGAAAGGGAATATTCTGTTCTTCGTCATGGGGAACAGATAAAACAGGAAGAGGAGGGATACAAACTGAACAAGTGTGAAACACTTTGGTTGAGTGCCTCGTCGTTGCTCTCTGTTTCCTTTCTTTTCCTCAGATTAGTTTTAATAGCAGTTCATACTAAGAGTTTCTAAATATGTAAATCTATCGCTGTATATTGCTGTTTTTTTTGTTTTGGGCTTCTTTTTTTTTCTTTCTTTCACCGTTTATTTTGTTTCTCCGTTGGTTAAAAAAAAAAAAGAAATACTTGACAAATGCGAGGGGGGATTTTTGCATTGAGGTTAGTCCCAGTGTTTTCTGTATCAAACAGACTGTACTGTACATTCAATGGATGCAAGTCGCTGGTTTTATTCAGTCTTTTCAGAACAGGGTCTGTATTTTGGGGGTTTATGTCACAATGTTTCTGTTTATGACGTTGGACTTCACTTTTGTTTTGTTTTCATACATGAAAACATTATTTTTGCACAATGTCTTTTTGTGAATGTTAACCTGTTTCTGTACTGTCGTGTATTTCCTTTATATATATGTGTGTGTGAGTGTGTGAGAGAGTGCGTGATAATGGGAACGTGTCGGTGTGCATGCATGCGCACACGCTTTGCTGTGGAGCTGTTTCTTCTTCTTGTCTCGTCCTTACAGGTCTCATTTCTTGTTGGGGGGGGGGAAAAACATAGTTGTTGCCTTGTCACAAGTTTGTGGCTACATATAATTTATTATACTTTTCTTTTGCTTTGCCAAACTCTCACCAAATATGACATTCTTTCTCCTAGTTTCATTATGTATTATTCAAAGTAAATGCCTTATTTAGCTAGTTTTTTTTTGTATAGATGTTCTGTTACATCTTCATATACAGTCATGTTATTGTGCGTGTGTTCAGTTTGTCCTTTGCTTGTACACGGCCTTGGTGATGTGTATTATCTTCAAAAGACAGCAGTAATGTGAAGGTACCACTTTAAGTCAATCAGTCATCCCTCAAAGCACAAATGGAGAGTTAACAAAAAGTGACTGTTTTCTTACCAGTGCCTCTAAAAGTTACTTTAGTTTCACTTTTTGTGATGTCAGCATCACTTCTCTGTAGTGACATCATCGTTGGGGAAAATGATTTAACATTTGTTGGATTTCACCATTCGCAGATGATGCCATGTTGTTCGTTAAGAGGAAATTCTGTCCATGGTGACTTTTTACTCACAAACTCCTTTTGAAGAGATTTGGAAACCCGAGTGAGATGTCAGTCGAGGTAAAGAGCCTGAGCCTCCCTCAGCTTAAAAACAAAACAAATTGAAACTCTTTTTGAATCCAACCAAAAGTAAACGCACAAATTAGTCGACTCTGAATCATAACTGTTGTACGGAACCGCACGGCGCAGCGGAAACTCTTCTGGGTCAACTTTAGCGTTCCCTCTAATAAACCTGAGCCTCACACTCTGAAACAGGATGTGATGTCATGGTTCAGGTGTGGAGAGCCGTGCAGACCAGTTCAAGATCAACAAAACCTGAACTTTGAAGTTTCTGGCAGATTGAGCAGGTATTTGTGGATATTGGTGGCACCTTTATCTCGCACATTCACACAGTGGTTAGTTCAGATTCCTGTTAGGCAGCTTGGTAGCAGCCGAAGGGTTCTGTAAGTGTACGCGGTCCAGATTTAGGTTTCAGTTTTAGGCTGGAGGCAAACATGTCCGCATGGTTGATGTTTCTGAATGGCAAACCTTGAACAAGGGGACTGTTCACTTTTGTTACTTTGGGCTTGCCACAAAGATTGTTTGACATTTGGAAAGCTGCAGGAGGTTCAAGCTACTTACCTCAAATAACATTCTTACTCGTGTTTACCTGAGTTGAGGATTACAATGTTACGGGAGTAAGCTAAAGTTTGTGGAGTACCAGAATTTCCCTTCAAGGATGGCGATTTAATCCCACACTATTCCCTTACTGTACGAGGCCTTCTGTTTGGCATCTAGGATGATAACACACACACACACACACACACACACAGTATGTATCCAGCTCAAGTATTTGATTGTTCTCGTGTGTTTGTCGAGATTCCTGGAAGAAAAAAAAAAGAAAAATCAGTAAATCAGAAGTGGAAGCCGTTCGTTTTGTTCCACGGCCAAATTAATCTGAAAGTTTCAAAAGGAGTTTTAACCCCACAGCCCGCGTACGCACATCACTTCCTGTTACTGGCTTGTAGGTTCAGTTTGTGGCCACAGTTGGAGGTCAAAGCGACGGCTCTGTATTCGTCTGTTGGTGTCACACCATGCCTTCTTTAACAGTGTTCTTTCTTTTCATTGAAGTCCTTTTGGTTAACTTAAATGTTCTTCAGAACGGTCACCTCAAAATGTTGTAAACGTTTATCTCTTATCATAAATAATGTATTTATTGTATAGTTCTCGTCTTTACATCGTTGTCTCATGACTGATTATTGGCTGGTTTTGTTACTCTTGAACGTGTCCTAAAAGACAAAAGACATTTTGGTTCACATGGAAGTTAAACTGTCTGCTTCTCTTCGCAGCCCTCATCACCTGCTAATCTGCTTTTTTTAAAAGTGTAACTTCACAGTAAAGACTGCCCAGAATACCTCCTCTCTATTTTCTCAGCATAGTAAGGGGAACTGAGCTACACGTGCCATACAGTAATACTCAAATGTGAGACCACTTCCTGGGATTGTTGGGCTGAAACAGCTGTGAGGCGTCAGGATGGAGCTAACAGCAACATTTTAGGAGATGACTGAAAACGAGCGCACACCTGAACAAGAACGCAGGCATAAATTTACACAATATAGTCCTGTGACTTATATTTTTTTCTTTCTTTTGGAGGGAAAATGTCTGACACTCTTTGATTCGCCTGATTCGATTGTTATTCACTGCAGATCCGGTTTCAGAATCAGAGGACAGCTGCTCTATTTTTTGTTTTGTTTTTCCTTTTCATACTTTCCTAAACGTCTCGTCTCTAAAGCGACTATTCCAGAGAAATGTTTATGAGCATCTTGTCACCAGTTGTTGGCCTGATTAGTTCAAGTTGGCAGGTAACCAAACCATCACATTCTGGTTCTACTGTTTGACTTGCACATGAGAGACCTGGTTCGGACCGCCTGCATTTACCACCGTCACTCTGTTCTTGATTACGTTCGGGGCTGCCGGCGGGTTTTTTTTTTGTCTCTTGAAGACTGGCCTTCATTTATTTTAGAGGGTCCGCCACGTTCAGGCCTCCTAGTTGGGAAATAACTGCCCTGCTAAAGTGTCCTTAAACAAGAGACACCGAAACCCCCGTCAGCTGATTTGTAGCTGACCGTGACCTTTGACCTCCCTGTAGAAGGAGGCCAGTTCCGGTTTGTAATAGGATAAAGATGAAATCTAAAACGAAGAAAGGAAAAGAGGGGGGGGGGCGTAGTCAGGTCATCAGAGAGCCACTCCGAAAGTTCTCATTTACGGTGACAAATCTGACCAACAGATGTGTCACTTAATGCTTAAAACCACGTTGATTCATTCAAAAACTGAAATATTAAAAGCAATTTGACGTCGTGTCAGGACATGGTTTGTCTTAATTCATTTCAGGCTGGTTTCACAGACACTGACATATTTTCCTGGCAGAGGAGGTGAATTTATTTCACTGTGTGTAATATTTAGATATCAAGATATTTAAGACTTCCTTGTCCACTCGCAGGAAGCTTCCATCCATCCATCTTATTGTTTACAAGTGGCGCACATCATTGGGCAGAACAGCAGCAAGATCAACTTCTAAATAATTCCAGTTAACGGCGAAGGTGAAAACTCGTGTCTGTGAAACCACCCAGCTCAGTATTACACATGTAGGACAAGTTAAATCATGTTCAAGCGTTCACAGCCCCTGTACTAGCATCACTGAACCGAGTGCAGAGTAATCCACCAGGATGTTCTTCTTCTAAAAAACAAAGAAAGTGGTGAAAAGACAAAGAAGTGTCTGCTCCTGAAGTCAGGTTCTTTACTAAGTTCTGTGGTGGGGTTTTTAATCTTTTTCCTTTCTTTTTGTTTCTTATTTGTAACTATAGCTCTCTGTATTCCCATGTGGACCAATCTCATGAGTCAAAACATGGTATGTGTGATCTTTTATTGTGCAATAAAAGATGACTTTCAACTTTCTTTTGCCCTTTGGTGCTTAATTTACAAAGTATGTGAAGATTTCTGTATGATGTCTGTGATTTCTTCATTTTGTCTCGACTTTCAGATTCTTTTGACACCGATGACCCTGAAGGTCTCCGGCAGCGTGTTTGTTTCTCTTTCTGCGTCAGTGCATGCTGGGAAAGACAGCGCCGGTCCTGTAATGCTGAAAAAGAGAAGAGCATCAGTGAAAACTGCCCAATGAAAATGGGATATTTCGTGTCTCGTAATGGAAGAGACTGGACTACAAACATGGCAGCAGCAAGAGCTGCAGATTTTGTAACCTTGCGATGTTTTCCTGAGAAGGACTTAAATGATGAAATCAGTCATAAATAAGAGAGATGTATAGATGGTGCTATGCTGGTGTTAAACAGTCTGACAGATGTTGGAATGACTCGCTGAGAAAGTACAGGATAAAAACACACTCCTGCTGTCGTCACATGTATAGTCAGTAAAAATGTGCAAACGAGACTGCAGCATCAAAATATACATTTATTGAAACATACATTCATGTTGTGGAATAAAAATCCCATTCAGTCGTAGAGAGGTTGATAAATACACAGACGACAGGATAGCCAATGAACAGAGAGATCAGCTGTGAGCAAAGAAGGAACACCCACGCGCTCGGCCACGCTCCGCTTGTGCAACATCAGCTAGGACAGGCAAATGCAAAGGCTGCCGGCTTCACCAATTCAGCGTTTCAGTGGTGACTTCAGCGTGCGGTCAATTAAATACTTCAAATGTGATTTAAGGTTTCTGGGATTCCTTCGAAACGCAGTAGGCGATACTCGTCTGTATTTACATTTTTTTTTTAATTCAGAAAACAAACAGCCGTCCGGTAAAATATACTTTAATGAGATGATTAAAAAAATAGATTTCAAAGCGGAAGTCAGGCACTCGTTGGCAGCTTTTCTTCAGCTTCAGAGTTACCGAGTGATCGTGTTACTTTACAGAGACCTGACTGGAAACAGCAGGTAACACATCACCAGGATGTTCAGCGTAGAAGCCTTTCGTCATCTTTGATCTAATATCTTTGAATTATGGAAATGTGTAAATCTGCTGAGGACTTACTGCAGAGTTTATCTGAAGCTGCAGGACTGTCACATTTAGTGAATTAAAGGTTTCCTGTGGAGTTCTGGACTACAAGTAATGCAATGAACAGTTTTATTAGCAGGCCCACAGACACGTGGACACAGTCACAGTTTCTCTGATCAACGGGTACGGCACTGAAGACAAAGATGGATGTAAAATATACACATTTTAAACTTTTGAGAAAATTTGGCTTTGTGGGCTTGAAGTTGAGGCCGTTTCCATCGATGTGTTTTGACACTCTTTGAAGTATGACAATAGAAAAGTTTGATGGAAGCTGTAATATTTGAAAAAAAAACAGGTTTTGCTTTTTTCTAAAAGTTTTAATGATCTTAATGAAACACTTTGTTTTCCTCTGTAACACATCCACGATCGCTCCACACAGATCTGATGTAACAAAACAAACACACAGATTACATCCTGTTTACTGCTTCTCCTCTAACTACGCCATCGCGCTGCGTCTTCTTCTGGTTTTCTGACTGTGAAATTGCAGCCACCTGCTGCTACCTCGTGAACCAACTCTTAATATTCACACGGTGTGGATCTGCTGATCGTTTAGAAGGTAGAAACATGGATGTTGTAACTTGTTGAGAATCTCTTCATCTGAACAAACTTTAAGAAAACTCCACAGGAAACCTTTAATCTCATATTTGCTTGAATCTCGATTTTGTGAACCGGATCCAGTTTCTGACTTTTGGCAGAAATGTTTAATTAGATTTAAAATGATATTCAAATGTTCGGTGATTGCACATGAAACTGGATTCATCCAGTTTCCTTTTGTTGCAACACATCTTGGGTTAGGAACTTTGACTCATAGGTCACAACACAAGAATTTCTTAGTCACATACATAATTGTTCATTCGGAGTTTCCAGTAAACAAGGCTCTGTTGAGTGGCAGTGTGTTTTAATAAAGTTACTGATTGGAAACATAATAAACAATGATTTGCTCCCGCTGATGTCAGCTGACTGATATTCCAGCATGCGTCAGGTGTCGTGGTGAGCCGTACGTCTCGCCGTGCGTACCGCCTCATCCTCGGGCGTCCCCGTGCTCTCCGCCGGCGTCTGTCGTCGAGTTCGGCGAGTTGCCAGCGTTGTTGTTGGCGAGCAGCCGTTGTCGTTTTCTCTCCTTCTTCCTGCCGAGTCCTCCATTTTTATTATTTCTTCTTTCTGACATGAAAGGAAAGTGAATTTCCATCAGACACTTCATCTGTCAATGTTTCCTCTTTAATCGGCGCTGTAAGCAACTCATTTACTGATTTGAAACTTCTTAATTTAGCTGAAGCTGAAATGTGAAAGTTGTAATATTACATAAAAGATCGACCCATTAAATATGGTCGTTCTAAATGAGTTATTTCTGACTCAGACATCTTTAAAAATCTCTTTTAAATCTAATTTACATTCATTACAACCATTCATCAAGCTTCTTCATTGACTTTAGATCGTAGGAAATAGAAACTTTAATAACGCTGCAGCTGTTGTTCATATTTTCATAAGAGGTTCAAACTGTTTTGGGAAGTTTATGTGGAAACGCTGACTAATGTCGAGTTGCACAATTTACAAGTAGAAACTCGTAATTACATTAAAAGCAGAAAAACATGAAAAACCAACAACACACACTTCAGCTTCGGGCCTGCGGGTGTTTCCCATCGCGGTTGTTGACAGCATGCTAGCAAACTGCATTACCCATGATTCAAATCATTTTCTCTTCTTAAATCAGGGGCAACTGGACTTGATTTTAGATCCATGAAGACATTTCACCTTTCATCCAAGAGGCGTCTTCATTTCTGACTGACTGCTGGAGAATTTAGCCTCGGCGGGTTCTTTTGTCACGGCGGCCAGCGCAGGTGTTTCCAGTGATACTGATGAAGGTTCCCGTTCTGGAAGCCTCTTGGATGGGAGGTGAAACGTCTTCATGGATCTACAACCAAGTCTGTTTGCCCCGGATTGAACTCCCCTTAAAGGAAGATGGACGACAGAGAACCTTCATGCTGCGTGCGTACAGAGTTACACAGTCGCTGCAGATTGAACCATGAACTGATGATTCCTGGAGATTCCTCAAACAGTTAAAATAAATCCCACTAAAACTTTCTTCAGTTTTTAAGACCTCCGAAACCAGAATAACAAAACACATGTTAAATGATCCGGTCACACTGCTGCACAAGGTGAGAGTTTATCTTACGCACTAGAATCTCATAAAATCGTCTTGAATTGGTCGAACGGCGTCGTCCTTCAGGGACGAGCTTCCTATCACCGCTGAGTAAATGACATATTTTATAACTGGTCACCCAAACAGTGACTGAAATAACTCTCGATGAATTTTGAGCAGAATATTTCTCTTTATACTTTTTATTCAACTCTGTCCGTATCGTGTTTTTGTTAAATCTTCAACAGTCATCCTGTCATATGGAGGCTGTTTGCCTTCCCTGTTTCTCCCTTATGTTTCTTGTCTGCATGTGTGTGTGTGTGTGTGTGTGTGTGTGTGTGTGTGTCGCTGGGCGTGGCCTCCACTTTCCCTCTCACCTGCCTGATTGCCTCACCGCCTGTTCCTCATTCACAATCAGCTGCGGCGGTACAAGAGAGCGGCTCTTCCTCTCAGACTCTGGCCGTGTTGATAAAAGCGCTCGGGGCTGATTCCGTGTTTGTTTGTGGCTCTCTGTGACTAATCTGTGATCTCCATCTGTTTTAAGACAAACCTCCCTCTGCCATCCTCCTGCCACGTCCATCTCAGTTAGTTCACTCCTGCGCGCTTGGCTTCGTGCCCCAGCAGCCTTGCATCACCCCCGGACAGCCCCGCCACCGCATCACCTACTCTGGTGTTTGCAATAAACTTTGCATATTGAGATATTTAATCATTCGACACACACGTAGTCTTTCAGGGTTTCCTTCCAGGGTTTCAATGCAGGACAGGAAGTTCATATTTTGAATAATTCTCTAAATAAAGTGTTTCTTTTAAAAAATAAATGAACTCCTGAGATGTAGGCTCACTGCATATTTTGTCTTACAGCCTTTCAAATCAACCCTGTGACCCTCATACGAGAGGTCGAACAGAAACCTGTGTGGTGTGTGTGAGCTTGGAGGACCAGAGGCTACCAGACTCCGGACAGCTGGTCCGCACCTTAAAAGTTTCACATCACTGCACATAATAAAAAGAGAGGCTGCCAAACCAAATTGTCAGTTCCTCTGACTTCCCTCCGTCAGTCGTCCACGTTTCAGCAAAAGATTGTGGAAAAATGCAGAAGTGGCTGAATACTTATTTCACGCACGTGTGAATGTCGTTCAGGTGTTTGGGAGTCTTAGATTCGGATCCAGGGTAATTACTGTGAAGAATTATGAGGACTGCCGTACTGGATACTGCTGATCAATCTGACAAGTGTCAGTAAAGTATTCTCGATGATGTATCGCTGCCTCAGGAGGAGAATTTTTAGCCGCAAGTATGCAGAAAGAGAGAAGAGCTTTTAGAGCGTCCACGGAGATCTGATCTGTTCCATGTTGTGAACACAGAGATACATCAGATTTGATGTCATTTTAAAAGCCAGAGGACTTCAGATCAAAACTTTTTAGTGGGTTTGAACTCACTAAATAAATGTGATGATATTGAACAATACATCATTACATATCAGATTGAGGCTTCTCCCTTTATCTGCTGTCTCGTGCTATTAAAGCAGCAGTTTATAGATAGAAGATGTGGTTTTGATGTTCAGCGACGGACACGAGAGCTTCAGTATTTTTTGGCTCTGGTTTAAAAGTAGAATCATTTCTATAATATACAGCGCTGAGACTGATTTAGAGGTTGGTTGGACATCAGAGAGTAAAAACAAATGCAGGCAGGAACGAAAGAAGAAAAGCAGCCAAAGCAAAACTCTCTAACTCTTCTTAATAAGAGGCCAGAGAAATATTTTTGACCAACGCTGCAGTTGCATGTATTGTCCGTAAATTGCACTGCAGGCCTGATTATTCCTGATGTTGCATGTTCAGACGGTCCTGACCTCCTTCTGTCACTCTACATCAGCATGCACCAGCTCAGCCTCGTCACGTCACTCCTGCCGTCTCTCCGTTGACTCCATGTTTGTTTACTGACTTTAAAATGTTAGTGATCATTTCTGAAGCTCGTCTGGATCTGGGTCTGATTCTGGCTCCAAGCTACACAGCAGAGATGTTAACCTCATGGACGTCAGTTCAGATCCTCAGCAGAGTTCCTTCTGGCTGTTCCACTTAAATCTAAAGGTGACTTTACTTTTACTATCAGGGCCCCGCGTCTTTGAACGACCTGCCCGAGGAGACACTGACTTCTCTTAAATCACTGCTTTTATCTGTGTTGCCTTCCTCATCATCATCTTCGTCTCCCCTCTTATGTTTTTGTCTTGCTTTTGTGTGCTACGTGACCATAGTCTGAAAAATGTCCCGTCGGACTGAAAGCTCATTTGTCCAGCGTATAATTTGGAGCAACGGGCTTTCATCCAATGCTACATTTCAGAAATCGGAACAATCGCACGGCCCCACCCTGACCACCTCCCTAAGATGATGCACCGTGTAATAACAGAACACAGCGTGAGGGAATTTTCTGTTGTCGCACGCCAGATATGGAGGTTACGCAGATTTTGGACGGCACTGAAACAAAAAACAGGTGAGGGCGGCCTATAAGAGCGCAGCGTTCGTCAGAGCTGAAGCAGGCAAAGATGAACAATTATTTAGAACAGGAATCCAAATTGTTTCAATATATTTGCAGCTTGGCTTTTTTCACTTTTCCCACCAACTTTTTTGTTACTTCGTTTTCAACTTCGCTGAACGCTGCAGGAAACATTTCCTGCTGGGTTCAGCGCTGGGAAAACCACGACTGATTCAGAAAGAATTATATTTTCTTTCTCTCGTTCTATCCAAAACATGTGGACGAACGCTGTGCACAAATTATCAGAGATACAGGAAATGCAGATGGTGCTTTTACTGTGTCGTGCATCCATCAGTCTGAACTACTGGTTGCCCATGGGCAGCTCTCTGTGGTGGAGTGGCAGTGTTGCTCAGAGGCACATCACTTGCAGTTTGGGGGGGCACAACCCACAAACCAGCACCAAAGTATCTGTCAACCAAAAGAACTCGCAGCGTCGCAGCGAAAGCTTAATTCCACGCCGGAGGTCAGTCGCAGCTTCTCACACGTCCGCTGATGTTTTGTTGTTTATCTCTCGCGTCAGAAGCCAAACTGATGAGAAGAGCTCAGCTCTGTGTGTTTACACCAGACTTCCCCCCTTCAGTTATAGGAAGGCTGCAGTGCCACGCCGTAATGCCCCGCTGTCATCTGCCCTTCATTAGTAACCAGAGTTCAGAGATTGGGTTTTTCGAATCCCTGACTGTCTCCTCTCCTCATCCTGCTCCTTAAATCTCTTCCTCTCCTCTTCCAGCTTTGTCTCGATGAACTCCTTCTCTCCTCTTCTGCTCTGTCATGCCCTCGTTCCTGTAATCTGTACTTCATTAGTGATGCTGTCACAATGGCTTCGACTTGGACGCTGCGCTGATGACTGGGAATAAAGACAGGCTGTCCTGAAATGCCTCTCCACTTTCTGTACATTTGCCTTTAGTGTACGTGTACGAGACAAATGATTTTTCAGCGTGCCTCCCTCCACACGTGGAGGTTTTCTACGGGGGATAGCAGGTGGCTCAGGATTAAACAGAGGAGGTGGAAAATTGGAAATTTTAATTTCACATCATTGGAGGAGATTATTAAGATGTCTAAGCACATGAAAGTCACATGAATTGCTAAACAAAGTGGTTTGGTTGCTGATTTAAACGATCAACAACCACAGTGACGAGAGTGAGCGGCAGACAGGCGTCATTGTCGCCAACTTCTTCTTTATTGACTGAACTTCAGAAGCTGGACGACGTAGCGACGTAACGGCACTCCAGTCTGAACATCCGGCCTCCTTCACTGTGCTCCTGGTCTAATGCTAAGGCCACATCACCCCTGTGCTGGCCTCTCCTCGCTGATTTACTCTGTTTTTGTGGCTCTTCAGGGGCTAGCTGCTCAAACCTTTTAACCCTTTTCAGCGCTCTTTGGCTGTCTCGATTGTAAAGCCTCTTGTGCCGCCTCCTCCTGCTGTTGATTCGAAGCACATTTCTCCTTCTTACGCCTTGAATCCGCCGCTTGCATGTTGCATCGATGACGTGGTTTTGTTCTGGTCCATTTCAGATTTGGAGCACTGTTATTAGATGATTTCTGTTTTTGTCTGTTTTATTTTGAAAACTGACATCCTGTCCTTCCTGTGTCTGACTTCCTGTCGGCTTGATGTTTTAATGCATTGACTACGAATGTAGTCCTCTCTGATGGATGCATCAGAGTTCACACCCAAACACACGTTGACCAAACGTGTGAGTCGAGGCAAACCTGCTGCTAACCACACCTGGTACACAAACGGAGACAGCAGACCAGATGAGTTGGAGCTGGTCTGTCATGAGAGCGAGCCGTCCCTCAGCCATCTTAACCGAATCAAGCGTTATGCTAAAAGTGCCGCGCTCATCACATAACATCCTCACCACAGGCAGACTAAACACACTTACGTACACACTCACACACACACGTATACTCCCTCGTCATGTTTGTACACGCAGCAACACAAATGTTGTCCTTGTGGCTATCCTATTGAATTCCATTTATTCTCTAAAACTCGAAATATACGACCACATCACAAACGCTTCGTTGGATACGCTCATTTTGTCCCGATGCTAAACTTCCCTGTCAAACAATGAAAACAGACATCATGTGTTTCCACGTATGCGCTGTTAGACTCTGGCATGTTTCCGACTCTACAAACGCTTCCATTGGAAGTCTCAGCTTTAAGACCGAAGTAGTCTGACTGTACAGGAAGATTGTTGGCTCGCTGCCTCGTCCTTTTGTCCCACTTTTTTTCTGATTGGCCGACTTCTGGAAGCCTACGGAGACGCGGCGCCCGGCGTTTGTGAGCGCCACGATATCCTCTCGACACGGCACATGAAAGCAACACTAACTTAGCTCGGAAAATAGTGATGGGGATCACTGAGTTTGATGAATTTAATGTTTGTCAGACCACAAATGAGAATAATTAGGTTGGAAAAACGATAAACGCCACTGGAGCGAAGTGTTTCTGGGAGCCGAGATCTTTGGATCACCTGCGGCGCCACTTCTCCGAGCTCTGTCACGAATCGGTGGCTGTGTGTGTGTACGGCTAAACAGTTTCTCCTGAATATGTTCTCTTTGCATTTCTCATTGGATTTTGCT
Source organism: Nibea albiflora (assembly GCA_014281875.1). Lineage (NCBI taxonomy): Eukaryota > Metazoa > Chordata > Actinopteri > Sciaenidae > Nibea > Nibea albiflora. Next base: position 25,817,704 of record CM024790.1, read on the forward strand.
GATTTCACAGTCTTTATGTGGGACCTAGACGATATATCCATCTCTTTGTACAACATGAAATCCAGTATTGGTTTGACTAAGATGCTGGGATTATCCTCTTGCTGTACTGACTCCACGCTCAACACTCGTCCTGCACGTTGCTATAGTGGATGATAAATCTGCATTAAGACAGAAGCATCATGAAGAGATGCCTGACTGCAGAGTCATTTCCTGTATCTGGGTCACGTGGGCAGGTCCTGAGTGAACGTGAGCTCATGAGCGACAGTCTCGCACTGGGATCGCCCCCCAGGAGGAGCTGGAATGCGCTGCTGGAACGTCGTGCTGCCACCACAACCAGATCCCGGATGAGCGGGAGGAAATGTTATATTTACGTTTTTTTTATGTTGTCTGTATTGTGAAATATGTTTGGTATTTTCTTACAGTGGCTGAACGATGCCGACATTTCCTTCGTGTTTCAAGCTGATTTCTTTTCAAAACTGTCTCCATATTTCTCAGAAGAGGAGAATGTTTTGGGAACACTCCTCTTAATCCCCTGGATGGAGATATTTCATGACTAAAAGATAACATGCAATGTTTGAGCAGTATCTCCACTTGTTTCACGTCTCATCAACTCCTCCATGAAAGCTCACACAGGAGGAGAGCGTTCGGGCCTCGGCGGTCCACTCTACAGACATGCAGACCAGAAAAGAGCTGGTGTGGGGCATGCTGTTGAAGTGATTGATTGAAATATGTGTTTTACACATACACATGGAAGGTTTGGCCTTGTGTGACGCACAATATCTGACACCATATCGTGAATATGTCAGTATTAAAATGAAGCACAGGGTTCTCGGGATCAATCATCTGGACAGAAGTGTTTTGTAATTTTATAAACTATTATGGCATGATTCAACCCAAAGTTGATAAACCATAGATTTGATGAAGAATTGTCAAATTATCAACTATATACAGCCATATAGTGCCCTAACATAACATAACATACCCAAATCATTGACGTTTTACAAAGGACGTGGGAAATATGTCAGACATGTTTTGACCTATTTCTACATAGAAAATGGTTGAAGTGTCTTGGATGAGATATAAATGCAGCCTTTTCAACCCTAAAGTGCTTCACAGTTTGCCTCTCATTGATCCAGTAAACACACACTTACACACCAATGATGGTGAAGCTGCCCCAACCTTTTGAACCACAGCTGTCCCAGATACACCACAAATAAGGTCACATGCCGACACTAATGCTGTAATGTGTTGTGAAACCTTTACGGCACGCAAATGTTTCATAACTCAGACGTTCTGTCATGCTTTATATCAATAAGCAAGTGCAGTAGGCGCAGGTCTCTGTAATTACTGTAAGTAGTACACCTGTCTCCACTTTATGAGCAAGTCTTAATGAGGTCTTTGACATCCGTGCAGCTTCAGCTCTCAGACATGCTCAAATATCAGATGAGGGACGCGTCGTGCGGAATAATTCTCCGCATGCGAGTTGTAAAATAAGCGGAACGGCGGGGCATCTTTGATACATTCAGAACTTCAAACCAGCGAATACAAACGCCGCCTGTGGAGCAGGCTAAATCTGCGGATTCTTGATGGGCTGATAAAAACTTCATAAAAGTGCTCTGAATTGGACTGAATCCAGTCAAATTGAATCAGTCACACTAACACAAAACCTCCTGAAAATGTCTGGAATCCACCTACAAACATACTTTTCTCATCTCACTTGCCCACAAGTTTGAGAGTAGGAAGAAAAATCTCATCACTATTTTTCACTTACTTGAAAGTGAGAAAAAAAAAAAAGCTGTGTGTAGCGAGCTCCTTGTTCTCTAATGAATACCTGTTGTCCAGGGTTTAAGTTGCCCCGAGGCTACGTCTGCACCGGGATCTGCGATATGCGTTAACTTAATGCATATGATAGTCAGGGGAAAATGTACTTTAGCTCGCTGTCTGTGTTGTGTTACACTGTAAGCTCTACCCAGATCCACGTGTAGGTGGATGAGAAGGCCACTGAGCTCTGCGCTGTAACTGCTGGGTTGGTTGGATATAAGATAAGTTCTTTGTAAGAATACGACTGCATGAGATACGAGATACGGAGCTGTAACTGACAGAACTCCTCAGTGCACTTTGGAAAACTGGGATATAAACTTATATTCTGCTAAAACACGCGCATGAAATGGGCAAATGTTTGTAAACTAAATATGCACTGATGCTTCAGACCTTCAGACCCCGCAGAGTCTGTTCTGTATTTCAGTTCCCAGGAGCGTTCAGTCATTCCCAGTGCATCAAAACATGGAAATTACAGGCCTGAGCTTTGTATTGTAGATAGTTTGAGTTGTTGTCAATAACTTGAACTGAAAATATACATCATTACACTGATGGTGTACAAATGTCACTGCATAGATAGGTTTTAAAAAAGTACAAATCCTGTATATTTGCTATCAAATTAAAGAAATGTTCAACAGAGTCTGCCATCTTGAACTTCCATGTTTCTAAGATGACCACAACAGACAAACACTGGCTCGACGTGTGGCCTTCACGTGTTTCGCAGTTTCTTCTTTAAGCTGGAAAGGTAAAGGTGAGGTTGTTTCCTGTTTCCTGAAAGAAGTTTGCACAAAGACGAAGACCATGTGCCCGTTATTTTGCCTCATCACCTAAATCTGAGCATGTGAAATAAGCTTCCTGTGTCTGGAATGTAAAGTAGGTTCCTCAAAGAATTTGACAGATTTGTGCTGAAAGGTTAAGTGAGAGTCAGGAAGCATTAGAGCGCGTTGGAACATCAGTATAATACTTTAAAGTATCTCTGCCTGAGAGCACACTGTAAGCTGCATTAACTGACTTCAGCGCTGAGGCGCTTTGCGGACAAACTGTTGAATATTTAGCTCCACAGGTTTGAATTCAGCGAGGGATAAATTAGATCATGATAGTTCCCTCGCTGCCAGAAGCATCCACTGCACATCTGTTCTCAGTGGTGGTTAAAGAAAAAAGAAAACTGGCCCTGGGAATTTGAGGCAGACTGGCCCGTCACCACAGAGCCACAGAAAACTGCACTGATCCTGCCATGTCTCCTGCAGTACAAGCACATTAGCATGATTAAAGATGCAACAAATTTGTATTGAGCTTAAACTTCTGATATACACAAACATCCCATTTAAATGTCAGATACGTCTTCTGTTGATGAACATTTGTTAATGTGAAATAAAATCAAATCTACATACAGTGGGGGGAGATAAGGATTCAACACGTCAACATTTGTTCCGTTACACATATTTCCAGTTGAGCTATTCACATGAAATTTAGAGCAGACATTGGTATTAAGTCAATAAAACTACACAGATAAAGAAATCGTAACGTTGTCACTGCAAACTTCTACACAAAGTATTAAATCTATTTCATTCACCTTTTTCCTGTCATCCCACTTTATTTTTATGGAGTGGAATGTTATGACTTCTTTATCAGTGTACTTTTATTGAGTTCATACAAATGTCTGGTCTACATTTCATGTGAATAGCTGCTGTTTGTTGTCCCTTAATATGCCACATAGGAAGTCCGTAGTCTGGCGGTGCGGCAGTGGATACTTCTGCATCGCTTGCCACATGGAACAGGGTGAACATTTTTGTGCACCACTGTGTCAGATTATTGATTTCCTCCTGATATGAATCATCATTGTTTATTTTGTCGTGAGGGTGATGTGATCCATAAACTTCCCAACAGAGCCGTGGGTGTACAGCATGACCAATAGTGGGCTAAGCACTCAGCCCTGAGGGGCTCCGACGTAGGTGGAGGAGGTGTAGCCCCCCAATCCAAACTGTCTGGTGTCTGTTTGTGAAAAAAATCCAATATCCAGATGCAGCGGTGTTCAATCCCAGAGAGTTTGTCAAACAATTTCACGGAGGAGACTGTATTGAAAGCCGAGCTGAAATTTATTAGCCAGGTAGGCCAGACAGACTAATGTTGGACGTGTACAATTTCATGTTGGTGCTGTTGGACTCAGCACAGGCCTACAGCTCAGCTAGAACATTTCCACCATCCCTGTCTGTTCAGTGGTCAAAGAAATACATCATGCAATAAAAATCCACACCGGCAGGATTTCTGAGGAACGCCAAGGCGCCAACGCCAAGGCCCCCCAGTGTACTTATCAAAGTGCATCTCCACGGGCAGCTTATTAACCTTATTTTATTACCTATATTTATAATGATTGACCCCCCAGGTTTCAGCATGAGCTTTCTCCTCATGGCACCTAATCAAAAACTCGCTTTCCATTGGATTGTGAGGCTGCTGAGTCTGGTAAAAACATTTTGTCCTTCCAGCAGCTGAAAGTGCATCTGGTCTGAGAACAGTAATGCCATTACCGGTTGGAGTCAGTATGGATCAAACAGATGGATGCTTCAGTAGCTTGCATGCAGCTGATTTCTCATGTCTGGTGTAATTTCAGGGTAAGGGGAATGGAAAAATGTATATTTACAAATCTCAATGCTAAGAGGTCGTAATAGTAGACATTTCCCCTTCCTACACGAATCCTAAATTTGACCGCACTACAAGTCAGAGGAGAGCGATGTTTTTTTAAAACTAATTATTATCACATTTTGGCTCTATTTGACAGTAAGGAATGATGGGAAACACAGAGCAGTGGCGTACAATAAGAGTTCCCAGTCGCATTTGAACTTAACATAACGCTTGTGGCGGTTCAAGACGCATGCTATGCTGATCCACTAAGACGCCCCAGGCCAGGCTTTGGTTTGAGCATTTACACCTAAATTAGCTGAATTTTGTTGTGGTCCTAAGAGTGCCAGACCAGAAAATGAGCTCGTATCCCCATAGAAGGGCGATCTGGATAGTATCACGCTGTCCTTCCAACAATACTTTGATAAAGTCACACGTGGTCCCTATTCATCCCTAATGGAGCTGTTCCACAAAGTGTCGCTTGTTAACATTAGAGACTTGGAAAATGGCTCTTTTGTGTTTCCAGCTATGCGAGACACTCTTGTAAACAAATTATACAAAATGTACGCATGATGACAGGGAAACCTTACTGTAGGAGGCCAAGATCACAGATGGAGCTTCTCGTGTGACGTAAAACGATCCCACTGTCCTGCAGTGAATTTATAATTGATTTTAATACATCTTAAAACTGATTATTGAACTCTGTGTTCATTATTTTCTCAGTGCATCGTGTTCAAAGTCACAGTCACACGTGTCCAACAGGACATTACGACATCAAGTAGAAATTCTGCTGAAAGTTACAGCCAGAAGGTTGTCAGGTTCTTCGATAGCTACAAGCCAGGAACCTGTTGGTGGATGCCAGAGATGTGGTTATAGTGACTTGCTCTCGAGTCACTTTTTTGATGACTTGCATCTTGACAGACTAGCCAGACTGCAACATCAAACTCTGTACGTCAGCTGAAGACTGTTCTGGATCAGTAAGTGTCTGTGAGGGCTGATGTTGGCTTACGTTAGACAACAAGCAAAGAAAATCATTGAAAAGACTGGCTTGACTTGCCTTAACTTCATTCATCTCGCTCAAGAAAAAATGACCTGGGGCTTGTTTGATAATTGAGTCACATGTCTGGTGGATGCCAAACTTTAGTGGGTAGACGTTTGGCCCAGTGTACTCCAGAATCTATAGCCAGGTAAAGGATTGTAGCTCCCGTCATTGAAGAGGCAAAAAATGGCTGTGGGAGATGTCCCTTTGGGTGTATCATGAAGCAGTGCCTCCTGATCTTTTTGGCTTGTGACCCATTAAAACAACTCATCACTATCAGTTATGTACACCTGTGAGTTGTGAGCTAGTCCCCCGTGTCTCTCAGAGGCCTGAAGACGTAGAATTATCCAGAAAATCACAAGATTAGAGGAAGATGTGGACGTTCTGACCTCAAGGCTGGGAATCACTGTTGCAGAAGATGCTGTGGAAATGCAGTCCCACTGCTACGAGCCATCTGTCTTTGTTAGTTCCAACACACTAGCTTTTGTGCCATGACTCAAATTGACAGTAGTCTTTCAAAATCGCATGCAACGGCATTATGGCGTCATGACAAAAAAGAGAATCTATTTGTATTTTATAGATATATTCTTGTGGTTTTTCATGTCCTGTTAGTATTATAGAATAATACTTGTTCTGCTCTGTGTTTTATTTTCAACCTCATATTGTGTTTTGAACTTATTTTTGGCTAGCTAGCTGTAGCGTGCAGAACCACGAGTGTGCTTTGGGACTGTGCAGGCCTGTGCTTAATTTTTTATTGCATTTCGTACATTAAACAGTGAAGTACAGCTGCAGAATCCTCCTCTCAAGAGGAATCACTTAGAAGAATTAAACCTCGCTGTCTCTTTCAGCATTCAGAGAGCTGAAGTAATGATCAGGGAACAAGTCACGAGGGAATTCAGTTTTGCATTGTGACCTATATCATTTCTTCAAATCCACTTTAGAGAATTTAACAAACAATTTACTGCAGAACTGATGGAATAATAATGAAGTATGTGTGTTTAACGGGGAGATCAGCCACAGTTGTTGTAATATAGATGCAAGACAGATGCATGCTGCTGGACTTCAACCACTGTTTCCCTCCAGATTACATTTGTGTTACTCTGGATCGTAAAACACCGGCTACGCAACTCCTTTAAATTTTATACAGGGGGAAATGCATTATGTCCTAAATAAGAGCTCCAATGCTGCAGCCTTTCTTTAAAAATGGAGACAAATAAATCAGTCAGACTATGAGAGATTATCACCACCATAAATACAACTAATAAGCTTTCACACTAACGCCAAACATGTGTATGTAGCCACAAGAAGTCATTTTATGAATACATGCAGACCAAACAAAAAGGCTGACTTACCAACATGTGGACACGGCGCTCAGCTTGTGATTTGTTATTCTTCTGCCCAGTTTTGCTGGCTAAATTTACAGCCAAGTTATTTGTGGTGCACTAAACCTCAACGGATAAAAAAGACTCTTATCATCTGTTTTGGTTGCTTTGTTTATGAGCTGAAAACCTAACAACACAGAGTCAGGCACATAAATACCTTTTTCCTGCATTCAGAAGTTGCGTTTGAATGCTGGATCACAGAGTCCACACGTTGGCAGCCTGCGTGAGAGGGTCAACATGGCCACGTTTCATTACCATCCTGTACTCAAAGCCTGCAACATCCTGGCTGCTACCAGACTCCAGCAATGCTCTGGTGTGAAATGAGCATCATTGTCATTGTGGCGTTTGTGACAGGTTTTCATTTTTTAAAACAATCAAAACAAAATAAAGAGGAATAAAAACGCTCTGGCACGATTTTGGGAACATCAAGGAGTTCAACAATGTCGACTGAGACGTGCTCTATTTAACACTTTATAATTATGTTTAAGCAGGAAGCGGTGGGAGCAGTGCACTCAGAAGTGTTTGTGGTGGATGGTCTGTGTGAATAATTGACAGTTTTATGGTTATTATTTACTCACAGGCTGATTGAGTATCCAAACATTTGGTTTCTTGAATTATTTCCTGATGCTGAACAATAACTACCAGTGAATTTAGATGCACGGTGAAGTTTTCTGCACATATGTTCATTACTGACCTTTAGGAGCGACGTATGGTGAGGAGGACTCAACAAAGGTCCCTTTACTAATTATCCAGAGAGTTCAAGCACATGGAATGATGCAGACACCGGTTCTATCAATATATCTGTCTCATGTCTACGAAGTAAAAATGCAGACTTAGTGTTGTGTCCTCGCCTCAGGACATCCATGATGATCTGTAACCTTCTCTGCTAGGAAACTAAACGAGTTTGTGCTCTGGTCAGCGGTGAGCTGATCAGTAAAAGAAGGTGAGAATAGCTGGAACAAAAACTTGTTACTTCTCCAGCTTTGTTGGCTTTAATGCTGAACCATCTACACAATTTCTGCGTAACCGTTTAGTCACTATTGAGGCGAGACATCACAGTGTCTGTGTCCTGTCAGAGCAAACTTTGTGGCAGTCTTTAACAGTGAACAGGGATTTTTTTTTTTTGGGTATGTCTTTGCAGGTCTCTTGGATGAGTTTGTGCTGATACTTAATGGGACCCAAGGGATGAATCCTACTGACTTTGAAGTTCTCCAGACTTTTCCTGTAGCACCACCAGCAGATCCATGTTTTCACTTATCCTGTGAAACTTCTACTAGATGGATTGGCACAAAGTGTTGTAGAGACATTCACGGTCCTCTGACGATGTGTCCTGTTGTCTTTGCTGACTTGTCGACCTTTCCTCCAGCACCACGACCATGACATTTGACTCTAATGCCACTAACGCCATAACATGACCCAGTGGTTCAACCAGGTCTTAACTGGGTCAGGTGCAAATGTTCAGAAAGTTCTGACCTGTTTCTTTCAGATTATTCTGTCTGCTGTGTCCTAGCGTAGTTTCTGTCGCCCAAAGATTCTGAGGTTGTAGAAGGTTTGTACTGATTAGAATGACTGTAGACTCTCAAGACTTCATTAACCTCTAGTTATCCAGGGCGTCTCTGCCCAGATTGATCTTGCTGGACCAGGAACTGAACTGAAGTGCTCCAAGTTCTCCAACCAGAATCAAAATACAGATCTCTGCAGTGAGCGAGGAGAGCGCACTACCCTGTAACTTCTAGATGTGCACCTTTGAACGCTTGACTGGGACTTGAACTTGTAACAGCTGGGGCACCGCTCTTTAAAAGTTACTGTCGATAAGATAACGTGGATGCAAATGGAAATATATTTGCGCTGCCAAGACATTCCTTGACAAAATAACATCTTAACTGTGTCAGATAACCCCTCGGTTAGCCCATGACAGTTTGCTGCCATCAGTGAAAAGCCAGAGAGAAAGCAGAGGAAGGGAGAGTGGACAGGAGATGAGACTGTGTCCTTCCTCCTCATCTGAAAACAATAAGACAACAAGAGAGCAGGAATTAAAGGACTAGAGCCATCTAATCTGGAACAACAGAGGAATGTCAGAGAGATGCCACAGCACCCTTTTATCCCACATGTGTGCTATTAGATCCACGGGCCCGATCACTGCGCCAGACTCTGCTGGATCGGATTTCTTCCTCTGCTAATGCCACCGGACATACGATCTGACAATGATAATGATAATTACTTCAAATGACATGTCTTCCATTGTGGAAGGAGTGGAAAACGTATAGGCATGCACACACACACACACACACACACACTGAAACAAGACAATATTTGCAGAGCTTTAAAGAGAAATTACTGCTGGCTTTCTCACAGAACAGCCCCGTACATTCCTCCACACTGTTTGAATGTTTCACAGCTTCTTTGCGCTGTTTGTGTAAGAGGACGTAAAATATGGAACAATCCAAAGGTCACAACAACAACTTGGTTCTGGAGCTGGAACAGAATATGCTGCCAAGTTTGGTTTTCATAATGTTTGGGAATATGTGTATGACGTTCATCATTAATTTAATGCAGAGTTAAAAACAAAAGCCAGAAACTGTCTCCAGTACAATGCTTCTACTGCTGATGAAAGCGTAACAATGAGGAGCTAAATGATCCTTTTTGTTCTCTTCAACACAGTTTTAACCGGTTCTGACAGCATCTCCACAACACAGAACTTTCAAAATTTATAGATCATTTTGTAGTCAGTCTATTTTCAGGTTCATTAGAACCATTAAAAACACAGAACACATGATGAGTCTGAGAGTCTGGATATTCTTGGATTGAAGTAATGTTTCAAGACGTTAACTCGCAGTGGAAGCAGCCAACGCAAAGAAATAAAAGTCCAGTTGTAGCCACGGGGATCCGAGCGAGAAGGAGAGTGCTATCGCTCTTCTCATCTCCAGACTCCCTCCTCTTCTGGTTCCAGTTGAGAGGGGAGGATGAGGAGGATGGTAAACCGTGTTAAGATGATTAAACGCCAATAATCTAATTAAACAGCAGTATCAGTCAGTCAATACTTGCTCAGAGTTAAAAACAATAGATAGCATGATTTGTATACTCAGCCTCACATCCGTTCATGTGTTGCTTTTTTAAATCACTTTTTCCATGGAATTCTGTCACAAACAGAAGTTTGGCCAAAATCAGCCCATGTGGGATTTCCTCATTTTCCATTTTAATAAAACAGATAAACATTTTTGAAGTGCTTTTCCCCCCAAAGCCTTTCACTTGTGCCACCGCATGCCGTCATCACAAACTCTGCTGTACCGTGTTTGTGTTGCATTTCATTTGCCATAAACAAAAGCTTCCCAAACAGTATTGGAATGACTCAAAGACAAAATCACAACAAAAACAGGTGAACTCCACATTTTTGTTCGGAGCGTTCCCTGCGCTGGGAATAACGCACCAACAGCGCTGCAAGATCCAAATGATGTTTCTGTCCGCTGTCCACCCAAAAACACCCCGACACGAGCGGCTGTTTCAGCAAATGCCCCAAAAACTGGATTTAAAATTGTTTTTATGTTCAAGTGACACGTAGAGCAGATGGAGGATCACGTAAAAAGTTGGATATTCACACAGGAGGCCGCAGTTTATTTCCTTTTGAACCATGACCACAAGATTGCCCAAAACTACAACGTGTCCCTAAACCTAACCAAACGTTAAAGGGTTAGTTTGGAACTTTGAAGCTGGGTTGTCTACCTACAGTGGACTGCAGTCAGCATCGCTCCAGCATGGAGAAGCAGACCAGAGCACTGCACTGCTGTGGACGGGGGCAACAACCAACTGAACAAAAATCAATGTCTCCACCGCTGAGGCAGTGGGTTAGTTTGTGTGGTTGGTTGCAGCAGATCAAGGCTGCGGTAGATCAACAACTCCTGTGTCCCCGTTATGAGAAATTACTGTTCGGTCAAGGGAGTCTGGTCACTTTGGAGCACAGAGGACAGAAACGCTCCAGTTTCCCATCAGAAAGTTCTGTCTGATGGTGAAGAGGTGGAAATATTCTAAATATACAGTGAAAATATGTTTTTAATTGCTGTCCTTGTCCACATTGCTTAGCTTCTGTGCTGATCCTCCTGTCCTCCATCCATGTTGGGGCTTTGCCCATCACAGCGCTGTCACACTGTCAGACTGCTGCTGATTGGGGGGCGTGAGATCAGACACCGCTCCTATGTGTCTTTCTAAACAACACACTGTTGTTTCATTCGGGGACTTGCTTCATAAAGAGCGTTATTGTGAAAAGCCTGACTTGTGTAAGACTGTCGATATTAGTTTGACTGTGATGTTCATAATACAACATTAATAAAGGACAGCTGTGTGTGAGGGAGGCTTAGCTAGTCTAAGCTGATGAAACACCTCTTGGGAGCAACAGTCTCATGTTTGATGATGATCACTTAAGTTAGAAAATGTCCAAACAACAGCAGAGTCTGACTGATTCAGCAACAAGCATCGTAAACCCCCCGAAAGTTTGTCTGCAATAAAAATAACAATAGTGCCAATAACTAATGAGGCTTCCCTCCCCTTCCATGCCGCTGCTCTTGACAGGTGAAAACTGCTAACATCAGCCCACAAGTGTTAATTAAAAGTAGCACATGTTGGAATTTCCTTAATAGGGTCCAAACTCTCCCATTTGGCATTATAAATTGCTCAAGTATGTCGTCAACACGGCAAATAACAACAGACAAACAACGCGAGGAATCCACAGATGTTGGCACCCAACGTAACGGAGAATAAATCAGCTCAATGATCAGTGGTACCAGGCTGTGCTTATTGGAAACATGCAGGTCCTGCTGCAGCTTGTGTGTGGTTGATTTTAAATGTGTGTGTATGTATAATGACAATAAACTCCTTTAAGCACCTTCTGTTTGCACCTGTAATCTCCCTTCTCACCTGCTGGACACTTTTTCTGCATCCTGCACCTCTGTGTCTCGGTGTGGGACGGGCAAAGAGGTGCCGCTTGCTCTTCGGGCAGTCTGCCGGACGGTGCAGCCCCCCGGGTCCTGGTCTGCTTTCCCCACCTGAAGCCGCAGTTGACTCCGCCGCGGACACAGGCGCTCCAATCGCTCCACTCTCCCAACGGGGCCAGATGACAGTCCTCTACGAGAGGAGGGGATGAAAGAGAGAGGCAAACTCAGTGAAGATACGTCAGAAACAAAAAGAAGCCAAGTGCAAAACCAGTTTCACATGTGAGGAATCAAACCTTAAGGCGCTCTTAAAGATGACAAACAATAGATAGAAGGACAGACGACAAACTCTGAACTCATGGATTATTCTGATTCCCTTCTAAAATCATAGAATAGCTTTGATTAGGCCAACAAGCTCTGTGGAAACATGGAGGACAGCCTCGTTATTGATAATTAACCCACTGAGGTGGACGTAAACAGGTGAGTCGAGGTTCAGAACCACCCACATGTCGTCACTTTGGCTCTAAATGACGTCACCCATACAGTAGGCTTCTGAAGTGTGGAGGCTCTGCCACCTCTAACAGCACCGCCTGTCAGTCATATCACAGTTTTAATGTAGCTTTTGGCACTTCTGCGTGATCTTCACCTCACACAGCAACAATATGTTATATGATTGTGAACAGCCTAAGAATGTCTTGGCAGAACGTCCTCCTCTATGCATACATTAGAGAAGGTAAGTGAAGATACATCGGTATATGGAGTGATGACTCTATGCTGGTAACCACATTATCATCATTGAAGGTAGATGAATGCCAGTTGAGGCATTAATACACGGGACGTTACACATGTGATGTCACCCAATCAGCCACCGCAAGTTTTTCCGCGCCGTCCACAACGGAAAAAACAAGAAACCTCAACAATTCTCGGTAATCATCATTATCATTGTCAGAGTTTGGGTATAAAATGAAAAGATTTCCAGTGATTCCTCTCTGGAGTTGCTTGAGGTGTGTACCAACAGTCAGACATGAAACCTTAACATCGCCATGAAAACCAGATGTGGTCACACTGCCAAGAAACAACAGTAGCTACAGATGGTGCAGGTGGACGGCAGAGGGGGAAAATCTGGAGTCTCAAACGGCACCGAATGATGAGTGAGCTGAACAATATATCTCACTTAGTTAGAAGGGTGGGATGATACACAACAAGATATGAAGATAAATTCTAAAACTTCTCTGAAGTTTTTTAATGTGACTCATGTGTTTGTTGAAAGTTTGGCTCCATATCAGAAAAGATCTGGATGAGAAATAGATGAAGAGAACGAAATAAAAGTAGATGAGTGTTTATCAGAACCAGGGGAAGATAAAAATGTAATATTTCAAGACAAAACGTCGCAAACAAATCAGAGTTTGTAGCTCGGATGGTCCTTAAGCTGTCAGCAGTGTTTAATGTGATCAAGAGTTTGTTGACTTTAATAAAATCTAATGAAGAGATCTACTTTTTGTTATATTTGACAGATTCTTTCTTCTATAAATCAAACTTTTATCGAGTTTGTCCGTCCATGCAGTTTCCATAGATGGTCCTGCTAATTGAGTCCATGCTTGTCCTAATTTAAAGCATCATGCACTATCAGAGGAAAAGAGATTTCCTTACATGTTCCACCTACAACAGAAGTTGTGCACAATGTGCAAATTAACTGTAACTTTCCTCAAATAAAACTCAAATACGAAACATTTTGAATCTTGTTTCTTCGAGTAGTTCATTCCTGAGCTTCCAGCCAGTAGTCCTTGCATGTTAAATATGTTGGGAGGATGAAGGCTAAAAACCTTTTTTTAAGTTGATGTAATGGTTTCCACTTAAACAAATGGCAGTTTATTAAAACGGGAGCAATTTCTCAAAACAAAAGCCCCCAAATTTTGTCTGAAATCTGCTTAATGTACGACACAACCAACGAAGCGCTCAAACATGCACATGAAATACTGCAGAAAAGTGGCCACAGATAAAAGGGAAAAAGTTTTTCAGGAACACGTCTGTTGCTGATTAAACCTCTCAGATTAGTTTCACCCGTACATCCATTGCAGAGTGGACCTGCGTTTTATAGCTCGCCGGGGTCAAGTTCAGCCGCTTCATAACGCGACTGTAACGTGAAGCAGCAATTAAAATAGGCTGCAAGTGACTAATGGTTACGCAGGTGTGACGGCGTTCTCAGGAGTACATTCACACGAGGATTCTGCCTTCAAATCTTCTCCTGGGGAACACGAAGCTGGAACATACTGTAAATGCATCTGTACCCTGTACTCTAACATAGTGCGTGTGCAGACATATATTTGCCCTCGACATGCAGCAGCAGTGACGTCATCCCTCATGTGAAGATGAACCTACTTTGTTTGCGGCTGCATTCAGCACTCCGCTGTGGCTTCTAGCAGTAATGGAGACTTTTTGATCAGCTTTAGGTCGACCATTACATCATTTATCATCACTACTACACACGTTTAGGATGCGTCTGCACACAGAGCAGCAAGGTTCATCCAGAAATTTGACTTTCCAAAAACGTTTCTGGGATTTGTTTTTTTTTTTTGTCTTACAAAATCAGTTTTGAAAATATAATTTGACCCAAACACTCATGTCTTCTTGTTTCGATGGATATGATTTTCAATTAAAACACATATTTTGCCAGGAAATGCATGTTGCTATTTTAGAGGACTGAATTTCCTCCAACTTTAAGGATGAAATATCTGAATTTGTACCATTAAGAAAGGACATCACTGGACAGAAAGATCTTTAGTTTCTGTTATTTTTTGTATCTTGAGAACTTTTCGATCCATAACTGATGCGTCTTCTTGATCAATGTTTATTGTCCTTTCTCTGTTTTTATTTTGCTTTAGTATTTCTTCATTTTTTGGGGGGGAGGGGCTGAAGATATGAGGATACTCATTTTCCCCCCCAAGGCAACTCACTGACTTTAGTTTTTAACCAAACTTTACAAGATGATAATAATAATAACAATAATGCATCTGTTGTGGATTAATAGACATCTGGCGCTCTAGTGAGTATTTCTGGCAGCCGGACGGTGTGTGTGGGACCGAGACAAAATAAACGACAGGGTGTGTGTTCAAGGTAATGGAGGACTCATGGCTAAGTGGTGTGTTTTTATGGTTTAGGGACAACAGTGGAGCTCTATGGCACAGGAGGAGATGATTTATTAGGGTTTGGATATCAGCGCTAATATATTGCTTTAATATATCAATACATAAGGAGAGCAATCTAAAATATGAGCAGCCTTATCCTGCAAATTACAGGAGGAACAGACAGGAGGCCCAAGAGATGAAAAAAGACGATAATATATATCCAAAGAGAGTTATCGATTAGAACAGCACACCATGAGACTGCTCAGCATGAATAAGAATATTCTGAACACCCAACAGTGTTCATTTTGCACAACTCAACGCTGCTTCTAGTACTAGAATCAATGTTTTGCATGGTGATATATCCAGAGAGGAAATGTTTGTTTGTTCATGGCAAAATTATTCAAGAATCACAGGAAGATTGTTGTGAAGGTTTGTCACACGATGGGATCACAAATGAATTAACTAAAAGTTTCAAATCAGGAACATCCTCTCATGCCTCTTTTTTATTATCGGCATGAGCTACACTTAAAGAGACATGTCAAGTAATGAGCAGATTTACGTCAAAGACATTTTTACTGTCTGAGACTCAATAAAGTTTTCTTATATTTGTTTGTTCTTCAGACGTTAAATGCCGTAGCTGCAGAGCGCCTTTACTTACCGAGACAGTCTGTCTGGTGGGCAAACGTTCCCTCTGGGCAGCGGGTCAGACATTTGCCTTTGTACAGCTGGAAGCCAGGCTTACACTTGGTGCAGAAGTCCCGGCTGAAACAGTGCTCGCACTCCAAAGAGCGACACTCTGAGAGGAGGGAGACATCCAGGTCACACATCCAGTCAGTGAACAGTTTATTCAGGAGGAAACGACAGTCTCTTTTAACCCTGATTTTCACTTTAGAGGATGAAAGAAAGGTTGGCAGCTGTTTAAAGAAGCTGCAGTAGTTTGTATCGCTGCAAAAAGATCCTTAAGGTGATGTATTTCCTGTTTAAACAGGATGTCAGGGACATAAGAGTGAGAGATTAAATAGGTAACTTAACAAAAGCTCATATCGGACATTTGTGGAGCATAATTCCAATATTTGTTGACCTCCACCTTTGTTAACTTCCCACCCACAGCGCAGGGCACCAACTGTTTTCCAGGGAAGCTTCTCACATGAATATATATGTACATACAGACTTTGTGGTGAAGGGTTTGACCCAGCTTAGTGTGCAGCCACAGCAAACACTTTGTCTTTGCAGTCGGGGATATAGAAACTTTTTGCGAGCTCCTTCTTGAGGACTTGCTGGCATCGCTTGAGTCAAATAAATTTCTTAGTGAATGAGACAAAAACTTTGTTTTTCTCTTTCATTGGTACGGGCTGTTTCTGGGATGAATTAAGCAAGGTGCATCCCAATAAAGGAGCCAGTCCAAATGTGTAAACTGTGAATACGGCTACAGTCTGTGGTTAGTGAACTAAATTCTTTTCATCTGACAAAAATAATCATTTCCTACACTAGTTCAGGCCTCAAGATAAATGAGTCATGTGCGCTAATGCGAGTGAGACTCAATATCAGCAAAGATCTCTGCAAGTGGAACTCCTTCTGTCAAAAACGTACTCATGCAGCGGTTGATGTCCTTCCCTCTCTGTCCGTAGTGTCCAGCGGGGCAGGCGTGGAGACAGGTTCCGTGGTGAGACATGCCCTCCCTCTGCAGGAACAGGAAGAGTCGCTCGGGACAACGCACGCAGCCGTTATCGCGGGAACACTCCAGACAGCTTCGACAGTCATCTGATGTCTCTCTGTGAGCTGCAGGAGGCAACGGAGGAGTCCAGTTAGATCAAAATTACAGATAATGTAGAGGAGGGATGGAGGAGGGGGGAGAGGAGAGCCAGAGGAAGGAAAGGAGACGCCACAAATCCTCGAGATGCAGAGAGAATTTCTGGACTCCATGAAAAATCCACCGCTGAGCTGCTTGAAATACAGATCTGTAGCTCCTGCGGGCAGGAAGACATTCACATGCAGCCGCAGCATATCCTGCTTTTAACTGGGAGCTCAGATTTCAATTACTTGAAATGGCTTTTTTAAAAATGAAATGTTGACACAAGTAATTAAACTACGCAGATAAATGTCTAATATTTATATTTTATTTATTTACTCTAAAACGTTTTAAGGTTTCCTTTTTGGTCCTTGCAAAATAAAAGCCATGTGCGGCGTAAATCTCTAATTTCTTCTTTCAGTGTAAAATCTGCTGTTTATTTCCAGCACCTTTGTTCTGTATGTGCACACATGTATTTCATTCAGGACTGTCAGCCAAAGCAGAAAAGTCTTCTATTGCAAAATAAAAAAAATAAATAAAAAAATAAAAAAAATCAGGTCACAGATCATTGAAGTAATAATAAATTACATTATCGAGATGAGTCTGAATTTAATCCAGAGCGATTCTTTATCGTAGTTTGTGTAAATCGCTGAGAATACACAGTTCACTGTGGTAGTACGAGCGGTACGCTGCTGTCTGCTGCAGCTCCGTTTGTCCTGTACTTTCTCTGCCAGCATGTATTCATGCTGCTTCATGATCCTGTGATATAAAAACCCATCAAACACACCTTTTCTCCTCCTGACACACAAAATGAGTTCAGTCCTGACAAGGTTTGTGCCGGCTGATGATACATTTCCCATGTCTTTGTAGCCTGACAGTCAGGCTTACCCGTAAGCCAAAGTAAGTCTGATTATATTATAAGAGCGAGCGGCGATGTTTGCTCCCACATACACACGGGAATCAACAGACAAAGTAGGAATGCTGCCAATCTGACGGGGATAAGGAGGGATACGGAAAGACCGACAAGGTGGTATGGAAAGACGGATGGAATGAAGTAAAGAGGGATGGAAAAGATGGGCTGAATCTACTGACGAGATGAAGGGCAGGCGGTGAGTGTGCGTGAGTCTGAACAATCACAGAGTCTGATCCTCACAAAATACCTGTGGCCGACTGCCGCCGTCCTTGCTGAGTGTGTGTGTGTGTGTGTGTGTGTGTGTGTGTGTGTGTATAAGTGTGTGTGAATGAGCAATGTGTTTAATCATGTCACTAAGTTTCTATATCACAATCTCCGTCTCTTATTTAGTTTTTAGTTTAGTTTAGTTACTTATTTACACACTTGCCTTCACTGGTTTTAATATTTTTGTGCATTATGATCCATCTCAAAATACTGTGCATGAATTGAAGGAAAAGAGGAGCAGACACAATTAGAAGTATGTGCTGAAATAAAAATACATGTTCTTAATATATTAATATTGCCATCCGTTTTGCAGATAAAATGTAAGAGCACAGACTGTGCTGTTATCTGTGTGCTGCTGCTGCTGCAGGCAGTCCGGCTGATAACCCCGCAGACTTCGGAGGAATCTCATGCATCACATCTGATCAGTTTAACAGCTCTTTGGCAAAGAAGCTGGTGTGAATGTAATTCATCAAATAAGACAAAAATATATATCTATAAATATATATGTAAGATCTGTAGGACTTACAAACTTTCAACAGAGAGCGGGGCTTTCTTTTTAGAGCTGCCATTTTGTCCAGCGATCAATCACGGAGCTAAATCCGTCTACTTTCCCTCAGTAGACCTGAATATAATGCAGCGCAGCCACGAGACGTTATTTATCGACAAGTCCACTTTCTTCTTTGACTAGCGCTCTCCTCAACTGCCCGTTTGGTTGTCAAAAGACAAGCTGCGACACATGTAGTACATGTAGTAGTACGTGCAGGTAAAAGTCGAGGCTAGACCAGGTGGGATCGGATCATTCGTGGATTTATAACGTCCTGTGAAAAATCTGATTGAACGAGGGTGATATCAGTCGATATGTGTACAGAGGCAAGTATATGAAGAAAACACAACTTAGCTGAATAAATATTACAGACTGATAATAGACCACAAGTGTGGAAGGTTCCTTTATTCATTTAAAGACTTTTTCCAGTAAAGTAGAGCAGTCGTGTCACAGAGACTGTCCAGTAACAGGTGTGAGCAAAAGATAAAAAATCCTTGACAGCCGATTTGTCCATCAACAGTCTGAAGAAGTTTTCTTATCTTACCCAGGGACAGATAAGACTAAATCCCATTCATGTACCGCAGACACAGGCTAAACTTCTACATCAGCAGCAACAATGAAAGCAGCTGCAAGCAGGAAAAAGTACTGCAGGTCCAACAGAAACAATTACTAACTTCAAAATGAGTTCACTAATATTAACACACACACACACATCAGCACGGACGCAGTTTAATTCTGACATACGTTCAGTTAAAACAGTACAAACAATATGTTTAATGTTTAACCTCAGAAACTTTACTGACTTTTGTTTATTCTGAATTTGATGCCTTGCTTTGGTTGATTAGTAACCGTATGATCGGGTATGAAATGTTATAAACTTGAAACGCTCTTTCGTTTCAGAACTTTTTATTTTTATGTGCAATTTCAGTGAATTTAGTCAGTCATCGATCATTAATAGAGAAACACTGCACGTCCGTGACCTTTGATCACGACAGGAAAACAAGTTTCCTGAGTTTACGGACGCTGTCCGGTCGATATCAGCGGCTTTATTTATTTCAGCAAAGGGCCAAAAATAATGTGCGTTTATGACGAGGTGAAAAAAACCTTGAACCTTCCTGCTGTCGTGTAAAAATCACCTAAACCTCTGCGCAGCTTTAATTTCTGTTTTATAAACGTCTAGAATTTCTAATTTTGGCACGTATTTCAATACGAAGCGAATTGACAAGAATCACCTGAACACACATTGAACACTGACCAGTGTGCACTGGATTATGGGAAACTGAGGCCAACAAGGATGGACCAGTTTGGTTTTCTAAAGTCAGCTGCACCTCCGGCTACGTTTGGAGGAGCATTTGAACTTGGACAGGAACTGTCAGCCAGTTATGACATATTCAGTCCAGGCACATTAACTATGAAGGAGTCGATACATGTTTTAATACACACGTACAGAAACTACAGAAAAATCAGCAGCACATACACGTTTACTACAGAATATTCTACCTTACAGGAATAACAGGCGATATCTGAGAAATGGCACATTGTAAAAACACTAAAGCAGCAAGGATGGAGACAAAAACGAGAAGTCAAGGAGACACTGTTGTTTCACCGTTACACCACTTTGTCACACTTAAGGACTCTTGCGGGACTTCCAAACCCAAATTTGAAGTGATTATCTCGTCAATCTGTCACTGTTTTGTGTGAGTTTAAGTAGCACTTAACGACCTTTTGACCTTCCACGTTAAGAATATGTTTTCAAGTAATCTCCGAGTTGACCACGGTCATTAACGGTCGAGAATAGAGACAAGAAGTTGACCGCTAAGTCGAAGTGGAGTCCAGTTTGAGTGGAAAAGGGGCAGATTTGGCCGGAATAACCCAGGGACCCATTTCACTGAGCTGTGGGACCTCATTCTGAGGTCTCGACCCATTGTCTGAAAAACAGTCCTCTGCACATATGCTATCGATCTGCAGGCTTAAGGGACTTTTAGAGGCGCGGCAGGTTTAGGTAGCGTAAAACTGTGACCTTTGACCTTGCATGGGATTGCATTGGGTTTTTAACAAGCACCAGGTGTAACAAGCTCCGTTGGGGTTTCAGGGAAACATGCTAGTGTTTAAAGGGGCATTCCACCCTAAAACTGGATTCACATAATGTGCTGAGGGTAAGAAATGTAAAGAAAGGGTGTTTAACAATGAATAGAGGCATTGGTTTTATCTTCTAGTGGTTTGATGGATGCACCACCAAGTTGTGACATTAAGCAAAAGTATGATAAAGATTAGTGTTCCCCAAAATAAGCCTTGTTGACTATGACTATATGATTTTAAAGATGCTTACTTCAATATTTTAATTACCAATTTAAAATATTTGCATTCATCTGCTTGTTTCTAAAGATTTATCCATCCAATTAAAGCCGTTCTTGAGATAAACAGACCAGAAGTCCATTTATTAATTACCAAATTTGCATTTTCTAACAATACCCGATCTCACAGTAGATCAGTATGATACTAAGTCATGCTATTATCTTAGATAATAGGTAAACTGCATGTTCCAAATGAAAAGATCGCAAAGGTAAAGGTGAGTTCAGGTGGGATCGTCGTCACTGCTAAGAAATAGCCAGAATTCCGTTTTAGGGTGTGATTTCTCCCGTAACATACAGCAGCTGCCGCTTCTGTAGATGGAGCCAAATACCCACAATGCACCATAATGTGTACATTAACAAGAAAAATGTGCCAGGTGGGGTGACGTGTTAAAATAACACAAGATGTGCCGTCCCTAATGACACACGTGTGGATGTCCAGACAATTGATACCAGTTGTGTTGCTGTTATTAAACACATTTTTCACCATGTGATTTCTGAAATTTGTCCAGCGTGAAAGGCTTCGAGGGGCTCGCGTTAGCCTACATCTCCGTGTCCAGACTTTAAGTGATGGTTTTCTCCGATGTGGCGAGTGAAGCGGGCTTTCTTGCAGGTGTGCAGGTGCTACTGTTTTGTGTCGGCCGCTGAGGAAATGATGTGTTCTTTAAAAAGAGAGCTCGCTGCTGTCGTAGCTGCTCTGATGAAGGTTCTGTTGCACATTTTTCATGCCCAACAGACATTGATCAGTATAATATTGACTTTATCCGCATTTTTAGTTTAAGATACTGTCTTTGAATTAGTTCAAGATCTATTTAAGTGGGTAAGCAACTCTGAAATCCAGTACCATGACAAATACAATGATATATTACAAACAACAGCGAGTAATGTGACTAATGTTAGCTATGCTGTGGGTTTGCAAACTGGCGCTAAAGTTCCAGAGAGGACAGAGTTTCCCAACACACCAGCTCCAGACGGCGATACTCACAACTCCCCCGCTACTATAGCTAACATCACAGCATCGAGACATCCTGGCAAACTCGAAGCTTGATGTCTGGACGCGGGCCGAACGTTAACTTACACACAAATCCTGGCTGGAATAGCGAGTTAGTGTTGTGCGTCTCGGTCTGATCAACTTTGTTTGTTTCCCATTTACAGAGCCAGAGCTGCGTACAACCACCAGAGAGCCGAAAGCTAACAAACCGTGAAGAAATGTTCACTGAATTTAAAAGAAAAATGTGTACTGGATTCGAACTGCATGACCTAGAATCACTTACTGTATCCTGACTTTAACACCTCAAACGTCGTTCCGGGATAGTAATAAGGTGTTAGAACTGAAATGTGTCCAAACGGCGCAAATGGAAAAATGATGAGGAATGTGAAACGTGAATGTTCACGTGAAGAGACACGTCCATGCAACGTGCGATCTTCAAGTTACTTAAGAGAAAAATCTGCATTCATGAGGAAGTGTAGCTCGATAAATGTACAGAGAGAGAAGCGAGGACGGCAGGGCGTGGTGCGTTCCTCATGTTTTGATGTCAGTGTATCTGAACTGTTGCACAAGCACACACAACCGCACCTCCCACGCATCGACTCGATTCTCCAGACAACAAGTCCGTTGCAAAACAGAGATCTACTTTTTAGCGTGCGTTGACACAAAACTATAAAATGATTAAGCTCACCAGACGTCACAAAGTCCACAACGTTTCACGCCGAGCGCTGCCAAGAAGCCATACTTCCGCCAGCTACAACACCTGTACCCGATTACACTCACTCTCTTCAAATAAGTCTCTTTTCATTTGCACCTGAGATGAATGACGCCCCCCCCTTAGTGCTCAGAGGTACAGTAGATGAGGTAAATGAATAGAAATAACACAAGTAAAAACACTCCGATCACAATCGGCTCACGCAGCAGTGTTTCTAGCTGCGGCGAGCAGCTCCGTCGACCAGTCGGTCCCAAAAACTCTTCCACCCTTCGGCGGCAGGTTTTTGACTCACTAGGCTGAAATTTGCCGTGAAGGTCGAATCTTTTCGAGGTTGCGTGTGTACATGGTTTCAGCAGAATATAATATGATGCATACAACGAAATTGTAAAACTGAAACTGTCCCTCTCACGGCAACCCCCCCGATTCCATCCTGTATGCTGTTACGGAAATCAGCAAAACAATCTGTAATAATCTGCAAAACGTCCACGAGCTTCACATTTACACTTTTTAGAAGCCGTTCTGTGCTGCAAATATAACCAACTTTGATTACGGATCACTAAGTGCCAGAGACAAAAGGATGAAATCAGAGTTACGTGTTGTAAATGTTGGTTAAATTTAAGTTATTCGTGGTGTGAAACAGAAGACTGAGCACATTTGAAATCTTTCTGCTCCACCAGGGAAGCATTTTATCTCAACTCTTGATCATTCTTTTCTCCTTCTCCTCCTCTGAGTTCTCCTGTAAAACAGCCACATGTGCTCCCGGTTTCCTACAGTAACCTCTCAGAAACATAAATAGCAATAATGGACATTATAATGGGTTCAACCTCCTGACTTCTACGGTTTAGCTTTCCCTCTTTGAAACACTTCAAAACCCTTTTTCAGTTGTACGTTGGGAAAAAAAAAAGAAAGAAAGAAAGAAAGAAAGGAAAGGTGGTTGCAGGGTGGAGTGGGGGGATGGAGCGGCAACATAAACGTCAGTGTGAAGTGATGAATTCTGACAGCAGGTCAACCTCACGTGCCCGCAACCAGCGTTTGACCCTTTAGACCTAAAATTGGTATCGAACTTCAAGCTGTTCTGATGCATTAGCATCAAAACGCTTCATTCAAGACTCAAGTAGGTGATTTTTGTACAATTTTAAGCAACAATAATTTAATTTTTTAATTTTTTCCTTTGCACACATATTGCATAAATGTATTTTAACGCCTCTTCCATTGTCTGGAGACTTCTTTGCAATGCTTGAGCAAGATTCTGACATTACAAAATCAATTGTTCGTTCTAGGATTTCCACAAAGTTCTGTTCTTTTGGTAGTCAGTGCTCTTTCATGATGAGTTATTAATCTTACAGGCTATTATTTTTTTAATTTAGCCAGTCTGCAAATATATTACTGTTTGGTCCATTATTTCATTCATGTATTATTCTTTGGTAATTGTCAGTCTGACTTTGGTAAACCTGCTATTTGAAACAGTCTAATCTTGCTGTCACAAGCTGTTATGTTGAATGAGAGTCAGCGGTACCTAATGGCTCCATGCAGCCCCTCTAATTATTATATAACGTCTCACCTCTGGCCGGCTGACGGAGGCTGTGTGGAAACGTCGGAGCCTAAAATGACGGAGTAATTGAGACCGGATCCTCGTCTATTAGTCCTAAATTCCTGAGGAAATGCCAGACACTGGTGAGCATGAGGGTCAGTACATACCTGTGTGTCTGTGGTCTGATTGTTTTCAGAGGCTTTATAAGGACTCATTAACCATAAATCTGGATTTGAGGAGAATCTCCAGCCGCTGTGGAGGATCTGCCAGTGCAGAGCTTAACAAGCAGCGACACGACAATTCAGCCACTTAGAACTGTGAGACACGCGGAATAAATAAATACAACCTTTCGCTGGTGCCCAGCCTGTCCTGCGCAGTGATATTATTAAAGGGATTGATTTCAAATGTTGCTTCTTCGACGTCGACAGCAGCGGCTGAATGCTGTAAATGACTGTTTGACAAACGGCCACTGAGCAGCGGACTGCCGCCCCTTCATTTACTATTTATTTTGGATTAGATCACATAAATTATATCGTTTTTTTGTCTCTTTTATTATTCAAGATTGAATAAAAATGACTTCAGCTCTTTTTTTAACCAACACTTGCAATCTGTTGGAGCCCTGAGCTAAATAATAATGACACATTTATTACTTTTAGATTTTGCAGTCTAATTTTTTGTGATAAAAATGACTTTTAAAGATGTTACACTAACTAAATATATCAGAATTCTAGTATATGCATTACATAATGACAGTGCATTTTTTACAGTGTACAGGGCTAGGCTATCATCAGTTAACAGTAGAAAACTGCAGATTTCGCAGCCCCGAATCTGCGCTTAAAGTTTTTCCAGTGTACTCACCACTTTGCTTCTGCACAACACCG
Organism: Nibea albiflora; assembly: GCA_014281875.1. Lineage (NCBI taxonomy): Eukaryota > Metazoa > Chordata > Actinopteri > Sciaenidae > Nibea > Nibea albiflora. The sequence goes on from CM024790.1 coordinate 25,842,582, forward strand.
GACCCCATCCTGATCACCTCACATAGCAAGGATATCACAATGGCAAAGAGTCGCAAATGCATCTGGGCTGCTGGCAAGCGCCCGCTTCAGCGCCAGGCTGCGGACATCTGCAGGGACTCCAGGGGTGGCAGGTTGAAGATTTAGTTCCACAGCAAGGGACAGAAAGAGGCAAGGAAGGGAAAGGACAAAGACAGGGGGGGTTAAAAAAGATGATGGAGATGAAGTGGAGAAGATAATCTTGCGGGCCCAAAGCAGCGATGAAAACGATGAGAGTGAAGGTGAGAGGAGAGAGGAGAGGCAGAGGAGAAAGTCCTCCTTCTTCTTTGTCCTGTTTCACGCAGAGGATTTAGGTCTGAGATGAGGACACAGGCGCCCATAAACAGCAAAATAAGAGCACAGGAGTCTCGGAAAGACTGGAGGTGAGGAGAGCAGAGAGCCTCGTCTGCTTCCCCAGACTGGCAGCTTGGAGGGAAAACTCACCATTTAACTACCACTGTCAAATTTGCGATAAACGAGCTCCACTTATCCCGTAGCCATCTTTAACCCTTTATGGGGTGCGCTCTCAGGGCCTAAGTGGTTCCATATTTCCAGCTTGATCTTTAGCCCCCTCCTCCTGGCTCTATCTATTGTTGTTCAGTCTCTTCTTTTTATTATCCTCTGCTGGGCAGCATTGTTTTCTGTGGCAATCCTATTAAATGCGGGCAGTCAGTTAACTTAATTTGACCACCCTGAGAGGAAGAAAAACAGCTGGAGAGCCGCATAACTGAGAGTTCAAAATCTGATTACAGGCGAGCGTGTTTCTGCAATTGATTTGTTGTGCCTGTTTAGGTAAGAAGTCAGGTACACAGGACGTCTGCGACGTGTGTGTGTGTGTGTCTGTGTGTGTGTTAACAGCAATCAACTGGCGTTATAGGCTAACAGGTGGCTAATAGACTTCACAACACCAAAGGAGGGTTATACATGCTCTTATATAAGAGCAGGAAAGGAGCATATCTGGTCACACAAACATAAAGGAATGAATTAATTATAGCACAGTATGGTAAATATACTGTATGGTTCATGTACTGCTAATTTTGTGTCCAGTTTTATTCTAAACTAATATACTAAGGATCATTTCTGCCTGGATTATGTAAGCGTATATATATATATATATATATACACACGTGTTTTGTTTTTTTCAGCCCTAACAGAAAGCCGAGCATAAAAAATCGAATTATGTTGTTATGAGTGTATTCCAAGAGAAATTCAAATTGAAGCTGTTAGTGAAAATGTTCATAATATGTTCAGTATTTTGTGACTTGGCAAATACATTAATCATTTCATCTCATTATACTGATAGACATAATGCTGCCCAGACGCTTTTTTTTTGTCAACATGTATTCTCAACTGAGAATAAGTGCTATATCAATCTCATTTTCTAGAAGACGGTAAATTGCATCACTCGAAGGCAAACATTCAACAACAGAGTGGAATCTATACACGCTCATGTATATTTAAATATCTAAATCATCGATAGCAGAGAAGGTTGAGGAACGACACGATAAAAGCAGCCCGAACTGATCATCTGATTCCCTCAGATGTGGAAAATGTACATGGGACATATCATAAATAAAATGCTCTTTCTTTTGAAACACATGAGATTCAGTGTTTCAGCTCCATAGGCCAGAAGCTCACAGCATGTGGTCGCAGTGTTGTGGCTTTGACTTTGACTCACAACTTTTGTTGCACGTTATCCTCTCGTGTTTGCCCCGTCTCTCCGTCCTCTTTATTCAGGGCAACTTTAATGTTGAATGTCATGTCTCTATTTAGACTAATTTTCTTTAAAACTAAAACTGATTTACTGACTGACTCACTGCACCCTTATTACCAGATCAAAGATGCAGTTTTATGTACTGGAGAAGAACTTTGTTTTCGTGCACTCTGAGAAGCGGCTCTGAAAGATCTTTGAGGAACCTTTGGGGTTCTTTGGGTGACACAGCAGAAGAACTGTTTGACAGATCTCTTAATAATGTTTTTATGAACCTCAGCGGACGCTTTCAAAAGCATTCAGCATCTTCCAGGAAATCATTTGAAGATATTTGTACAAGTCAGAAGTACTAGTGAGCTGAGAGTATCCCCTGATGGATTACAGAACTTTGAAAATATAGCATGCACACATGCCTAAAGAATTACATGCACGCTGCTGTTGGACCTCACGTCTCAAATGAAACAGGAGTGTTTCCTTCCGGCAGTCAGGGTGGCCTAATGGTTAGAAAGAACCCATAAAGGAGAGGTCACAGGTTTGATGTATGCAGCAGTTAATGGAGCCATCTCTGAAGTGCCTTTGAGCAAGACACTAAATCCTGCTGCCTCTCGTAACTTGATCAGGGTAAAACACAAATGTCAAACAAAATGACAGTTTTTCAAATAATGTTTGTTGAAGTTAGACTTTTAGTTTCACTGCTCAGGGTCGGCGGTTACAAGGGAGATACGATGACAACGCTGTTCTCGTGTGAACATGCTGTTAGCGTTTGTGTAGCTAAATGTCAAAAAACAAATGAAATGAAATGGTAAAAAACAAAACAAGCCGTGCGTCTGAAGTTCAAATAGAGATGACTTTATTGAGATACAAGGCTTTAATTTGTTTTCCTCCCCACACATTTAGCAACAATGGAATCCCTCTAGTAACTGTCCGCTTTAAACCCCGGTTGTAATTTTTATTTAGATGTTTTGCAGCCACAGACTTTTTACGGGGTTGGACGGAGTAAACTGTGGCCTGCGCTGAAATTAGAACAAGACTGAGAGATGTTAAGAAATGAGATCTCTGCTGATGGGGAGTCCAGCGCTGCTCAGAGTGTCCGCTGTTCTGGACAAGGTGAAAGACTGAACAGGTGACGGTGGCTGATTTTTATTAAAGAGCTGGATGAGACGTTGAGGGAACTGTGTGATGGTGATCTGTGCAGAAGGCAGCTTTCTCATCAGTCTGGTGGATGACAGCCAACCTCACAGAAACGAAGTGTTCTGATAATAAAGTTGTGTATTAGCAGGTTGTGTGGCTGTGAAGTGAGGCCAATGCAGAAGTGCCAAAAATCGCATTTCCTCAAATGGCCACTAGAGGCTGTTGATGACAGAAGCATGTTAAAATGTCCAACTTCATAATAGAAATAAACATGTTTGGTACAAAAAAGGAGACATCGAATGTCTTATGACAGTGGCCTTGAAAAGTCCTATGTGGAGCCAGGATTTGGTTTGTCCCTTGTGGGCTGCTGTAGAAACATGGTGGACGTTGTGGAAGAAGGACTCATTCTGAGGTAACATTAACATAAAAGAATCTTATTTTCAGATGATTATACACTAATGAAAACATCTCTGTTATTTTTCCACACTGGACCTTTAAAATCAGCATGATTACGAGGCAGCGTTCACCTGCAACACATTCATAAATCAAACATACTTTCTACTATTAGATTCTTCATGCTCTTAAATTTAAAAAGACTTCATTGATCTTCAAGGCTTGGAATAAACACAGCAACACACGAAACAGAGCAGAGAGGGACGTGGTAACAGTTACAGGTAAGTAAAGATCTGTTCCTGTCTCTCGAAGTCAATAAAAACTTTATAGAAAAGGCTAACGTGGAGAGGTTAGTTACATCAGTGTAAGAAAGCCATCTTTCATTGCAAATCGTTCCTCTTTAAAAATAAATAAATGACTGGATTGTTAGCAGGTTGCACATCATTGTTACGTGGTCTTGGTAGCCACTGCTGTGCATCTCCCCATCATCTTACAAAACAGGAATGTCATGCAATAATGGGAAAAATATGTTTTATAGAGAGGAGAATACAAAAATCACATAAACAACTCACTGAAGTATGCAGAGTTCAGGGAATTAGAGTCCAAAAAACAATTAGGTGAACGGCCGTAAAAGGGTCTGCACGCTCACCGAACAGAAAAAGAGCATTGTGATCCGAGTTACAGAAATGCTTCACTGCACGCATTTCCTGAGTCTCAGAGCTAAAGAAAGCTCCAAAGTTTTGGTCAAATGGCTGGGGGGAAAAAAAGAAAATGACAGCGGAGACTTATTCCTCACAGGTGCTTATTTCCACAAAGAATAATCAGCATCATGTTGTGTAAATTGTATATCCTGAACGCATCTAAACAGGATGCACTAAATACAAAGTGCTTAACGGTTCATTTGAGCTGCCACATGTTTGAGGAAACGTTTTTATAAATCTCGACAGTGTGTTCACAACTAAATAGGAAGGTTATTAAAACACCCGAGCTGCTGTTTTCTAGACGGACGGACAGACCTTTATTAAGCCTACAGACACGTACTCGGCCAGCTGTTGACAGGCAGCCACTAAACACATTGTTAGCACACACTTAACTTCACAGATACACACAGTCGGTGGCTGATTCGGTCACGAGGGTTAGAGGGTGAAGCGTTTCCCTCGCTGTGGTGCTGTTTCACCAGCAGCCGACCGCCAGTATGAGCTGCAGGGGCCCGGAGTCGCTCCATCATTCCCTTCTGAAAACTTCACATTTTTGTCTGGATGTGTGCATTCCTGCAACGCGCCTGCCAATTTGGACTTTGAAAACACAACAAAGGCAGCCTTTTGCACATTTATCACGTCTATTTGCAGATTTGTCTTTTTGATAAATTTGGTGATTCAAACCACAATGTGGAATTTTGAACACCTTGTGCCTGTTTGCAAAAAGTAAGAAGGAAGCATACAGCGAAGTGTCTACATGCGAGTGAGTGGTTACCCTTCATGGATCAATCTAGGACAAATGTATTCATTCAAATCATATAACGTTTTTTGTGATGTACTGTAAATTAAAGCCATTTGGTTCGAAGCCCTCCGGGAAGGCAAAGATGGAGCCTGGACACCACAAAGCGCAGCGCTGCAGACCAGAGTTTGCATCCTGCGTATGTTTTGGTTGGGTAACACAAAAACTTTATTCACGGGACATCCAGTGGTTTCTGTCAGAGCAACATTGTGTAATTTGTTGCCCATAGCCTCAGAATGCAATGTCACTGCTGCTGTACACATGTCCATTTTGATTACATTACTTATAATCAGAAACTGTGTCTACAAGTTTGCTAACAGCCAAACATCAAGGAAGTTCAACAATAATACGAAGAAAGCCAACCGATACGACCGTGTCCAACAGCAAGAAGCCGGCTCAGCGTCTGTTTTTCTGCCTTTTGTTTCACAAAGCTCTTGCCAACAACTAAAAGCCAGTCCAAGATTTATTCTTGTCTGGCGGCCTCAGTCGCTCTCTGTATGTTCTGTCGTCTGCCATGCTCTGCTTCTGCTGAGCCCAGTCACGTTAAGCTTGGCTCTGGTTCTGCTGTCCATACTGGCACCGCTCCCTGTCTGCATTCCCCCCTACTCTGGGCCTGAAACCCCCCCCCCAGGTGGTCCAAAGCTCCTCCGCCTACCAGTGTAAACACTCAACCGGTTCTCTGTGCTCCCAGTCCAGGAAGCATGGCTAACGAACTGAGCTAAGCAGCTAAAGGCAGCTACAATAAACGGTAGTTTAAAAACTCTGTAGGCAGAGCGGCTGGAGGACATGAGAAGGGAAAACCTGAAACATTTTCTCCCTAAAATATAATCTAGTTCATCCAAAATCATCGTAATTGTTGCTGGTGACTCACTTTGTGCCATAAAGCGTTAAGACTTAGACTCAAAGCTCAAAGCTAGATACTGCAAGAACAAGTTTTAATTTTAGAAACTTTATTAATCACACTGTACATGTGAAATTATGGCACCTGTTAGAACACACATGCACACACATAGTGGCAGATGCCTAGTACACACAGACTGGAGCGGGGAGCAGATGTTGGGGGGGTACAGGTGCCTCCGTCACGGTGACGGAAATGTGTTCCCAAAACCGCGCTCAGCAGCTGCCCCAACCCAGAACACGTATGAGGTCGCGACTCACACCGTCACAGTAACACGCATCCAAAAAAACAGCTCCGTAGACAAAAATATAGATTTTATTTCAAATTTTTGTGTTTACATTTTTATTTCACACATACTGTGAGGTAAAGAAATATTTCATGGTCCTACATTTTCAATATTAAATTCTTCGAGCTTATCGAATCACACTCAGCTGCTCTCTCAGCTGTGTAGGAGGAAATGTCCAGGTGAGCTTCCCTCCTCCTTTCACAGACTCGGTTCCTGTTGACTCGGTTCCTTCCACACATACACATTTAATAAATTCATTTTTGATTGACTCGCCTGAGTCATGGTCGTGGTGATTTGCTCGGGGAGGCTCGGAAATGAGTCACCACTAAATTTGAATAAATCACATTGGGAGTGACAGTGTGAGAATTGTGAAAACGTGATCGCAGTCGGTTCAGTTTCTCAGCGTACAAAGTTGCCCCCACACACACACACACAGATCGGTCTCTCCTTGTACAGCACTGCACACACACACACACAAAAAAAAATGAATGGACTTCCTCCCTGTGCTTCCTCTGTGTGAATGAACCGTCGGGGAAAAAAAAGAAGCACCCTACAAACCCTTCAGTGTGACTCTAACCATTTCCCTCGCAGTGGGTAGATGAATGAAACCAGCAACGGAAGGAGAATTCAAAGGCGAGGTCATGTAGAGTTTGCTTGCAGGCATGTGTTTGCCTGTATCCTTGCGGGTGTGTGTGTGTGTGTGTGTGTGTGTGTGTGAGCATATATGTGAAACCAATTGAGTCGGTGTCTTTGTGGCTTTAATCCTTCATCAGATAAAGAGCTGCTGTGGAGGTTTGGAATGTGTCCACCATCGAGTTTTGTTTCGGGTGTTCTTTGATGCAGTTCGTGTGCAGTATATTGAAACTGGATGGCAACGAAAAAATATACTTTTATATATATTGTTGCTACAAAAAATGGCGTACTTCCACATGGTGTCTGACCGGCAGCGTTGTCTGCAGGCAGCCAGTCCTCCTTCATCCTGAAACAGCTAATCTGTTCCAACATTTTTCTGGTAGTGTAAAGTCATGACAGATCGGTGTGGCTGACCCCTGGAAACCACGGGGCATGTCTGCGTGACATCACAGCAGCAACACCGCTTTGGCCCGTTCTTCATGCAGCTTCAAGCTGCAGCATTTCAGAAGTGTTTACCCGCCATTAGCAAGTATGGCTAAGTTACGTTATGAAACACACTTGAGATGTCCGGATCGACCTCTTCAATACCTATACAGTGGGGAAAGTTAGTATTAAAGACAGCAGCATTTATTTCATTGAACATCTTTACAATGCATCACCAAGTGCCACCCTGCAAAAGATTCTGGCCTGCTAGAGTAACAGTCGGTCAGAAATTAGATATGTGCATAGAAGGAGTGCTACAAGATTCCCCCGGTGCTCTGGGCATCCAGTAACGTCATGGCTAACTAATGTTAACTAACAGCAGCTACTTTTCTTTCAGTCAGGAAAATACAGAGAGGTGGAGCAGTCAGAGGACGTCCAAGGGGAAGTCAGGAAATACTTTCTCCATAAAATAGTTCATAGCTCAAAATCAGTAAAATAGTTGGTGGTGTGCATCTTACGGACCTTCTCAAAGCTTATATTGTTGATATGAATGTCTTCGATTGGAGAGATCACATAAACCTGAAGCCAGCGATAGCCACTGTTAGTCATCCGCACTCACGTGTATGAGTAAAATGCTGTTGTAAAGGATGGCAGCCTGGCAACACAGGCAGGCTGAGGTGGACAAAGCACAGTAGACTACAGTAATGAAAGTATCTGCCTTTTTATCTGGTTTATTTTAGCCAATCAGTCCATTTTAAATATGCCCAGATCAGCTCGGGACATCACTATAAACACAGCCACAAAAACCAGACTGAGATACATATGATAATCATTATTGATTCATCTTCCAGTGTTGGATTTCATAGTAGTGGCTTCATGTATATCTGTTTCTCATCATCTTAGAATTTATTATATCTATACTGTTACGACCTTGGCTCAAAAGGAAGCGACAGAAGGAAAGAAAGAGTTGGATCGGGTCTATAAAGTAAATAAAAGAGGCACAAAGAATAAACAGAGGTGGATCCGGTGATCGGATCGGAGGAATTCCTGAAACAAAGAACAGAAGCCAAGTATACAGGAAACTACATCAGTCACAACACATACGTGCATAGGTGGGATCTTCTTAGCTTGTTGTTTCAGCAACATTCGTACACTCATTTGCCAGTTAGTGAGGTCATAATGTGGCCTGATACAACAGTTGTGCAATAAAACATTCCTTCATGACGACTGCAGCGTTGATTTAAAGTTTGTGGTCATTTTGGAAGCTCTAGTTAACTGAGAAGTGTTTCTAATAATTGCTCCGTCCTCATTTACATAATTGGGGTGGACAAATTATTGGAGACACGTCACTGCGATCAATCAAAACATTATTTTTGTGCAAAGTGACACTATAATGTGGAAACAGGAAATGCCAAACCATCACCGCATATTGGAAGCAGACAAAGTATGTAAACCATCATTGTATGCTGTAACAATAAGATTTAGTTGAAAGAAGACAAGGTGATGCTGAGCTTGACACATCAGCAGATTCGTTACTTCAAAAACAGACTTCGATAAATTTGTTCGTTTGACACTTTGTCAGGTGACACCATCCGCTAATCTGCTTTCCCTGTGGACGATTTGACGCATAACGGAGATGAGAAGGGGGAATAAAAGAGAGAGGGGAAGAGATGACAGCTGATGAAGAGAAGGATGGAAAGAGAAGAGAGTGAAGGCTGCTCCGAGGTGAAAGAGCGAGAAGTGGATCAGAAAAGCTGGCCTGCGAAAGAGAGAGAAGAGAAGCTGGGGGGCTCCGCAAGGCCATGACCACAGGCTAAATGTGCAACAGATGCTCAGGGTGTGTGTGCGTGTGTGAGTTATAGGCTGTTTAGTGGCACCCCATGGCAACACTAGTTTATCTGCACATCGTATGTCTGACACCTCAACTCCTGGCTATTTTCCCCAAGGACCAACATCACTGGTCAAACACAAAAAAACACACTTACGGGTATACACACACACTTGTACATGCACAAACTACACATGCAGAGTTGTACGGACATGTGCTGTACATCCCTTTTTCCATTAGACTTAAGACAGGATTTGAAATATCAAAGTACAAGTCACATATATGTCAGTGCACTTTTGTAAAGTTAACTGCCTTTTGTTGTTATCCCAGCGTCAGATAACCTTCTTGGAATAAATGGCCTTTGGGTCCGTCCCAGTTCTTCCTATCAGGAGCTTCAAGGAAAGTTTAAACACCGGTGTCATTTTCTCCCGAGATACGAGGGGCATGCGGCAGTGATAAAAGCCTCCACATGGAGGACTTTCTGCTCCTCTGCAATGTTTCCTACCTGTGGGCATTAAGAAGCAAATTCAGGTCATTTAGTTGGTTAAGGTGGGGGGGGGGGATGCTTTGAACTGTCAAGTTGAAGAGTATCATTTCTTGAGTGGTTTTTGCTCGAACTTCAAATGATTTCAACTCTATGGTGTTTGTAAGAATGGAGAGTCAAATTTAATCCTTAAAAAGGCCTGTGTGACTGAAGACGAGGCAACTATATTAATATTTCAAGTAAAATGTCTCACAAACAAGGCAAACAATGTAAAATGTCTCACAAACTTATTCTTTGATCACATATTGGTTGATCTAAATTAGAAAACATTTCCATCTCCATTCATTTCCTCTGATATTCCAACGTTCTCACTCCCATCTTGACAAATAGCCTAGTGCTAGATAGATTGACACTGTAGATTACAGCTAACCCTCTAATATTATTTCTGGACATTCCTCCTGCAGTACCTTCCTGGTCTATTTCCTGTTTTTCTACCCTCCTCTTGTGTTTCTGTGTGTCTTGTTTGTATGTCTTGTCCGTCTCTGTGTATCTGTGTCTCAGTGTCCCGCTCACCTCCCTGATTGCCTCACCACCTGTTCCCGATTCACTAATCAGTCACTGCACTATAAAAGACAGGCTCCCAGTTTCTGGTAGTTTTTCTTCTGTCACTGTCGTGGTAACAAGTGTTATGGCTGAAAACCCAGTCAGCCATCCAGGTGGTGGCGGCTGATGACTCTGCAGACGAAATGTTGACGTTCAGTTACGTAGTGCAAGAACGGGCTCATGGGGTGCGAGAAGTGAGAATAACAGAGGCACCTGCTACATGTCAGAGTAGCACCAAGATGATCAAGAAGTTATTTTAAGGTTGCAACATTACATAATGTTTTAGACAAATATAAACGAGTAGAGCAAAAGTCTAACAATTGCTCTGTAATCGTGATGCAAGGCAGGGGCCAGCTAGCAAGCTAACTGGTATGATGGAGCCAAGACCCCAATGAATTTTGGTTTCAGGCATGACAGGAGGAGCAACCCGCTCCGTGTTCATACTACGTCACCTGACTTCCAACCACATATACCTAATGTGTCACAGTTTGAAGCTTAGGGCACCAATTAAGTGGCAGTATTTGGTGAGTTCGTAGTGAGAACAGGCTGGATATTCTCATATACTGAGCATGCTGTACTGTAGCTCTCCTGCAGCCTGCTTTACAGTGCCAAGGGATATAACTGCTACAATACTATAATCATAAAATCTTCATTAAACAGTCTAATTATAATAAAGCAACCCAAAGAAAAATGCACATTTAACATGCGAAATACAAACGCATGTGAACTCTCACACACACACATGCTCACCTTGGACTGAAAGAGACACCCCGTCTTTAAACTCATCCATCACTTGAACCTTTGAAACAGATACACCCTGGAGAACAGTCGGCTGTGTTTATTTCCTGCCTTGATGTCCGAAGATAAAAGACAAATGTAAAAGAGCTGAAATTGACAGGTGCTCAGTTCTTACTAATGGGCCCTGAAGAGTAATGGCAGGCAGTGAAAGGGAATGGGAACCCCTAAGGTAAGTATATAGGTTGATATAAAATATTCTTTATAGTCTTTTTTTAATGTTTCACATGGAGGTGTAAGAGCGAAGAGCGCACACGCAGACACAAAAGATACTAGCCCTCTCTGAGGGCTTAAATATGCACAGTATGTATTTAAAAGCATGCATACACATGCAGATATATTGATGTAACTTTCAAGTTAGTTAGGAATGAGAGGGAAAAGGTTTCATTTGATAGAAAATGTGCTTATTACGTTTATTGATGCCAGATGCACCGGTTTCAGCATCTCAGAAACAGATGACGCTCTGGGATTTTGGCACTAGTTTACCGAGTGTGGTGTGATAATTGGTGAACGCCGAGGTGCTGAGAACACCTTCGTAATCACAGGTCTTAGAAGATACGCTCAAAAAGTGTAAAAAACATCAGGTCAGTCAAGGGCAACGTGAAACCGTTCACACCTGGACTTTGCCACTGGATGAGAAGCGTTTTTTTACTGGTGTGAGGCATCCAAACTTGGTTTGTTTTCCCAAACACTTCATTAGTGAGTTTAAGATATTTGAGCATTCTTAGAAATCTGAACGCTCCAGTTGTAATTATGACTTGGACGTTGACATGAACAGTTTTTACAAATTGGAAACTGGTAATTACGGTATTATCTAAGACAGCATGCAAAGAAACGTAGTGCCAAAGCCCTTAGGTTTGTTACTAGCAACTGGAAGTAGATAAAATACTTTTCTACAGAGGGAGAGTGGTGAAGGAGATCAAACTGAATTGTCATCAGCACAGTAACAGTGAGAAAAGTCGTGATCTGCATGAACTTCCATATTTTAAAGTTTCCCCTTGCCCTAAAACATGACCGTCATATGAAGCCCTCTTCACTTAGCATGTGGTGGCTCTAGCCACCGAGCTAATCTAAAAATGGGCAAAGATGTGGATCATCAGAGGACCTGAGGAATGCTGATGCTTGATTGCTCAAAGAAACCACCTGTAATAGCATCCACCTGTCACTCAGAGCGGCCACGCTCTTAATCCTGCATAACTTTAAGCCTTAATATAATGTGAACAGGTGAGTTGTATATAAATTCACCCCATCGGGGAAATTAGCGACAAGAGACCAAGACAGTTTTTTGTACCAGGCTGTAACCATTTTAACATGGGGACTTATGGAGACTGACTTGTTCTGGAGCCAGCCTCAAGTGGCCGCTTGAGGAACTGCAGGTTTCTCCACTACTGCGCTGGCTTCACTTCACAGCCACGAGGTCGCTGCTTGATTTAATATCAGCCTTCTGATCTAAACCCAACAGGAGGCCTCTGTGATGCAAAACGTGTGATGTGAGTAATGTAGTCAAGTCGGCATCCATCAAGATCATCTCACGCAATGTGTCGAATCCACACCTTCAACAATCCATCCTGGTCAGAGAGCGTCTTTTTCTCAGTGTTAGCCAGGCGGGGATAATTTGTCTCAATCTGCTTATAGTTCAAGCTCGGCTACTGGCCCTCGTGACCCTGATAAGGACAAGCAGAAGATGTATGGATAATCTTTTATATTTGATTGTGTATTCTCACTGTGCTGGCACAAACAAACACGGGTCTTATTTTTGTCATTTTGTCTGTTTATTTTCACAAACTTCACTGCTGAGATCCGGGAACATGTTACCTAAAACAGAGCCCGACACTGCAGGAATGCAAACAGTTGGACGATTACACAAGTTTACACAAGTTTTAAGAAACTCCCTGATTTTATTGCTCATTTGGAAGATTCTGGGTTAATGTGTCTGTTTGGCACATCTCTTAGACTGACTTCCTGGTCAAACGTTTAATTTACCACATTAAGTATGGCATGTGCACGCAGGTTTTACGTGTCATGAGGGATCTGAACTGACATTTCAAATGTATTTACTTGGGTTTTACCTCTAAATATGAGGTTTAGATATTATGATTGTACTGGAGTTTGTTTACAACCTGTGTGATTGTCTGACTGCTTGTTTTCCCATGGAGCCCTGTTGGATTATGTGTTCTTGAGCTCAGCAATTTACTTCATAAAGCTGTAAAAGTAAAACGTATTCATAATAATAACAACAATCAAAACTAAGCCCAAAAAAACCCAAAACTTGTAAAAAAATTGGAATTTTCCATAAAATTCATGCTGTCATGGCACTAAAGGGTGAATGCCACGTTTATTACCTGCCTACCAAACTAACCAGTGTGCCCGCCATGTATTCATTACCCAAAAGGACCAATAAAAACATGTTATTTTCTCGTCAGAGATGTATGGAACAAATCAGATCCTCAGTGCGGTGACTCAGTTCGTGCTGGATGGGAAGCGGAGCTCCCATGGAGTCTCCCAACCCAGATTCCTCTTGTGTCGACAAAACAAGCTTGACTCAATCATCTCAGTGGGAAATAAAGGGGCATCACGCAACATTCTCAACACAGGTTTCATGACAAGAGCAAAGAGGGGAACAAAGAAACGGCATGCTGTTCTGAAGACGGAAGAAACAAACAAGCTTGATGCAATCATTTTAGCAGCAGGAGTGCTGCTGCGTGCAGAGTTTCCTACGCTTAAGGGTGCACAGACATCCAACCATCATGCATTAATACAGCAGCAAACAAGCCAGCCTGAGATGGATTAGATGTTTCAAAGTGAAATGATTAGACTGATTAGTTTTGCATTGTAGCAAGTAATACAATCTAAAAAATGAAGTGCTTTTTATTGCGATTATGGCTGTAACAGTATGAAACTCCGCAGTCAGCCTTTTTTTTATTAAAGGGATGCAGTAAAGGTATCGTGTGTCAGCCAGTGATTTCATAGTTCATATAAGTGAGCATAGAAACAGTCGTAACATGTCTGTGGTCGTCTTGGTGGAGTTATTGATCCATTGATATGATAAAAATGTCTGAAAAACTGGCATCATACTGCACGTCACATATTGGTGACTTTAAATTGTCCATAAACATGAATGTTAGCATGAGTGATTGTCTCCTTTGACCTGTCCAAGATGTATCCAGAATTATTAGCGTTTGGCTCCACCCCTACTACTAAAAGTTTAATGGGGCATTCGCGTTTTCTCCAACAAGGGGCGCCCCAGAAACTACTTTAACACCCTTTTCTCCACTTTAAGGGCACCTATTTTGGATTTCACCACATTTTTTCCAATAAACTGCATCCTACAGGGAACTCTATTGATTTTTTTTCCACTGGAAGGCCATTCCAGGAGGCACTGCATCATCTTTTCTTACTTTAAAGACACCCATTAGTGCAATTCATTGCATTTTTGCCGAAGAGGTCCATCCAAGAGAGTATTTTAACATGTTTTCTCCACTTCAAGTGCACCTGTTAATAGGACTTCATCACATTTCACCCTAAAGGGTACTTCATCATGATTTGTCAGGTTCTTCGTGACACAGGATGCTGCAGAGGAGGACATCATGCAGCTTTTATCAAAGATACTCAGCCAAACTTCGGTTTCTTAGCACAAAAGGTTGACTTATTTCCTTTGTTCAGTGCTGGTACTGGGTCTGTTGAGCACACACACACAAACATGACTGCAGGTGCAGCATGTGTTGTTGGTTTCATCTGAATGTTGAACTCAACTCCCTTAAACACAGACAGCTTAAAAACATGCATTCTTTTGCGCGGGTCACTGCCTTCTCCGTCCATCTTTTTCTGGATATCGCTGGTTCTGCCATCTGGCCACGGTCTTATCGCTCACTGCCTCTTTCTCCTTTTCTTGATGACTGTCTAATTTTCTGTTTCCCGCTTTTCCTGCCGTCTGTTCTCTCTTTAACCTTGGCCATTTTCCAACCATAACGTTCCTCCCTTCATAAGTTTAAGGGGTCATTTCTGTACCTGTTTGGATCTCCTGGTGTTTATTACCTGATCATGATTTGAATCGTTGTTTCATCTGTGAGGTAAAATCTATCTTTGATGACTTTATCAGAAACGGGGAGTATTTTTATTTCACTCTTGTAGCTTCTCTTGTGGGATGAGAACTGTTGACCTGTGGAAACAGGACTACTGTTTGGCTAGCAGTACTGCTTGCCCCGCACTCTCCCAGCTCACAGCATGTCATATCAAAAGAACACATGCAGAAATATTTAAACATGATTCAGACCTGATCACGCTGATGGCTTGTTTAAGTAGTCGCCACGCCAGATTGTTTGAAATATTACACATATTTTGAGATTCTCGTGTTTTCTGCTGGTTATCAGTACTTGAAATATGACAAGAAATCATTATGTTAAGAAACTAGAGACTGCACACACACACACACACACACACACACACACACACACACACACAGAAATGAACAATAGTGCAGGTTTAAAGGGCTCCCATAAAAGCAGCAGATTAAAACCAGCATCAACATAAGAGAGAGAGAGAGCGAGAGACAGCTGGAGAACTAACTACTGGGCAACAAGTGGTGGTGTGTGTACACACACACACACACACACACACACACACATTTACATCATATCCATGATTACACACATAGGCATGCATTCAGACCCACACACGCTCGGTGACTGTGTGTATAAAAAGGATCCAGATGTCAGTGCTGGTCAGAGAGGTCTGCAGTGAAGATGAAGTGTGTGTGTGTAGGTGTGTGTGAAGGGGCTGCAGTGAGAAAACTTGCACCCATATGGAAGCGAATTAGTTCATTAATGTTCAGTGTGATTACAAAGCACACCTTTGAAGTATATGGACCTTAATTGAAGCCTCTTGAGAGACCGTCAGCGTGTTGTTGTGCAGGTTTTACGAGGCTCAGCTCGGCTGCCGTGTTTCACAAACTTCATGTGGTTTTTCTACCGTTCCAGGCGTCCGCTGTTTTCTGTGTGCGGCTGAACAACACGAGACTCAACCGATCATCGGATTCTTGACATTTGTTACAGTTGTGTAATCCATCGCATTGAGCAACCCGTTGTTTTTAAATATGCATCATCATGCTGAGGCCACGCAGGGCAGATTTTTCAGATTAATCACTTTTGAAGTGCAAAAACAAATAAAGGCAAAAATCAAGGCATGCTGGATGTTCAGCAATGCACTGGAGCGGTAAACTGTTTCAAGAGTCTACTGATACCACGTGCAGACAGGCCTTGAAATGGACATACAGTATGAAAATACATGCACTTCATATTTCATCCTACCAACATATCCAACACACACGGACTACTGACTGGAGTCCCCGAGGATCTCAAGAATAAACTTCTTGATCATAACAAAATCATAACCTCAAAACTTTATTAGTGATGTAATTAGTGTCATCTGGAAAAACTCAGCAGCCTCAAAAATGTGTGCATTTTTCCCCACATCACAGCGCGTCCTGTCAGTCATTTAAGAAAACATTTTATTATGGCGTGTTTTGGACGTCTGAATTTGAAAGGAGGAGCGATATTTAGGCTCGTCGACAGAGAGCGTGAAGAAATCTGTGTCCGTCTCCCTCGAAATGACTGACAGAGTTCCCCCGACCGCCAAACCGCTCTGATAATGTGTCACATTTTAAACGAAGACCCATGGGAAACATTCACACACTAAATAGTTCCATCCATTAAAACACTGCACGAGCAGAATTGGGTGCTTTTGACTGGGATCCACCAGGACTGCAGTGCATGAGTATTTCACAAGAAGCACTGAACAGAAAACAATCATATAATTCTAATAATTGTAGGTGACCCTGTCGGTAGTTATCACCTGTGTGCAGTAGGAGTATATAAGAATAATCTCTTGGATTATTTTAAAACTTTAACCCTTTATCGGGTGAGGAAACATGCACCCGGGTCCCTCAGTGACGGAGCAGAATCACGTGACTTTCTCCAGCCAATCAGCGTAATGTCAGGCAATGTCACAGGTCGTGTTGCTATGGCTTCAACTGGATCCCGCTCTAACCCTAACTCACAAGACAAAGATGTACTAAAGCACATCGGTGATGATCATAACAGGAAGTAGCCTCCGATGAATCAGTAGGCATATGTAGTCTTTTTTTGTTTTTAATGACTACATTCCAAAAGATGACACACGTCTGAGACGTTGTTTTCTGTGACCACCTGATGAGTCACAAATATGTTTCTGCCAACAATGTTGAAGAATCCTAAGATTCCATTATCCTTGTTAATTCGGTGCATTGTGCTGAAGGTTTCTTCGTCATCAACAGTACTCGAAGAGCCCTTTGATAAATATTTTGAAGAACTCTGTGCCCTGACACGAGTGCTACAATAACTGAGTCATAACAGCATAAAATGATTCATTTTCAAAAGCAGGTGCACATTTTTCTTTTTTTTCATTTGATTAAGTAACAAACGTGATGGAGTGCTGAAATATTCACTGAAGGATGCCGCCCTCTGCTGCTCAGGGATGAGCGGTGCATGTTGGCTCGAATTCTTCATAATGCTTAGAGTCCATTATTATTCAAATAGACCCACACTGACATAATTCATTCATCGGCTCCTAAAGCTGAACCAATACAATATAATACTTACTTGTTAAGCTGCAGAATGGTTCCATTATTTGACTACCTGTGCAAAGAATCACTCTGCTCATCACGCTCCTCTTGTAAAAAATAATAAATAATTGAGGATCAGTGAGGACAAAGAGTATTTTTATCCCACAAAAATAACAACCAGACTTCAGTGCAGCTAAAGAAGTCATGCTCTGTATCTTATTAATGATAAAGGTCCAGCAGATGGCGGTGTTGTCTGAATATTTCTCCAGTTCCAAGTCTTTAACTTCTTTGTACAGAACGTGGTTTGTCTGATGATTGGTTAGTTTCATTTAGTTCATGTTTTCAGTAATATTTAATATTAGAATCAGCTGTTTGTGCTCTGGAATAACTCTCAAACGCTCTCCTTACATCAGGTTTGTGTGCCTGATGACGCTGGCCTGCTGTCACAATTAGTGTTCCTTGTATAGTATAGTATAGTATAGTATAGTATAGTATAGTATAGTATAGTATAGTATAGTATTGCAGATTTCCTGGTGCCCTGCTATCTCTGAGTTTTCTGTTTCCTGGCTAACGTGCTAAAACATCCACCTCGACGTACTGATGGTGTAATGACCGTAGAAAGTCATCATATAATAAAGTCCTCAGTACTCAGCAGAGTTGAAGACATACTTTTCAGTAGTAGAGTTGTTCTATATCTTTATACACTGTTTGCCCCCGAGTGAATCGGGAATCAAGACTTCTTACGTTTATACGATAGGACAGCTGAAGACAGACAGGAATGAGGAAATGCAGCGAAGGAACTCGGGTCAGAATAGTCTCACATGTACTTTGACTACGTAACTACACTTGAGACAGTAACTAGTTCACAATCAGTTGAAGTGCAACTCATGAGGCCTCTGTGTGCGTGCACTGCCTTATAATTTTGAGTTTAATTGCTCTTGTATAGTTTCTACTTCTATTTTCATTCTTATTTTATTTATTTTACATACTAATTCATTAAAACTGTACGCTCTGTCCCCGTGCTGCTGATGACGTATCGTATCGTATTGTATCATATCACATCGGAGTGTGCAGCATCATGAATTTGCTGCTCTCCTCTTTAACCTGGTGGCTGTAGACAGTGGCGCTCACCTGCAGTCACCACCAGCTTGAAGCTGCTGGTCCTTTTTATCCGAGGACGTTTCTCGGATAAAGGATGAACTGGTTTGTTTTCTGAGTGACTGCTGACCTCGAACACGAACAGGTGAGAATCAAAACCTGCTCCAATTTCAGCAACTGCAGATAAAATCCCCTGACTGTTTGGCTCACAGAGGCATTCGAGTCTTGTTAGGACAAATCAAGTGAAGTCCTTTGACTGGCTGAGAAAACCTGGAAGGACAAACATAGTGAGAAACATTCCTCTCTGTCTAAAACCAGCATCGCCAGCTGCCGGCGAGCCCGTCACTTAACCCTGAGCTGCTCGAGTGGAGTGGCTCAGTTCTGCTGGGCGGCTCCCAGGTGTCGACATGAGAGAGTGAAGAAGTGTGACGTGCTGAGAAAAACAAACATTTGAATGAGTATAAATCTGTCTTGTATCAAAGCTCTCACACACACAAAGACATTACATCAACTATTTAAATATTCCCTACAGACATGGTATAAAAACAGGATGTTTCACTGGCCAGAGGGTGTGAAGTGTGTATATATATAGATGCACAGCTTTAATCCTGCACACTGTTCTACTTAACGTGCATTGGCATACACACTTTGTACAGTCATTCGTTTTTTAATGGACTGGCTACAAACCCGATGAATTTTAATGCAACTGCAAAATGGAGCTCCTCCTGTTGAGAAAAGTAAAGCAAGCCACCACGATTCTATTCAAACATGTGGTAAGAGTATGGAAGTTATGTCATGGGTAATTGTGACACTCTTTAGCTGTACTGTGGTTTACTGTGCACTGACTCCTGGTTTATCTTCACTGATAACCAAACAGAGTATTTAGCCTCCTCTTCCTCTTCCTAAGAGTTTTACTGACCTCCTGGTCACGACAGCTTCTCTCTGTTCCAGGAAGAAACATCTGGATGATGAGATGTCCTCCAGACTCAGTACGTCTTCTTCATTTCACCTTCACATCATCAGACAGCCCTTAATCTGTTTTTATTCGCACTCTTTGCTCTGTGTCATGATTTGTCAGTTTTCTTTTCGTCTCTCTCAGAATGAGACAAATTAACTGGACCAGACTGATCCGACTGCCTGATATCAGACAGAATTGTCAGTCAGTTACTCTTAATTTCCATCTTTAGTCTGACATTATCTCCAGTCTAAATGCTATGATGCTGATGCATAGCCGTACCAGAATACCAACCTGGTGTTATCAAATGGTTTTTTTGATTTTGTGATATTCATATCTGATTTCTTCATGATGTTGAAGTGACTTCATCCTTTCCTGCACGTCCAAAACTCAAAAGATTCAGTAAATCCAAGGCACTGAACGATGTGAAATGTTGCGTGGCATGCTATTCATGCACTGTCCTATGATATAGCTTTAAACATACTGCTTTTGCAGACTTGGAGTAGAGCGAAGTGAAACGCTCGTGTTGCTGCAAGTGGATCTGGACTGAGGCAGGTGATGTGAGGGTAACTGGGTGAAGACAAAAACAAGGCTAAAAGGAGTCTGTCAGGACTGTTGGTTAGTCCCTCAAAAATCAGTTCAATCTTCATTTTAGAAAATAAATCACAGTGGTGACTGTGTGCATGGTGTGCTTTAATGTGGTACCTGTGTTAAATTTATCAAATAGCTTTGAAAGCCACAGAAACTCAGTACAGTTATCACGCGGGTGTTTGTGCTTTTTTTACCTCGCTGTAATAGTCATCCCTTTTGTTCAAAATGGTGGATATCTCTTTTTGAAGTGAAACACAAAACTGTTGGCCGTCTCTTTCATTGTGCCAAAACACACCCAAACAAATCCAAAGAAAGCAGCTGACAGGGTTTCGAGAAAGTGTTTGACACCCCAGAGTGGCAGCAGAATGGACTTTTCTATCTTCAAACCAGACAGAGAGAAAAGAAGAAAAAAAAAACGGTTTTTGGGGATGTTTTCATGACAGAAATGCCAAAAATGGGTTATTGGATTGTTTTGTAGCCCGTAAGGACAGCGAGAGACAAATGAACAGACGGACCCAAAGGAAAAGAACACAACGCAGACGGTCACAAGGACGAGAAGAAAGAGACACACTGAGACAGACGGCAGCAGAGACCAGACCTTACAAGTGCCGTGAAGTGGTTGGATGAACAAAGTCATAAAATCTGTAAAATGGACATTCCTCCTCTATTGGTCAACAGAAGAGATTTTAAAAAGTTGATTTTGATCCCAAATGTATCGTGGACACCTGAAGACAGCTCATGTTTCAAGCTCACACCTAAAAAGCCTGTTTCAGATCTAGAAACATTTTAGAGACAAGCAGTCAACACGCACAGCGTCATCTTCATCACTCAAACTGAGTTTCCATCCTTGTAGTATCCAAACCAAAATGAGTCTGCTGTATCTCCTCTAAGTGTCACATCCTGGATGTACGTTGGTGCCTTCTGGTTTCGTCTTGCAGCTGTTGAAATGGACAAACATGAAGACTTCCTGTTTTATTGATCATTTTGTTTTAAACATACAGCGCAGATCGAGCTATTGCCTCACCTTTAAGGTGAGGAGTAGCACGTGAAAGACCTCCACATCCACAGTTGTGGTCCAAAATGTTACACAGTATTCTACATTTTTAGGTATCCGCAGCAGACATGCTGATAAATCTTAGTATAAAAAGCAGGTGCAGCGAAGACGTTTGAGGATGGCATCATTGTCCACAGCCTTAATGGATGCTTGGATGGACCAAGGCCATCATTAATGTTATTAGTTCCAGCTGTGCTTTTCCTGTTATGACAAGTCACAGCGACCGCTATGAACGAGGCCCGTATGCGGTTCAGTCTAATCATGCTGCTCCACTGTGAAGAGCGGCGGACTGAATAGAGATTTACATTACTTCATCACTCATCACTTTATATCCAGGCACGCACTTCTTTGTCGTTTGCTTGGCCTGCGTGTCTGACATGCTGCATCGCCAGTTGCTCGTTTTTAAGCACCATTCTTCATTGTTAGGCTGCTAAAAGCACGAGTAGGTGTGAGAAAAGCTTTTGTTCCAGACAAGTATGGGCTGGCAAGTGACTTTTGAAAGCCAGAAATCTCAGCACCTGGTAAAGTAATTGCCTGAGTAATTGCTATTAATCAAGAACCTCATCAACCTCATGCAGATGCAGCGTGGTAATTTTGTGTTATGTGCCAATTAAAACCATAATTAATGTACAGTTAACCGAGGAACCACTACAAAGCCGAAGTGAGAAAAAAAAACTGAACAACAATGAAAAAGGCGAGCATTAAGTAAAAAAAATGAAGAGCTGGAGTGAGTGATGGAGCGAAGCCAGAGAAAGTTGGCCAGTCTGAGACAGTAAACTCAGCCGGGCAACTTCTCGACCTCTCCAGGCCAGTTTACGAGCTGTGGGACTTCCGGCATTGCGTGCTCCGCTGGACAAAAACAGGGTGAGTGGTCGTGCGCAGCCGGTGTCAGCTTTATGTTTTACCCAGGCGCTGTGTGGAAACGAATTAAAAGTTAAGTTAATTAACTACTTGAGTAAGTAGAGCAGGCAGGATGGAGCCAAATCAATTAGCTATTGGCAGGAGAGACGGAGCTGGGGGGTACTAGAGAGGGGCCTCTACCAGCCGGAGCCAAAACACACACACACACACACACACACACACACATTAAACACACTTACTGACTACACATGCCACACCAAAACCACAGAATGCACACATCAGTACACAAACCACATGGATGCATCCTGACTGTAGACACACACACACACCCAGCATGACCATATTCATGATAAACACACACAGAATGATGCAAATACCAAGTGATGCATTATTCTGAGATTACCATTCGACCTGGTCGACATGTACATACTTAAACGAATATGGAAATTAATTGCTTTTTGCTGCCCTGTTGTTGGTTTACAGACGGTTAGTCCTGGCAGAGGGGAAGAGACAGATGCCGTTAAAGAGAAGGACAAAGCAGAGAAGAGGAGGAGAGATTTCTACACACACACACACACACACACACGTGCAGGAAGACAGAACTGAACACGAGAAAACAATAAGACAAAATAGTTTGTGGTTTTTTATCGATGTGATACTTCACGATGTATCGAGTGTTACTTTGTTTGGATCGCAGAGGAGCTACGACACACACACACATTCAAATGTTCATACGCACACACACACACCAACTAAACGCCTGATTTAGTTATTTATTCCAGATTGCACTGTGACAATTAGCGCAGCGGTGAGTGTGTGTGTGTGTGTAGACTGTTGTCAGTGTCTTATTTCTCAGATTCACCACCTCTCTCCGTCTCCTTATGCACTCTCTTGGTTGCTCAACTGCTGCCGTCTTTCTGTCCCGCTCAAGCAAACGGACACAAACCAGACGAATCGTCTTCATATCCACATTTTGCAACATGACCTTCAGGCTAAACACAGGCATCGAAGCCGGGTACACAAAACAAACCAAGCAAGGACACAACTGGGAGAGTGTCACCTTTTAGTGCATACACTTTGCGGTTGACTGTGACCTGTCTGAATGTAGGTTGTTACATTCAGACAGGTCACAGGCAGGGCAAAAACCTAATCTAGGGGAATTTAGGGAGGTAACAATTAAAGTAAAAACCCAAAAACAAAGGGGATTAACCAAGGACCGACTGCTAGCGCAGGGATTTATTCAGCAACAACACAACAACACAGATTATATAATGGATGAGTGATAGATAAATAGATAAGGAGAAGTCTTCACAATGACTCAGGCTGCGAACCACATGCTGCAGGAACGCCACACACCACGAGGCCACCACGCCACCACCGATAAGAATGATCCCCATCCCACACTACATAGCTGCAAAAAGTCAGCTATGTAGTCCTCAAAAGTTGATTCTTGTTTTGCTGCAGGTCTCTGCATTTCCTCACACCGTCCATAAACGAAGTACCGCCGCTGGAATGAACGGGAGGACGGGCCAAAACGCCTGATTTGTTCTGAATACGACCTAAGACTCCGAAAACTGGAGGGAGGTGGGGATCTTAATTAACAGTACAACCATTTGTATTTCACACTTCACTGAGTGTCTCAGAGACAGGTAGTGATAGGGTTCACGTGCTTCCACGAGAACACACACGTATGTGGGAGCGACGGTCGTTTACACCACATGTATAAATTAATGAGATTTCAGGAAAACAGGTACTGCACACACACACACTGATCACATGCAATTACCGCTTATCTGCTTTGGACATACTGTATGTGTGTTTCTGTCTGTCTGCTGGTCCCTCGTGGTGGCAGGTGCAAATTTTAATCTCATTATTATTTCTGGGTACCGACCATATTAAAGGATTTAGTATAGGTACCGGGGAAATTAGAGAAATGTTGCCAGAGGGAGATCCAACAGCTCAGCAGGAACTTCTGGCCTAAATTTGAACATCCTCCTTCTCTTTAGATGTTCATTAGTTCAGTCGTCAGAGTTTGTAATTTGGGTTTCACTATTTAAGCGCCTGTCAACTTCTGCCATATTTCAAGTATTGCAAGAAACAACAAAGTGTGTGTCTGCTCCACCTCCTTTGAAACTTATGAGTAGATTCTTGGAGATCCTACACTCCCGAAAACTTAATGACTCCCACTATCCGGCCCTGACATACACAAACAAGAACACTGACATTGGATACCTCCACAAAACTCAGATTACATTCATTGGCAACTTTTAAAATCCAATACTGTACCAGCGTTTTGAAAAAGATGGTTTTTGTTAATGGAAACTACAGTATTGTGAAGATTACATGCTCCAAAAAAAAGCCGGGACAGGAGCAACAAAAGAAGTCAGGTCAACGGGTCATGATTGGAAAGGAACATCCTCGATCGGTTCAGTCGTTCACAAGCTGAGACGTGCTGAGGTTCACCACTTTGTTCTTACGTCCATGATGTTTTTCACAGAGTTTCTCAAGGGACAATTTCAAGTTTAGAGATTTCACCATCAACAATCCCATAAAACAACGAAAAGACTGAGAGATCCAGAGCAATCTCTGCATAAAGGTTGAAAACTAACATGACTAACTAACGTGATTTTGACCTTTAAGTTAAAAATCTACGATCCACAGAGGAAGTCATATCAACACCATCCAAATGCCGCCAACTTCTTTGAGTGGAAAAGTGTGCTGTAGCCTGATGAGTCCACGTTCTCTGGGCAGAAGACAAAGCATTCAGTCGTTTTTGGGATCAGCGATCTGGTTCCTGGTTTCTGGTTGACTGTCAGACGGCTCTTTGTTGTTCAACAATCTCTTGGTTTGATTTAACATTGTGGTTTCAGTTAAATATTAATAAAAGAACAATGTTGTGCCTTGTTCTTTAAATCTGTCTGGACTTTTCAGGATTAAGACTACAACTGGGACCTCAAACCAAGTGCTTTGAAGGTCTAAGCACAACCAGAAATGATGTTTGACGAGACACACACACACACACACATGGTCTGGAGGAGGAACCCCTCTCTTCCATTCACACGTACCACAGCTAGCCTGCAGGTGTGATCTACTTTTAAGCATCAGATCAGATGTGTGCTAATTGAGTTAGTGTTAATCTACTGAACAGGCGGCTCCAGTCACACACTGACAACCTTTAACAGGACACATCAAGGCATACACACACACACACACACACACACACACACAAAATCAATCAAACTCTAACTCCTTCTGTGCATCCCGATGTGTGTGTGTGTGTGTGTGGAATTGATATTCCTTTGTGGAGTCCTTTGACACTCATTAATTTGGAACTTCTGTGCCTTTCAAAAATGACAATTACCTTCATGAAGCTAGAGGTCGTTGAGCGATCCACTGTCGCTGCCACCGAGATAAAAATACAAATTTAAAACATTGATTTGTCAAACTCTCCGGCTGATTTATTCACTGTTTCTCCTTCTCTCCCTCCCATCGGCCCCCTCTGCTCTCTTTGTGAAATGTACTGAAATTCTGTGTGATGGAGCTCGAAATACAAATCATGACGCAGCGCCAGAAGATTTAACTAATTAACGAAAGAACTCGCACTGTCCGTGAGTGCACGCTCCTCAAATTAGAGTCCGAAGACGGAGGAGTGACGGAAGAACATCACTTCATCTGAATCAGCGCAGACAGACAGCATCGTTATGTAAATCTGTGGTTGTGTTTCCATTAAATTCGTCTGCACTATTTTCAAGTGAGTTTCTGAAAAGAATATTTCCATCAATTATATGCAAATATATTCGAAAGGAACATGACAAGATGGCATGATTTATCAAGCGCCAGTGATTCTGATGTATCGTGGCATTTTGTTGCTGCTTCCCACAGAGATTGGCGTTTTAATTTTGGGGGGCTTTTTGGTGAAGTGGAGGCTTGTGAGTGGTGAACGGTGAGTGGCACCATGAGATGAATGTCTACAGTGGAATAAGCAGGTACAGCGACATCCAGGTCTATCATCGGCTGTTAGAACATCCTCAGCTTCTTGACGTGCCAACTTCAGGCAGGCATTCTGACTTCCTCTCTTACTGACTCAGTAATTAGAAGAGTGCCGGTCCAGTCAAACCTTCACATCTCCTTCGTGGCTCCACTGATGATTTCATCTCTTCGGTGGAAGATACATCAAGTTCTCCGCCTTAGCCAAGCAGAGGAACGTTGCAGTATTTT
This sequence comes from Nibea albiflora, assembly GCA_014281875.1. Taxonomy (NCBI): domain Eukaryota; kingdom Metazoa; phylum Chordata; class Actinopteri; family Sciaenidae; genus Nibea; species Nibea albiflora. Next base: position 25,868,675 of record CM024790.1, read on the forward strand.
AACTTCTTGTCATATTTCCAACATTTCCCCCTCCTGGTTTTTGTATAATTCAACATGTAGATTCAACTAAAAACAGGTGGATGGAGACACTTTGTTCCAAATGAATCACATTGAGCCGATATCTGCCGATTCACGACTCTGTGTGGACGAAAAGTTTGGCGTTTGAAGTCACACAGCAGAGACTCTTACCTGCTGATAGCTGATGGAAAACACCTGCTGTGACATCACGGTTTGGGGGGTGTGTTCAAAAGTAACACTCTTAGTAGAGTGACTCCTTCAGAGAAGCATCGCACCAATTAGCATTTCTGTATTAATTGACTGAAAAAGGGCACAAAGCGATGTTGCTAGCTGAAACTCTTTTATCCACAGCAACATGAATCCTCCTTGCTGTCGTCTGACCTGCGGTCCTGCAAAACATTCAAAATAATTTGAGATTTTATGATCGCTGTGGCTTTTTGGAGCCGTGTGAGGTTTCCTCATGTCGCTTTGAAAAAAGTGTTGATGATTGCCAAAGCAGGGTTTTTTTAACAAGCTGACACATTGTGCTAATTGCCATTCGGCCACATGCGACTCTCCTGTGTGGTTGCCTTTATAATTGTGATTATTTTCTGACATGTGGACGTGTGTGGAGTTTGTTTTGTCTTCACTTAAAAAAGCCACATTCTGCTCAGTCAGTCCAGCCTGTTGGCTCCATCCCTGCATCCCTCCATCCCTCCATCCCTGCATCCCTGCATCCCTCCATCCCTGCATCCCTCCATCCCTCCCTCCATCGTCTTGCTTCTCTCTTCGTGTGAATTCCTCTGGGTTGCCGTGAAACCCACTTTGTGTCTCATGAAACCGCATGATAAGACAGGGGAATTAAAAAAAAGAAAGAAAGAAAATCCACCTTTTTAATAAGACGCCCTTTTTTAATTAATTCACTGCAATTTATGGAAAAAAAAATTAATTGAAAACTAAAATAGAAAGTTGGCATTTTAAAAAGTAAAATCTAAACGAGGGAATTAGGGCCGGGGCTTCCCTTCCCTCCTCTGTTAAAGAAGATCTATAGCGTTACAAAGAAATGATAATGATAAGGTGGGAGAGTTCATCCCTCCGACGGGAAGAGAAGAATGATTAAATTGAAAAGTTTAAGAAGATTTTAAGCTGAACAAGCAATTTGATATCCGCTACCTCCTGATTCGTTTCCCGTGGAGTAAATTACCTTGCATGCTTGGCAGGCAGCTCAGTCAATGAGGAGGAGGAGGAGGTGGAGGAGGAGGTGGAGGAGGGTTGGTTTGTCTGTCCATACTGTCTGTCAACCTGCCTGTATGTCTTAGCTTTCTAGCAGCACACTAAACGCTAATTACAGGACGCTTTTCAGAGTCACTGCCTCCGTTTTTCTGCACTCATTGGCTCAGAAGCACGTGTGTGCATGCACCGATGCAGTCATGCATTTATTTTTAACTCTCTCTGCCTGCAGTGTGATCGGAGGACGCCGATTATCACACTGTCTGCTCACACCTCCAGCAGAGGCATATGTGAGCGCTTGTTGTGTGTCACAGGGTTAACCGCGTGTGTCCATCGGAGTCTGTGTGCTTCTTTAAAGTGCTAAGACATCGTCCATGTGTGTGCCAGGGTTAAGTGTGTGTGTGTGTGTGTGTGTGTGTGTGTGTGTGTGTGTGTGTGTGTGTGTGTGTGTGTGTGTGTGTGTGTGTGAGAGAGAGAGAGAGGTTGGTAGTGTGAAAGTCAGCTCAGCCAAACAGCCTGGCTCAAACAGGATCAACCGCTAATCCTTTATCTGCTTAGCCACGGAGGTGGCAGTGTGTGTGTGTGTGTATGTGTGTGTGTGTGTGTGTATGCGTGTGTGTGTTTGCATGAACTTGAAGGGTTCTACCTTGTGTAGTGTGTGTGTGTATAATAATTAATGACTCTTGGGAGCTGAGAGAGAGAGAGAGAGAGAGAGAGAGAGAGAGATGCTCTACTGACCTTCTAAAACACAAACACACACACACACACACACACACACACACACACACACTTTTTTCTTTCCAAAGTTCCATTAAGCAAGGCACTGAACCTCTTCACTGCTCCAGTGGAGCGTCTCTGGACGTCCTCCTCATCCTGATGTGCTGATGGTTTTTGTAGATTTTAACCCATCAAATCTCCAGCCGCTGTGCCGCAGGTTCAATCCCAGCCTGCGTGTCATCGTCCCTCATACAGCAGTCCTAAGGCCCCAAATAATAATAATAACAATAATAATACTATAGGTACTGAAAGTTCCCATTAAAAAAGCTTCCACCTATGGCTAAAATCTGAATTGTGAACCATAAAAAGTTGTTTTTTTGAATTTGCAGAGCTTTAAACTGACTGAAATCTCAAAATTAAAATTTCAACACTAAGAATTCAGTCATGATTCAGTTGCCTGGAAGATTTCAAAACTTTTTGCTTCCATATGACGTCTAACTATTTAATACAATCCAGAAGATGATTCATAGAGAGCAAATCTCTGCTGACCCTGAGTCGTTCTTCATGTTTCAACAAAACTTCATCAAAACCATTTTAATGATCGGCGGCTCGATCCCGGCTCCTCCAGTCTGCACGTCGACGTCGCACGGCGTCCTTGGGTAAGATGCCGGACCCCAAATTGCTCCCCAAGGATTTTCCTTCGGCGCGTGAGTGTGTCAACAGTTAGCTCCAAAACACTTGAATGGCAGCCAGTGTCATCAGTGTGAATGGCCGAACGAGGTATGAATGCATGAATTAATACAGGGTGTGTTCTGTCAGAGCCACATCGATGCTGATAATACACAGTGTAATGTTTACAGGTCCACACACACACACACACACACACACACACACACACCGGAAAAAAACTGAAGTGTGTGTATGTGTGAGTGAGAGAGCGGGGATTAGTATTAGTGGAGAGGATTATCCAGTCGAAGGACTGCTTGCCTCACTGCCTGCCTCTCTCCCCTCCTCTCTCTCTCTCTTTGTGTGTGTGTGTTGTGTCTCTCTCTCTCTTTGTGTGTGTGTGTCTCTCTCTCTCTCCACCCTCCTGTCCCTCATCCATCCGCAGCATTGAAGAGGTCTTACAGCGCTTAGCGATAAAGAGAAAAACCAACCACGGGAAGCTCACTTAGACACACTCTTTGAACATCCTGCTTCAATCTGTGCCACCTCCACTCCTCTTCTCCTGCACCCTCGCTCCTCTTCCTTCTGACTCTTCCCTTCCTCCTCCAGTCTCCTTACTTCACGCACTTCCCCCTTCCTGCTACTTTCCTCGCCGCACCTCATTCTTTGTGCTTTAAATGAACTCTAAGAATATTTTGATATTCCGTCCATAGATGTGTGTATCTATCATTGTCTTTCATCAGGATTTGGTTGCGTCTAATGTTGAATGTGGCCTGAGTGGTTGACATGTAGCAGAGGGAACTCCTCTGTGGGGTCAACTTTGTGAGAAAAGGTGAGCTGGTTGCAGAAATGTAGGGTGTGTGTTTGAAATATTAAAAACATAAATACCATTTATTCTAATTTGTGCCAATTAGAGTTTAATAAACAGAGTGGGAATAATAAAATGCGCTGTACTCCTTGCAGCAGTTAATTCTTCTCTTTAGCCCTCGCCGTGCTGTGCGTGTCATAATAGCTTATGTAAAGTGTTGGCACGCGTCCTTCTGCGGTTAACAGGTTTAGGCACCTTCTGATCCTCCTCTGGCTTAACTGCTGACACCAACGCGCTGTGTACTTCACTATGTAAGGGCTCTCAGTGGCGACTAAAAAGGATTCACCTCCCATGACCCACAAATACAGGAACGGATACACGTCGAGAGAAGCTTCCTTTAAAAGCACACCGGAGTCATGTCGACAATAATCCAAATCTGTTGCTTTCAGGGAGTTTGGGTTGAAGGATTTTCAGCTGCTTGCAGTGTCTGAAGTAGGTGAATAAAAAAGATCTCATGGTGGAAAAAGGTCACAAGTCTGACCTCTGCAGCCGGAGTGCCCGTGTGTGCTGTTAAAGGAAAATATTAAATCACTGCCAACTTGCTTATTGTTTTTTTTTTTCTGAGACCTACATGCCAAAAATGTAGCAGTAAAATGAACAAACATGATGGTAATGGACAAAGCTGGCCCACTGGTCAGAGAGACTGTTCAGTAATGGAAAACTGACAAGTGTAATCTCCCCGGCAGCCAGAGCTTCCTGGCAAAGAGTGAGTTCATGCCAAGCACAGTTGGAGTGGTTTCAGGCTCCGCACAAGGCCATTCAAACTGGTCAGCTCTAAATATTTACACCCTGACACCGGCCGAGTCTTCCTGCTCCAAGCAAACCTGGAGCGCCTTGTTAGAAGTGAGAATCTAATCTTGACCAACTGAAGAAATGACCACGGAGACGCTCGTATTTGAAGAGTCATTCATTCTTACGGCAGGATTACAGACTCCTTCATTAAGCTTTCTAAAGTTAGAGGGGCTGGAATTAGGCTTGTTTTTCACTGCAGGCGTCTCACATCCTGCCAGATAGGAGACGCTGCCAAATCTCCTGCCTGGCAGCATAACAGAACTGTCCAAATAACAAACTACTTGTTAACCTACAGTGTGCGAACAGGTAACTTCATCAAGATCGAGATCTTCTTTTATTCCAGACTAAATATAAATGCACAATTAACTCATAAATAGGACTTTAAAGGCACTCCAGTGGAGCACAGACTTTGTTGTGAAACTGAGAATGTGGTTCATGTTTTGTTTTTCCGTCCTGTCTACGAGGATGTAAGTAATGTACTTTTTAATAAAATATCCTTTTATGTTGATTTCTTTTGGCTGGCTGACTGTGGAAACTTTCAGCTGTGCTTGAGGAAAGGAAGCTTTTCTGTAACGAATTGTATTCACCGAACTTGGAGGAGAGCGTAGAACATTTACAACAATCTGTAATTTTGTAATGAAATGAAACGTTTGAACGCTGCAACTGTACTTTTGGTGTCCTGCAAACGCGTGCGTGTCAGGCAGTTACCTGCAGGGCGAGCAATACGTGAAGAAGAAAACACTCTGCCAAAGTTAAAGCTGCCAATGACGGTAAATCTGGATTAATTAACAATGCAATGACCTGTGCGGGGCAGCTAATCTGTCATAGATTACTGGTTGTAATCAGGTGACAGAGGACCTAATTGTAACATCGGTACACTGTGTCATCATTCATAGCTGTCAGCATGGATACAAGGTGCGAATTGCATGATGTTGTTTTAATCTACGCAGCTCGTAATTTTAATCTGCAGTAGACAAGTCTGATATTCTGTTTTCATCCAGAGACACACAAGCACTGAGTCAAAACCAGCCAACTTTTGAGGCTTAGAGATGCTTAATAACTCACCCCAGAGGCCTGTTGGGAGTTAAAGTTGTCACATGAAGACGCTTCGGTCACGTGAATCGTTACAGTTCAACAAAAAAAAAACAAAGAAGTACCTCTCGCTGACACTTGGTGCCGCTAAAGCGTGAGGAGGAGAAACGGGGTCAGAGAGAGTGTCGCCTCCTCTTCGTTGTCGCTTTCCGGGGCCAACGCTGGATTTTCTCTGTGACAGTCCATTCAACCCGCACTGTAATCTTTTGTGGATGTGAGTAACTAAATACATAAGAACTACATGTGAAGGCATTTATCTAAATTTACATTGACAGCGTGACAAGTTCTGAAGAAGGTGATGCATCATTTACATGCAGAAATCTGACGAGTGTTTGAGTAATTCAAATATGCATTTTTCAAAAAATAATTAAAATATTCAATTACACCTAAGACAAATGAAGAGGTAAAACAGGGTTTTATCTATATTTATGTAGATCCAGCAAAGATTTCCCAGAAACGGGACCTGATATTAATCAGCATTAGAAAAATCTAAAACTACAGTCAGACACTTTTAATGAATAATTCATTATTAGACGGATGAATACGTCCCGTTTTCCATACCAGTACCAAATTTCCACTTTAATTTAAATTAAGACTTTACTCCACTTAAGAAGCATTGCTTTGAATGTGGAATTATCACATAATTAAATGCTTTACATGAATTTTAAAAAGCCTTTATTGCATATTTCTCTGTTTTTTTTTTAATCCAGTCTCTTTGTATCTATTTTGGTGTGGAGACGGTGAGCTGTGTTTAGAGAATGTTCTGCTTTAATTATCCTTCTGTGTAAGAGCTTTTCATTGACACTAAGTCAGCGGTCACCAAAGGGATTGACCGGCCACACCAGGTCACTGTATAGACTACACAGGACAAGCTTAATGGACTGGCTGCTATAGCGTACAAGCTTCACTGGGGCATAAATAAAGTGTCTGAGTTGAGCTTATTTATTTATTTCCACTCATACTGATTGAATTCAAACGCAGCAACACTCGGCGGGCCAAGCACAGCAACTCAGCCTCAGTGAGAAATAAAACCAAAGACAAAGTGAAATAAATCTGAGACAAAAACGGTCCAACAAAAGTAAAAAATGCTTCAAAGGCTGATTTTCAGTGTGTGTGTGTCACAGCAGGTGAATGTGGACCGGCGTGTCAGAAGCACCGAGTGTTAATGAGATTAACCTGCTGTGACTTTTAGAAGTAAGTTACTGATTAATGATTACCATTACCTGCCCGCTCAGACCTGCTCATGGTCGGCCACCTTAAAGCTACAATCAGTGGCACTTCCACTTCAATGAGTCTGTTTTTGTACTATTTCTAGTTGAGGACCTTTTCACACCTGAACCAAGGACAGAACAGCTGGACATTTGCTCCTTCGTTTTAGTTCCACATTGAAATTATGAGAGTTCAGTATAGATCTATACATGACTACATATGTTATACATATTATTATAGACAGACGTTCATGATTCAGCAGGCAGCCTTTTATTACAGTTTGAATTAATGGGGAAAAAAATGAATGAACAGTTTGTTGCCACTTTAATATGATTATGGTATTAATATCAGCAGAAGCAGTTTCAAGCACAATGCTTGAAGCCAAAAGTGCGCAGCAGACTTTTTTTTTTACTTTGTTCCTGAAAATGTCTCACAATAAAAGCTTTATAGGAAATAAACATTATTTGGATGGACTTTTTATAACGTTGTTGGGCCATATTTTAGTTGGTTGCTTACTCTCTCCGTCTGGTTCCAGTTCTGATATTGGCCCGTGCAATTTCCTGTAATTGGTCTGAAAATCCAAAACATCCAAGAAAATGTCTCAGAAATGAGCATGAACCAGGGGCTGTCAAATGAAGCTCAAAAATATAATACATATGAAACGGGGATTAACGTCTGTTGACACCGGGTGATCATAGATGTGTGTAGCAGTAGGAGCTTCAGTCTGTCTGGAGTCGAGAGTTGTTTGAAATGTCTGCTTGTCTTTAAATCTCTGTCAGTGACGAGTGAATGTTTGTTCTCTAGCACAGGAAGAGGCGTGACGCTTAACGGATGCTAAGTTCGTTAACAGATGATCAGCAGAGATGGTTTCAAATGCATTACACGGGTCTGTTTTTTGTGTTTGGTGCCACAAACATTGAGACCACAGCTATGCATCTTTATGTCTGTTTGCAACTGACCTCCAGGTGTCTCGTTTGCAGCTTGGATCCAGAGAACAGTCAGGTCAGTAGGTACAGAGAGGGCTGGAGCTTAAGTGATTAACACCCTGACCTCTAGCTGTATGTCACCTTAATGACCAGAATGGCCTCCTCCTTGAGTGCAAAATCTGCAGTCCAAGTCCAAGTGCAGCCATCCTAGATTGGTCCTCCTATTACTGAGGTGTTTGTGTTTCCACACTGTGTCCTTTTGGGCTGAAAGTCAAAGGTTCAGGCTCCTTTTTGATCCTGAAGCTACTGTAGGAGGCATTTGAAGGCTAAGAAACATGTTGGTGGTGATTGTACACTAATGAAAACGTAGTTCTGAATATAATAATCTGACACACTGGACCTTCAGTTTCTTCTTTAAAATGTAGAAATACTGGACGTAGACTGTGTCTTTGTGGCCAGAGAAAACACCTAAACAGAGCCACGTTTATCTGGGCTTTGAAGAAGCAACATATCAAACACAGATTTGATCTTTCTGCTGTTTAACAATGAGCTCGGTGATTTAAGAGTTAATACATGTGTCTTTTGTCCATCCTGGGGTCTCCACCTGATTGGCTGGTCTAAACTGGAAAGGCGGGGTGTTAGTAAAAGGTCTATGTGGGTGGGGCAGACACACAAAATGGAAGGCTTCCCAAGTGGAGCACCAGCACTGTGTGGACTTGTTGAGTCTTCACCATCCATCACGTAACCTTTCCATAGCAACATGGTTGGTGGCTGAATGTTGAGGAAATGAGGCGTCGCCCAACAAGACAAAACAACCTGTCAGGCAGTGGAGAAGGTAAGACTCAAACTTTTTACTCTGCTTTTCTTTTCCTCCCTGTTTTGTCCTGCTTATACTTCTCTGTGGTACATTTACAGCCTATATTATACAGCTGTGTGATCATTCAGAAGTGTTACATCTTACATAACTCCAACTGACTCTACTTTCACTCCAGAGGAGTCTTTTTCACATGATAACCATCTCAGTCCACGAGGAAACTCCATTTCCTTCTCAGTTTCACTGGAGAAAAACATTATTAGGAGCATTTCTCAGAGCTGGAGTAGGTTATTGAGTGGGCTGACTTGTGTGATGAGGCTGATAGAGATGAGGAATTGCTCGATGAGACAACAAGAAGCACCTGAACCCCATTAACCCTCAGCCATGTATATCACTGTGGCTGTGTTGGTGGAGGAGTCAGGGAGGACATGCTTTCCATTACATTTCTTGTGGGATGGTCTTTGCCCCTGAAGAAGGGGTATAAATACATTCTTTGGTTGCCTCCGTGCCCCTGTGCGGCCACAGTGGTGGTCAAACCGCACCGCTGACCCGAAAACTGAAACCTGAAAACTCACTCAAGGCCAAAGTGGAAAGTTGAGCATGATGTAGTGGTCTTCCCCGTCACTGTAGAGATGCAGTGTGTTTTAAGTGTGTTCCTGACTGTTGAGAGCGGCTGTGGAAAGAGGCTGCTGTTGATGTTGTGCATGAAAACATGAAGCTGGGGTACCTGCTGTACCAAGAGCTGCTAGCATGGCTAAGGATACTTTAAACCAGTGACACAGAGTTGATGGGGAGTGTCAAGGGCAAGTTTTCCTTTTATTAAACCAGCTGAACCGACGCCACAGATCAGCACATGAAGAAAGATCACCCAGAAAAAAGAGGCTTGCTTCTTCAGGGCATCGAGTCTAAAACATCTCATCATTTATCACCTCACGCTTCCACAGCAGTCCCGCGTGACTGCTCTGTGGGCCGGCGCCGACACTAGAGCCACTGGGCTACTTATTCCATGAAGATCTAATGGATCTTAATGGACTTAATGGAAGACTGACTGGACGATGAATGAGTTGAATTCTTCTTTAAATTCTCCGTTTGCGCCACATTCCGATGTAGCAGTTTTATTTCTGTCCTGACAGGTGTTGCTCAGGTGTTGCACCCTCTTGGATAGCTGTTAGAGTGTGTGTGTGTGTGTGTGTGTGTGTGTGTGTGTCACTAATTCGATGGCTATGCCGACTGGCCAGCATGTAGATCCAATGCAGAGTGCTTTAGTGGCTGCTTGTCGCTTATACAAAAGACGTAATTCAACACACACAATATTAGATTTGACATTGAAATGCATGTCACACATGCATGGATATAAATCCATCCTATTGCATTATATATATAATTTGATCTGTGCAGGTATTTTTGTTTTAATGAGCAGTGCTGCATGTGTATCCGTGTTCATGTCCAGCGTATGTTTTTGTTGTTTTATGTATTTATCTTATTTATTTATTTTTTAACGTAACGTGTGTATGTTTGTTTGTTTGTGCGGATCTTTGCGAAAAAGCCAATACCAAAGCGGCGGAGATGAGAAATAAATAGTATTTTTTATCTGATTCCACCTCAATATCCGTTTAAGCAAAGAGGAGTAATATCGCTGCACCGGGCGCTTCTCGGCGCGATGAAGAGCAGAGACAGGAAAAAAAAAAAAAGCACTGAGTAATCATTTTCCGCCCTCCAACTGTTATTCAGTTGCTTTGTTTGTGTGTGTGTGTGTGTGTGTGTGTGAACGTCAGCGTTGTGACATTGTCTGCTGTGTGTCTGTGTGTGTGTGTGTGTGTGTGAGAGGGAATGTATGTAAGCAGGTACAAGGAATTGTTTGGGTGTGCTTTCGTGTGTGTGTGTGTGTGTCAGAGCGAAGCAGAAATTCAATTGAGTTTATTGTTCAGGGAGCTTTTATGAGGATGATACATGAAATATATACCTGATGTTTTCTGCTCAGTAATAATAGTGGAGAAAAGCCTGAAAAGAAAAAATGGAACCACTTTGTGATTTTAATATCATTTATTAGATTGAGTGCAGTGATTATTCTTTTAAACTTGGATCGTGGTTGCAGGTACCGCGGCTGGCGTGTATTAAAGGAGGTCATCGAGCATTCGCCGTGTGGATTTGAGGTCGCAGCCTCCTGAGGATTCATTCAGAAACCCAATTCAGATGTAAAATGAGTGATGACCCACAGATGGCTATAGAGGACACCAGGACGTCATAAATCTGCAGGACTCTCAGGCAGCAGCAGCAGCTTTTACCACCAATCCACTCTCATTTAGCCAGCGCAAATTAAATTAAACAGTTGTTTTCTACGAGAGCAACAACACTGTTGGCAAACCAGTCAGATTACTCCCACGTGAAGCATGAAAATGGTAGTTTTACTACTAACAGACGTACTAAAAGTGAAGTTGTACTAGGATTCATCGTGTCTAGCTTCTTGGGACCAAGAATCAATCTCTGGTGCTGTTCAGTCAAACTTGACGTGTGAAGCACCTTCAGACAAAGAGACATACGAGTTATTGACTCAAAGTCTTTAAGATCTTCATGCTACACATAAACAGACCTACATGCTCTTAGCAATATCTTCACCCTGCCATTAAATATTCTATAAAATGAGTCAAGCCACTCATTAGCAGTGGGTTACAGTTCATAAATTATGCAGCAAAATAATACAGCAGCCCATAAATTATACAATATTTATCCGGAATATTTCAATCTTTGGCCGACATGAAGATTTGAGGGGAAGCTGCCAAACTCTGTTTAGCGGGAGCAAGAAAGGAAATGTGTTTCAGTTGTTTGTTAGCTGGTGACTTCAGCTGAGAGCTGGATGGTAGTTTGTGTATGAAGGACGTGATCAGTCTTTATGTGCACGGGTAATCTCAGTTTATACATTGTGGCAGAAATTTCATTGTTGGTCTCCTGTTGTTTGTCTTTCTGAAGCAGGCTCGGTTAGTTTGATCCTGGATCACCTCAGCCTCTAACAACAGTGACTTCAACAACACGTCATGAACACCACTGAAGGGTGTAGCTGACTGTAAACAAGTTGAAAACAACCGTCCGTTTTTAAGAAGTGAACACGGTGCGGATCAGTTTGGATTGAAAGTTTGTTTCCGTTCTAACATCAGTAGTAATTTGGCAGATGGTTCCATCCATTACCGTTATGCAAAAATCAAGTTGGTTCACGAGATAAGCAGTAGGTGGCAACAATTCCCCAGAAAAGGTGGCAGTCACACCTCAAATGTGCATGAAAATCTTTATGGAAACCAGGCCATCGAGACCTTTGTATCTCCTGTTCATTGCTATACAAGATAGTCATAATTTTGTCCAGATTGATTTTCCTGTGGAAGTGCGGGGACTGGCCATCCCATTTCCAGATTCAAATTAAACTGCCAGTGTTGTAAAAGTCCATCTGGAGCGTGATGTTACTCTGCAGGATCCTTTTCCCTCCTGCATTTCTCGGACTCTCAGCCTTCCGTCTTTCAGACAAAATAAAACGGGACTCAGGAAAGTGAACGACTCTGACAATTAGAAAATAAAAATAACCCCCAGAATGCACCGGGCCTGTCCGCGGCTTGTTGCGTGAGCGTCGCGTCATCATGAGTAATATCACGAGTAACGCGTCCCAGAAGCGCCTCGATGCTCGGCTACACGTGCATCTGTTCTATTTTTGACACTTTGACGAGCGGGCAGACAAAGAAAAAGCAAAAAGAATTTGGTGGATTTTCAAAATAAAATACTAATTAACTACGCAACATATTTTGGTTTGATGCAGGATGGACCAACGTGACGCTCACCAACACACCACAGACGGGCCCTAAAGTTGCCCTGCTGTGACTACACTGTGAGCGTTTTGTCTCATTTCTTTCACTCTTACCTATTAGCACCCCCCGTATAGACGGTGTATCAGTCACACCGTGTGCGCTCCCATTAGGTGGGCTAGTCATCTAATGGGACCCGTGTTAAAAGGGAGTTAGTCATCTTATTCAAGTCCAGTGTTAGAGAGGACGTGCGGTTCGTTAAGCAGCTCTAATTGAAAGAGCCTAAATCAGCTCCCGTTGAGATCCGACCACTGGCTTCAGAGAATCGGAGTGAATGGGTTGTTACTGCTGTGTGTGGAAAGTTCAATCTGCCTACAGAGCTGTGACTGTCAGTATTTCAATGTTTGGTCTCAGCAGGTAGACCTGGACCCTGAACACAGTTTTCAACATAAAGCTTTGCTGCGGTGCCATTAAAGAAAGGTTCAAAGTCTATAATTATATATAAATGTATTAATGTAACCGCGGTGACTAATTTCCTGTGAAATCTATATCAACTGGGATTTTCAGTCAGATGTATTACATGCTTTTCACTGTGCCTCTAAATGCCAGATTGGTCCTCTTTCTTTATCATGACCTTTTCAGTTAGTGAGTCAACACAGGCGCCGTTTATTTAGTGCAGAAATGAAACATCTGTTGAATATTGTGAGAAAAGCCAAAGAACATGTTTCACCTTTATGATAAAAGTTATTGATTTACAGCAGTCATCTGTCAGTGCCAGCGAGCCAATAAAGACGCAACATCTTCATATGGTTGATCAACAATGCTGCTGATTGGCTGTTTAATTAGTTGTTAGTTGTGTTGTGGAGATTAACCTGCATCTTCTTGTTCATGAGTCCGTTCTGCACATTGCGTTCTCTCCTCTCCACCGTGGCGGGGGTGATGACTTGCAGTCGAGGTGGACGGTGTTTCTGAATGCAAACATGCTGTTTTTCTCTCAATCTGACAGGTAAATGAAAAGAAGTACACCTGAAGTTGCTGCTCAGGTCTCACTCTGCCTGTTTTTCATAGCCAGACCTGCACACTTTATGTTGAGCTGTCACCCACGTCTTCTTCTTTGGATGAGGCAGCCTGGACATGTCAATGGTGTATTTCTGCCTCACTGTTTGTTATTAATATTCCTTTTCACAGACCTTCCATCACTTTCTTTATTTTAGTCCACTTGTCCAGGTGGTTAAAGTTTCTCCAGCTGCTTCCCGGCCTTTGAACAGCTACCTCCTCTTGCAGCCAATAATTATAGCTTCATCTTTGCATCTTTGGCTAGAATTACATTTTCTCAATGGTCTCAAAAAAGTATTGTTCAGGAAGTAGCATCAAAGTCAGTATCAGATATTTTGTAACTGGAATTTACTGTAGAGCGTGTTGTGAGAGGACACCTGTGACGTAAACTGTCTTGTTAACCTGTTTCCTCTGACATTGACTCAGACTGCATGACTCATCACCTTCAGGTGTGGTGTGTGTGTGTGTGTGTGTGTGTGTCCACTTTTAGTCTCGGAGAAATGTGAGACGCAAGCGTGTGTGTGAACACTCTGTCGGTGTCACGACAGGACATTTGTGTCATTAAGTATGTCCTCAATCAGGGAACAGACTTTGAGCTGTGTGTGTGGGTGTGTGTGTGGGTGTGTGTGTGGGTGGCAGTGTGAGTGTGTGTCTTGCAGAATATCATAAAGTGTGTCCTTTAGTCAAGCAGACTGTGCCTGTGCTGTGTGAGAGTTGTATTCTGGCCAAATGAGTGTGTGTTGTTACGTTTTTATGTGGCCAGTTTGGTATTTATGTGTGCAACTGGTATGAATGTGAATGCTTGATGTGCTCACGTGTGTGTGTGTGTGTGTGTGTGAGTGTTGTGGTGTGTGCATGTTGACCGATAGCAGTGACTTCAGCTTCATTAAATCCGACACCTTTTAATTAAATCCTCCCCCCAAGACATGGGATAGCTCACAGTGTGTGTGCCTGTGTGCGTGTGTGTGTGCGCGTGTGTGTGTGAGAGAGAGAGAATGCACACACACACACACACACACACACACACACACGCACGTTTATTTGCAGCTGTTGGATTTAGTATGTGTGAATGTCTTCTACTTTCCTGCATATTAATGACGTTAACGTGTGCGTGAGAGTGTGTCGTGTACATGTGTGTTTCCTGCTGGTGTGCGGTTACATGCATGGCTGAGTCTGTCCGCTCGCACACTTCATCTGCTTGTGTGTTACGCCTGCGTGCGTACATGCTGTGTGTGTTTGCGCGGTTGGCTTAATTACTGCTTGGACGTAAAGTGATAGGAATAATTTCATGGCTGCAAAGCACGGCGCCGCGAGCTGAGTGACAGAAACAAAGACAGGCAGAGAGTTTAAATAGTATAGTATGAATACAGGTAATGTAAGACAATAAAATGTACTTAAACTGTGTACACAAACAGGCATCTGTAATTCAGCCTTAAAATATGATGCTGTTGGTGCCTCTAAGCGTCATTTCTGGACACGCATAGCACTGCAGTCAAGTTAAGTTTGGGCACTACTTGTCTATGTTCTAGGAAAAGATTGTAAGGTATGTGATGTAAGTTAAGCAGGTTATGTACAGTAAGTATACAGACAGTTGTTAGGCATACAGTCAGTTTCTATTCGTCTGTAGCTGTGCTCCAAACATCTGATCTGCAACATAACACAGTGCTTTGTGCAGTTCAGATGAAAGTTCTACAGTTCTGAGGATCTTCTTCTCACAGTCCAGTCTATGCATTACCCATGTATCTGACAGCAGTGTTTCTATTGAAAGTTTCTCACTGTTGCGAGCACCATGATCAATATATTCTATTCACCGCCACTGTTGGAGTGAGGGCAGAAACCTCAGCAATGGATATCTCAAAAACCGGGCAAAGTAGGACTGCAGTTTGATTAGTGCTTCTACGTTTCAAAATATGATGCTAGTATAGCCATAGTGTCATTTCTGCTCATGTTGGCAGGAAGAAATATGCAAAGTCTGGTTAGACTTTCAAAATAAAGCTTTGGAAACGGTCACATTTGGGTAGGTTAAGGAAACTGTAAGTTACATTACACAGTGAGCTCGATGGATACATACAGTGTCACATTCTGAGCCATAGGGCCAAGAAACAGGCCACAGTATTTTCTGCTTGGGAGCTGGGAGTGAGAATGGGCAGATTTTTGACGAGAGGAGTGAATGCTTTAATTTTTGAAACTCAACATTTCCTCACTAAGTGGACTTTAAATATTTGATGCAGGCAAAACTGCTCGTACTTTTGAACTTTCTCCCCTAGTTAAAGTTGCTGACCTGAGCTTGAATGAGCACGGACTGAATGAGAGACAGATCTGAAGAAAGAAAGACTGGCGCAGATGTGCAGGCAGAGACACAGAGAGACGTCAGAGCGATGAGTATGGATGAAGAGAAAGCTGGAGAAGGGGATGATGGAGAGCGGTGGGTGTAGAGCCTCTTAGCCATCAGCATGAAAGCAGCTTTTCCACTTGTTTGGGGAGCCAGCTCTCTAAATAGCTAAACATCATCTGTGACATCAAGACACCAAGGGCTAACATGCACTTAAATATCTAAAATTAGGGAGCAGAATGGGCGTCTGTTTTTGCTCTGCAGCCTTCAGATGTAGCTGAGGTAGAAATACTTCTTATATTGAGCACCTGCTGAACTTTATCTCCATCTTCCAAAAAGAAAAAAAGAAGAAGGTCCTGTGTGTATTCAAGCGTCGGGCATCTTTGTCAAATAAAATGCAGCTTTTCAGTTTCACTTATTTTTTTCCCCCCGATGAAAATCAGAGAAATTATCTGTGCCATCTACCATTAAATTAAAAAGATGTCCGTCCACTCTTCCATCTATCGATCTTCCATCTATTTTCTGCTGCTTAGCAAGGTCCAAGCTGCAGTGGCAGCAGGCTTGCCAAAGTAGTCCAGACAAACGTCTTTTCAGTCGTGTTCGCACGCCTGCAGCAGGATGCTAAGACATTCCCAGGCAAGATGGGATATAAAACCCCTCCAGCATACCCAGAAAGCATCCTGATCTCCGTCCAGAACAGCAGCTTCTCAACCCAAACTCATCAAATACTCTGGCTTGGGTGGGTCCATGCTCCAAAATATGATGCTGTAGGTGCCCTGTAGCGTCGCGTCTCGTAACACTTGTGTAGACACACTTAAGTTCTGTCAAGAATGTTGCATAACTCATGATCTTATTTTGAAAATCTGACCAGAGTAATCCAGGTATTTGCTTTTAGGCTGAGCTTCTTCACACCTCAAATGAGCTAACCTAGCTTTTAACCCACAGCTCATGCCGTAGCTGACAGTAGTTCCTCACAGGGCACTGATTGGTCCGTTACCTCTGTGGTAGAGACAGCCTCATAGCTTGAAGTCGAGCATTGCAACGTGAGTGTTTTTCCACCTGTAAAAATGGGACACACGGGTCTTTAAAAGCTCTACCTGAAACATTAGTTGTGCATGACTAAATCTTAACATTAACTCAAATGCTAACAAGGTGAGAACTCGTGTAAAGTTGAAGCTGTGCACACCGCGAGCTCGTGCATTGAACGCATTCATGCCTCGTGCTGTAAAGGCATCCTGAAGTTTTAAAGAGCACTGTAGGCTTCCGACAGGCCTTTCAGCCACAGTCTCATTTGTTTACGACAATCAAACTAATGTCTCTGCATTAATGTGCTGTTGATTTATTGTTATGCACCATCAACGCACAAAGGGGGACTTCTCTCTCGTGGCTGCCGTAATATAGTATGTCTACTGGATCCCATCCAATATATCCACCCACATGTGGAGAGGAAGAGAAAAGAGTTTTTCCAAGAGAAATTGACGAGTTTTCTTCTCAGAACGACGACCCGAGAACACGCAGCCACTCGGAGAGCCATTAGCAGTCAAAGCTCAGAGGAAAAGACAGAAATCTAGTTTAATTAGATTAAATATCTCTGTCTTTACTTGTTAACATGATTGTTTTTAATCTTTAGAAGCATTAAAAGAATAGTTAAGTCAGTTATTTGCTTGCTTTTACAGTAAATTGTAAAAGTAACGTGTGTGTCGTCAAAGTGAAAGTTTTTATGTCTGTTTCTCAGAAATCTGTAACATTACAGATGAAACAAGAAATTTAAAGAGACGTCGATATTTGAGGGATCTGATTCAAACATGAATCTAGATCAAGCAGACGCATGTTTGTGTGCCGGTGTTTACCGATGTGTGTGTGTGTGTGCGCTGGCATTTTAGAGTCACACACAGCTGTGTGCTCATGTATTGAGGGAGACTGTGTGTGTGTGTGTGTGTGTGTGTGTGTGTGTGACTCTCAGGAATCATTATAAATCCAACATGGGAGTATTTTAGATCTATATCAAAGAGGGTGTGAATGATTCAGATGTGCCCTTGAGCACCACACACACACACACACACACACACACACACACAAACAAACATAAACCAAAACATGCAGACACACACACACTCGTGCTCGCTGTGTGAACTGGCTCGTATCTCATGTTAATGTCTTTTGCGTTTATCTCCCAAGACATCAGATGTAAGAGACAACTTCTTGGAGATGAGTATCACTGAACCACACACACACACACACACACACACACTCTTATCTTGTAGTATCATGCCTGTATGTGTGTGTGCAGGATATGTGTGAGGATGTCCAATCACATGTCGTCATGTAACTTTTACTAATGTGTCTTTCTGTTTGTGCGAGCGTGACTTCTGCCCCTTGTGTTTGAGTGCCGGCCTTTTTGTTTGTGGTTGTATGTGCGGGTCCGTGTGTGTGTGTGTGTGTGTGTGTGTCCATGTCCTTTAACGTTCCAGTGGCCCACATGAGCGATGCAGGCTGTGTGGCTGTATCCAGCTCACTATAAATCACAGCGACAAACGCTGGATTCATGCGTTGGGGAAAACGGCTTGTTCCTGCTGAAATGTCGGCGCTCTCACCTCCAACTACATATCTCTGTCTGCAGCACAACCTACCAACGTCCTTGGAGGACGACATACACAAACACAGACACACACACACACAGACATCCAGGAACACCCAGGCACAGTTAACAATGCTTCGTTTTACATGATACACAGACAGGCAGGCACTCTCCGAGGCAGGTTCTAAATTTGTAGTTCTGTTTTTCTGCTCAAACTTTGGAGTTTTTGCATGTTGAGTGTTAAAGTGTAAGCGTACAGTCATGGTGCGGCTAACAAAGAGTTAACAGGGAACTTGCTTGAGATGCATAATGCATCACAGAGAGTAACTAATGGTGTTGGTCTGACTCACGATGTATTCCACGTCCTTACGGCTAAATGACAGAATAGGGCATTGCCGTTTAACAAAATTCACCTGATTATCAGCAGGGAGGACCCATATAAATGTCTCAAAAAGCCTCCAGGCTACCTCTACTTCTGCTTCCTCCATGGTTAAGGGCTAGTTTGATGTCACATTCAGACACTTTGCACAGCCAACCATCCACCACAATCTCACAAAGAGGTTTTGTGGCGATTATAATATCACATAACTTGTGGTTTGAGACGCTCAAAATCGTGGACAGAACGTGGGCAGTTTGTGCCATCTGGACATAGTTTCCACCTTATTCCAGGGCCATCTTGATTTCGAAACAAAATACCATGTGTTCCAACTGGCATCCATGCAGACTGAAGCTGGACAGACGATGTACTGATTTGGCCCGGCGTGGACCCTCAGATTGGTCAAAGTGGTGGAATTAGGCTTTCTGTGTTCATGTCCAGTGTGAGCTCGACACCGTGGCAGTCTGAGCATTCAGGTTCTGGCCAATCTGCTGAACGGAAAATGTGCGGTGTCTTTTCCAACTCTTATAAAAATATTTAAAGTCCACCACAGCTTTTCTACCACCTGCTGCTGTCTGATTCATGCCTGCACTGCGTTTAATCAGCGACAAAGACGGGCTAATTCTACACATATCATGCATCTTACACAGCACAGGCATGGCACTGATGGCTTGAGTGTAGTTTTAACCTTTCGTTGAGTGTTTGAACCTCTGTGTGCAAAAAAAGGCCAATATTTGCCAGCTTTGACCTTCCACTCTCAGAGGAATTCAATCTTCCTCTTTCTGTGCAGAGAGACACATTTCATGGCTACCATTCCAATGGGCTGATACTTTTAACGCTAAGACACGTCCTCTTTCTTTCATTTGCTTGTTTGCTGTAACGGTTCCGGCTAATGTCCCCTCGTGTGGCGCGTTTGTGCTCTTGCCGTAAATCAAATCTCCCCTCGAGAGACAATAAAGATCTGACTCTGGGATAAGTGGTCAACCTTGCGGGGACCAGATTCGTGTTCCAAGATGGGAGGTGAGTCCTGACAATGTGAGTGTGTGAACAGAATTCTGTCTTCCGTCTCTCTCTCTCTCTCACACACCACACACACACACACACACACGCGCAGGACATAACAAAGTCAGCTGCAGACAGAGTACTGATGTAGACCTTCATGCTTTACAGCATACTGAATGGCTGTCTGGGTGTTACCAGGACACTAGTTTGACTGTGTGTGTTCTGCAGTCACCGTGTGGGGACAGAATCTGTTCACACAGTCCCACCGTGGGGAATTACCTCCCATCTGGGGACACTTTAACTTTAACTGCTGCTTATCTAGTCATGCACGTTAAATATTATAGAGAAATATTCTCTGTTTCCTTTTGGAAAAGTTTGAGTGCTTCAAGAATCAAGAGAAGTTTAAGCCTCCTTCAGTGAATTCACACACAGGTGTGTATTTGGGTGTGTCTTGTGTGTTTTGCACATGGCACACATGGCCGTTCTGGACATCGCTCGTGATTCGGTTGGTCTGCTTTTCATGGTAGATGCGACCAGCTGTGTCAAGCAGCACAGATCGAGCTGACAGGAAGTGAGACACAGAAACTGCACAGTCAATTTTCAAAATAAAACCCCCTGTGCAGACATCTGATCACGAAAACAAACTGAAAGGAAACAATTAGAAGTCTAGGAATGGAATACAATATTCTTCACTATGTTTTAATTAGTAAGTTATGATTCGTTGTCTTAAATTGAGCCCTTTAAATCTACAGTGAGAGCAGGTCCTCTTCCATGGAGTCCGCCATGTTGAACTCTTCTACAGTAGCCCAGAACAGACAAACCAAACGCTGATCTAGAGATGGCCTTTTGCTTTTTATGTGAATTTGCCAACCAGAAGAGGGTGAGGTGCCCCTGGTACTCCTCTACACTGCCAGCAGGCAGCTCTGCTTCCTCAAATTTAGCAGCAAAATCATAAAAATTCCACAACAGCCAAATGTCTTTTAAAATGTCTTCCTGCAGCAGGTGAAACTACAGTAATGCAGATGACCCGCCCTGATACTCATGTGGTCTAGTCTCTGACAGTTTATATTTATGGATGTATGTGTATGTATGTATTCTGTGGCGTGAAAATCAGATGAATTTTGTGGATATTGATGGTGTTTTGTGTTACAATGGGAGCCAACTGGAGGTCATAGAGTCTACCCACCTTCTGATTTACCTCTGCGTCACTCATAATATCCTGCTGCTGCAGTGATAATGTCCTTTTCACATCCTGCTCCCACATTACCAGTTATGCGTCTGCATTCATTTAATACTACACAGGTGGTTTCACCGTCTCCCTCGTTCAACAAATCCGATTCTGTCTGTCAAGCCTCGGCTTATAAAATCTAATTCTCTCTCCATCACACAGTTCAGCTGTTGCACCGTCGGACTGTCTGCGTTTCCTTTCTTTTCATTATTTCCCCCTTTGTTTTCTTTCTGTTTATTTTTTTTCATTTCCTTTTGTATCTCTCCATTTTTCCTTTCCACTTCTTTCCTTGTTTATTTCCTCTGCATCTCATTCCACTTCCTCTCATCTCTCTTAAATTTTACTTTCTTTACAATCCTTTCTTTCTTCTTCTCTTCTTTTTCCTTCTTTCTGTCCGTATCTATTTCTTTGCTTCCTTCCATCCATCTTTCTTTAAATCTTTACATTTCATTCTTTTCTTTTCATTGACTTTTTATTCTTCCATCAGATCATTTCCTATTTTCTATCCTATCTCTCCTTCTACTTTCTTTCTTCACTTCCCATCGTTCCTTTGTCTTTATTCTTCAGTCTTATTTCACTTTTACTTTCGCTTCATGTCTCTTCCTCGTTTTTTCCTTGTTCATTTCCCTTTTACCTGCCTCTGCATCTCTTTTCCCCTTTCCTTCTTCCTGTCAGCTACCCATGTGTCTACCTGTCTATCTTTCTTTTTGCCTGTCTTGCCTCCTGCCTTCCTCGCAGGCTGTGCTGGTTCATTACTCTGCATGCTGCCGTGATGCGATTTCAATGCAAATAGCGAGCAAAACACAAATGTATCAGGTTCTCCGCACAGAGAGAGAGAGAGAGAGATGGAAAGAAAGAGATCTGTAGACTGACTGAGCGCGAGGCAGCGAGCGACTTCCATTCTTCTGATTTCCCAAATGGAGAAGCATAACCATCTATCACTCCTGCAGAGAGAGAGCGTGCGTGTGTGTGTGTGTGGATAGATGTCGTCTCTCCTGTAGAGAGAGCGCAGCTGCAAATCACTGTCAATCACATAAAAATGTGTCTCCAATTTCTATGAAACGCGCACGGATACATTTGCAAGTCTACATATTCTCACACGTTCATGCATGCACACTCGCACACAGACCGCCTGCGTAGGAATTTCAGGCTGTCTTCTTTGATAGTGGAAGTAATATCTGACTGGTAAATGGAGATTCTCAGCTCCCATGGCTCAAAGCGGGACTCCCCGCTGGAATGACTTCACACCAGCAGACGTCACGATGTTATCTTCTCGTCCTCAGCGCTTCTGTCGCTCTGCAGGAATTAGACATGGCTGTTATGTGTTTCTTTGAGAACTGTCCAATTTAAAGACACTTTATTAACTACGACTGTCAGAGCGTGGATATTAAAGAGCAAAAATAGTTACAATATAAGGCGGGCTGTCAAAACGTACCTTACATCACAACAATGATCATTCCCAACTGATACAAAGAATTGATTAGCAGCTAATTATGTTTTTTGTTGAATGTCTTATTCATTAAAAAAAAGAAGAAGTACATTAGATGAGTTCTGAAGTGTTTCTCTGATGCTTCAGATTTCAGTCACTTCTCAGTAGCAAATTCTGGAGTTCAAAATTGGACGTACAGTTCATATTTATGGATTATATCGATGTGGAATTGACAACAAGACTGTTGACATGTGACATCAGTTATCGTGTGCTTCTATTCTTGCAGACAACTATAGCTGAATATATTTCTTTAATGTTTTATCGCCACTGCAGAAACATTAGGTAACTGCTAAAGTATGATAAGGTTGGCAGATGTCGACTGCTGTTAGTTATTGGTTTGATTAATGGCTGTGTATTGATTACTGACAGTGACTGATTATCAGCTAATCATATTCACTTTGCACTAAGTGGTTGTCCCCTGAGTCTCCCCGGACTCGTAGAGATATGTTCATCTTTGTGGTGCAAAGCGTGTTACGATCTAAGACAGATGACGACCATTAATATAACGTTAATATTGGAACAGCTGTGAAGCAGAGTGATACACGTAGTTAGCGCTTTTATTCTCGATATCAGCAGTCATTGATTGGCTCTCGTCCAGACTAATTAGTTGTTGGAACTAACTGTTGTATATTCTTCTTTTCAAATGATTATTCACTGATGAGAACAAGATTAAACTCTGAATATTTAAAGCTAGCAGGAGTCTTTAAACACAAACACATCTTGATTGACAGTTGACAGTGAAGTAGCCAGCCTCAGTTTCTTCACTGACACTTGCTAACAGCCACGAGACGCTCACCAGTGGAGGTCAGGCTGTGATTGGACTCATAAGGGTACCAGAGTTCATAAATTTAGATTGATTCTGAAATTATACTCGAGCCAATGAAGGTGGAATAAGTGGTCATCCTTTAGGTTGAATAAGGTCCATGCTGCCACATTTTGGACAAACTGCACGCTTGTGTAAGAGAACTCTGAGTTACAATAGTCCAGAGAACATAAGGCCACGTATAACGCATTCCAGGTCAGCCGAGAATGTAGGGCAGGACTGTGCCGCCCCAGAGGCTGTATTCTTTCAGTATTTAGGTTTATAAAACCCAAATAACAATGAACTTGAAGTCAAAGAATACAATCTCAAAGGGGTTTATAATCTGTACAGCGTGAACTAAAAACTTAAGGTGCCCTTTGATTAAGGCGTGCAAAGCAGAAGTTGCGCTGGAAGTTCCCATCTGGTGTGAATAAACGGAACCGATTTAAACAGATTAAATGTTTGTTTCCTTTCCTGTTTCACCACGCTGAACATTGCTTGAACGTTGCTTGAACATTGCTTTGTTCAAATGTAAAAAAACTCGATCGCTTGTCGCTGCCGCAAACTGAAAAAGGAAATGAAGGCAAATGAGATTTTTCAAGCAATTTGCAAAGTATTATACTACAGCAGAATGCCATGTATGTCTCCGGGGAGAACGGTTGTTTTCAAGTGCAGGTGAAGTGGATTTCATTATGAATTACCGACAGCTCCTCAGGCTCTGACTTGCACAGAGAGAACTGGATGTTAGGCTTCTTCAATTAGACGTATTTCTGCTGTTAATTTTTCTCTTCGCTGATTGCTTTTCTTGCATTTCTTTGTAGTCTTTGTGTAATTTGTCAGAAGGAACGGTGTAAAGTGTGAGAAGAGTGTGGACATAAATTGACTGGGAGTAAGTAGAACCCAAAGAAAAGGGAAGGAAAATAAATCTTTCTTAGGAATCTCATATTTTTCTGGTATGCTTAAAGTTTGGAGAAAAGTTTGTTCAATTTTTAATTTTCAGCAAAAGATTAAATAAAACGGGAAAAAACAGAAGATGTGCTGGTGCAGATATCCTCCGCATTCCCCTTTGAGACCTCCTGTAGGCTGTTGTTTCAATATCCATATTGAAGGTCATAGTTTCTCCCATTTATCTGCGGTCAGGTCGCAGTGGCAGCAGGTTTAGCAGGGCTCTCCAGGCGTCCCTCTTCCGAGGCATTCCCAGGCCAGATGGGCAATATAGTCCGCCCCTCCAGCAGGTTCTGGTTCTGCCCCAGGGGTCTCCTGTCAGTTGAACGTGTCCTCCAAACGAAGGCACCCAGGGGGCATCCTAATCAAATGCCCTAACCACTTCAGCTTGCTTCTTTCGATGCGAAGGAGCAATGGCTTTACTGCGAGCTCCCTCCGGATGTCTGAGCTACTCATTCTATCTCTAAGGCTGAACCCAGCCGACCTGCGAAA
Source organism: Nibea albiflora (assembly GCA_014281875.1). Lineage (NCBI taxonomy): Eukaryota > Metazoa > Chordata > Actinopteri > Sciaenidae > Nibea > Nibea albiflora. The sequence continues at coordinate 25,893,071 of CM024790.1, forward strand.
GAAGCTCATTTCAGCTGCATGTGTCTGCAGTCTTATTCTTTCACTCACTGCCCAAAGCTCGCGACCACAGGCGAGGGTTGGGGCATCAATAGACTTGAAAATCGAGAGCTTTGGCTTCTGGCTCAGCTCCTCTCTTCCCCACAACCGTTTCGGTACAACGTCTACAATATCGCCGACGTCATGCTGGTCCATCTTTAGCTCCAGTTTCTGGTCATGCGTGAACCCCAAGATACTTGAACTCCTTCGCTTGGAGTAGCGTCTCACTCCCAACGCCAACCCACCATGCAGGGCCCCCAAAATAAGAATGAAATGGAACAAACTTTCTGCTCTCACCAAGCAATGCTTCCCACTTTAAATATGCAAAAATGATTGCTGTTATAAAACACAGTCACCAGCACTGCCTCGTCTGCCACACAAACTTCGCTACAATAGTCAGCAAGACAGGATGACTTTCACCAAAAAGTACACAAATGCAAAAAGCAAAAAAAAATAGTCTGAGAAAGAAAATGTGATATTATTGTGGCCTTCCTGAACGTTGATGTTTTAGTTTGACAGGTACACTGTTCTCCGACTGAGAGACAAAAGTTTCCAGGTTCAGGCTGTTTTTGTTGTTGTTGTCTCCCAAAATGTGAAACTGAAAGAGAAAAAATAAGAAATAAGAATTGAAATTTCAGGTCACTGCAGTACTCAAGTGACTGACATGGAGTAAAGCTACTATAGCAATCTAGTAAACAACCAGCAGTGAGCAGCTCGATGATGAAGCATAATGGGAGAGCATTAACATGCACATGTAAATTAGCTTTGTGTCTTTTAACGATCTGATTTTTACATGTTCAGCTTTTCATGTTTATTCTTACAGACATATATTAACTAACTATAGTACTGACTAGTCCAACGGCAGCAGCCCAGCTCAGCGTCTGTCTGTCTGTCTTGGCAGCAGCTTACTTCACTGTCCATCAGGAAACTCTGTAAATCACAGAGAGTTGAGGCAGAGCAGCCGGAGGACATCCGAAAACATTCTTCTCCATAAAATATAATCCAGTTTCACCAAAGTTACATAGTGTGAGAACAGACAGAGGCACCGTTCACCTGATTACAGGTCAGTGTGGCATCAACAGGATTTAAAATCTGTTATTTAATGTTACAAAACAATGTTACTTTAATATATAGTACTAAAAGAATTACTGTACACGTTTAAAATATTTCATCATTTTGTGTTGTGAAAATTAAAAACTAAAACAAAACAGTTGATATAGATCATAACCATATTATAATCTGATACAGTAAAAGCAGGTTTGGCTGTAATATTTCATGCTCCTGCTCGTAAATAATGGCCAGCATACTCCATCAGTCTTGGAACAAATCCTCCCTACAGCGGGCCGTGTGTCAGAGACGCGTCTCTGTAAGCAAAGTTTTGCAAGCTGCAAGCGACACTGTGGCGGTGGAAACTGAACAGAAGCAAAGCAGCCTTCAGGAGAAACATCGCTGCGTGAACCGGGGCTACTCAAAAAGTTGTTCAAACTACTTTTGCAAAGGAAAAGAATAGAATCTATGAAATCTAATGCAAAATGAGTCAGTCCTCCTGTCAGTCACAAACTGGGAAAATAAATAAGTCAAAAACACCTTCTCCATGGGAGAGAGCAAAGAACAGTTTGATTTTTGTATGCAGTCCGTCATTCAGGCGCCTGTTGACCAGAAACGTGTGAATTCTGCAAAGAGGAGGATTAATCAGTATTCCTGCAGGTTACCAACCAAAACACACACGCACCAACTCTTCACACTTTTGTGAATAATGACAGCCAGATTAAATTAATTTGCACACAGTCATGCGTTCAAGTTCAGCTTATTAAATTAACTCAAAAACATTTTATTATTTCTTATTATAAAAAAAATGACATAACAATCCATCTGTTACTGTCCCAAAACAAACCGTCCCATCTGCGTTCTTCACAGGGAGAAAATCCACAGAGTGTTTTCATTTCTCTGTACATAAACTGTATTTAAAGCTCCAGTGTGTAGGATTTAGTGGCATCCAGCCAGAGCCCGTCACTGCAGGGGTTCTAGTTCCACTCAAGGGTGTAGGTTTACATATGGATGGCAGGCACGTGTCCATATATTTTAGAGGGACAGAAATGTTCCAAGTAATATTTGATTTATTCAGATTATTTGACAGAGAGAGAGTGAGAGTGAGGGGCGGCCAAAAATAGCTGTTTCTGCACGCCTCCCACTGTTGAATTTGACAGAGAATTGTTCAGAAATCCCCAAAACGCTTTGCAGTCTGCTCGTGCTCCTTATGCGAGTGCTCCTGATAATACATGTATTATTTGTTTTTCAAACCGTACACACTCTCAGCTAGGACTTCTTGCTTATACAGTCTTTTTAAATGGGGAAAAAACTACTGTAAAACTGTTTACTGTTGTTTATTTTGGCATTATTAAAAAACTGCAGTTCCTCTAACGTCTACTTGAGGCTGGCTCCAGAAGTGAGTCAGTCTCCATAAGTCCCCATGTTAGACTAACGTTATTCTAACGTAACAAAAACACAACAGTTCTTATTTTTCATGGCGATCGTGCACTAATGAAAACATGCCATATTCATAGATCCCTCTAAATCTTACACACTGGACCTTTAACACATTTCTAAGTTTGTAAATATGATTTTTAATCAAGTGACCATCTTTAGCAGCACCATAAAGCAGCTATAGGCTGACATCACCGATACGTCAAACCTGAATCATCTTCATATATTATTGGTGCCGTGACTGTGCATGACCTCACTCTCTGTACAGCTTCATTCGGCGTGGCAGCAACTCACTTCAGACAGTCAAGGCTCAGTCAAGTCAAAGCACACGGACAAATTAAAGTGAGGCTGGAGAGACGCAAACTCAAACCAATATAATATACTCTTCTGTCAGGGAGTTCACAAAGCACTGCAATGGATCAAACGAGTTTATATGATACTCATATTGAATTAAAATGAAATGAATTATGGGCAATTGTAGTTTATTAAAAACAAACTGGGACAGACACTTTGCCAGTGCCATTAAATTAAAAACTGCTAGCGGCTCAGACATTCCCATCAAAACAAGGTGTTCATCCATTTCATGGCCCTCTTGTTCCTCAGACGTTAACCTCGTTTCCAGACCATGTGACCCCCCCGTGATGCTTATCCCCCAGATGTTACTACTTCTGTTGCAGGAGTCCAGTTCCACTATTCTTAACATTCTCCGTAAAAATGTAATTTAGGTTTTGGACAGCTTGATTTATGCCATCATCACCGGGAGGTTATAGGTGCTGAATAAAAACCATTATTAATAATTTAATCTCCTCAGTATTGCTGCTGCTGCTGCTGCTGCTGCTGCTGCTGCTGCACAGTGTGGGTCAGGATGCGTCTGTGGCTGCACACAAACCTGGCCAAGCTTCGTTGTTATAATTTTCTGAATTTTGACAGAGTAGAAAAGAGACACGCAATTAAGAGCCATATCAAAGGCAGTCGGCTTGAACCCGCTCTGACTGTTACATGCACAGCAAAGTCTTACTTTCATTAAGTCTCATTTTAGATCTGTGGTCATTCTTAAAGCTGCGTTAATGAGAGTTTTATATGAACAATGGATCACATGCTTCCATAAGAAGATATTTGCCAAATCTCTGGTGGTGAGGCCGTCTCAGTAAGTGCTGCCTTGCAGAATTGACATGCCGCTCAGTGTTTTCTGATGAACTCTCTCCTCGCAGAGAGCCACATTCACCAGAGGAGTGTTTGTGAATTGGGCCAGGAGAGTTGACGTCAACTTCTTCTTAATGAGCTGCTTTACACGATAATGCAAGTTTGATTTGATTCCTTCAGAAACAAGACAACGCTGGTTTCTGTCACTTAACAGCTAGTTTGTTTGTTTTTTAGCGGGGTTCTGGTCCGTTTACTCGTGCTCTCTTCATCCTTCATCTTCATCAGGCAGCTGATTTCACTGCAAAGACTCTGATGATTGCATGCTATCTGCAGCAGACAGTAAATAGCTCACTGGCATCGTTAGAGACCTCTTGGCCATGCCAGCCTATCCATCCTCGTCTGTTAGCCGCAGTGTCTTTTTTTAATGCCATTTAGAGTCAAACATGTTTGATCCTACACACACACACACACACACACACACACACACACACACACACACGCAGGAGGAGCTTTTAATACAGAAATGCGACATGAGTCGTATCACACGTCGACTATCTGTACTTGAAAGGAGAGACGGCAGATTTTTTTACACTCATTTGAACTACAAACACAAGATGAGGTGAAGTCATCGTGCTGGTTTCTACACTTCAGCACTTTTTGTTTTGCAAGGTTCAGTAACGGCCTTGAAGAGATTTTTTTTGTTCTGCCTCACTGATCAAGCAGTGCACAGATTCCTAATCTGTTTCCATGCACTCTCCGCTAATTAGACCCTACACACCTGCCGATAATTAAGCTGAATGGCCGATGCCAGAATTCCCTTAATAATGGTGCCAGAGTCGAGTGTGATGAGCCAGAAACTGTCAAAACTTGTGGCAGTATTTCTTGGTCTAAGTGAAAAATACCGTCCACATCCAGACCCAAACACAAAGAAAGTTAACGTGTCATGGGGGTAGTTAATAACAGAAAACTGGTTGCTGAGGCAGAAGACCAAACCAGAGCTTCTCCCCAGCTCCACCTGGGGAATCCCAAGGTGTTCCCTAGGGGTAGATGGGGTGCATAATACTTCCAGTCCAGTAGGACTCCACAGAAAACTTCCAAAAGGCAGCTTCCAACCTAGAAATACCTCGGCTGGCTCTTTCAAAGATCCTACACCAAGTCTCCTCCAGATGTCTGCAGTCCTCACCCTTCATCTTATCAACTCAAAGCTCATGACTATCATAAGTTACATTTTAAAATGTAGGCTGAGTGGTAAATTGAGAGCTTTGCCTTCAGGCTCATTGCTTCCTTGACGGTCCGCTGCAGCGCCCACATCACTGCCAATGCAATGGCACTTCTACAGCAGTTTTTCACTTTTTCTGGCAGAGTTTTTGCGGCCTCAGACTCAGAGATGCTGCCGAAACAGTTCACTCAGAAAACAAGCAGGATTGTTTCATGCACAACATTCACTCCCCTCTGTACTGATGAGAACAAGAATCATGTGAACTTGTATGAGTTCAAGGAAAACCTGATTCTCCTGCACAGATGATCTTGTCACTGTCACATATCTCTGCTTTACTTCATATTGCAGATTGGTGATATGTCTGTAGGTTTTTAAGATGATAAGACATCAAATCCATGACTGGATCCTCTGTGTTGAACAGCTGATTGACTGAGGCTCCAGTCCAGTAATATCCAGGTTAGATAACTGGAGAGGACTTCTTCCTTCTTCCAAACACACACACATTTACCTTCATGCAGACAGTCACTCCATCTTAACACTCTGTTTCCATCCACACTTCATAGGAGCATCATTATATATGTCACGCTGTGGTTGGCGTACTTTGGCTGCCTCCGAGTTCCAACCTTAAAGTTGACATTATGCACATATACGCACCTTAGGTGGGCCGCCTCGCCAACTCGTGATTAGTGGCGACCCCTGATGTGTCTGTGATACATGCTGTGGGTGTGTGTGTGTGTGTGTGTGTGTGTGTGTGTGTAGGAGTCTCTCTCAGTGTTGTTTTTTTGACCTTTTAACTCTAAAACAAATGCTGCTCGTGTCCCCTGGTGTGTCAGTGCATAACCGGCGTTCTAATTAATTTGATTCGCTAAAGCAGGAGTGAATGTAAATGTTGTGCCGCTTTGCAGGCTGCAGACATGATGATAGATTTATGAAAGATATCTTACATAAATCAAATCACAACCTGACGACTTGGGGACATTCAAACTCAAAATCAAATGTGTGGACTGGACGTCCAGGCCGAGCATGTAGTGGAATACAATTTCACAGAATAAAGCAGGAAAGACTAGAACAGACCAGAGGAATGCTTCAACTCTGCATAATTGATTTCTAATAAATAAGTGATGATGTAGAGGTGAGGAGGATACGGATGCTTGTGTCCTGATCTTGGCTCGGACAAACAGTCCCTCATGTTAATTAGACATTGATTTCTCCATCACTAAATAATGGAAATATTCATTAGCTGTCAGAATAAAAATGCATATTGGAGGGGGAGGAAAGTGAGCCAGAGGAAGGGCCGGGGAAGTAAAAGAGAAGCTGAGGCTTGTCTTTGTGTAATGCAATAATCAAATGCGTGTATGAAGTTATCAGTGTGCTAACAGAAAGAAGCTACAATGGGACGAGTAATGCAGTTTTATTGTTGTATAGTCACTGATGCATCTGATGGAAACAGGAGGAATTGATGTCACTGTAGTAAAAGGCTTCGACTGTCATCAGTCATCCAGTGTTGCCGTGACTGATGAGAAAAAAGAAACTGGATTTTATTTTTATGGCACGCCTTTGATTTTTCGCCTTAATTCCATATATCACCGTTATTGACTGGGTGCTAATGAATTATTTCAACACTGTGATGTTCAAGCAGCTTCCGTAAAAACACACGTTTGCACTGTCTTCTAGAAATCACAGTTACTACAAAGTTATACACAGCCCCTCTTCTCCCACATACTCATGTTCAGGTTGAGTCACGGCCTCCTCACTGTGTCTCTGACGCAGCTACTTCATCTCCAGACTCATCTTTCTGTCAGAGGACGCTTGTGTAAGGCTTGCCAGATGTTTAAGCTAGCTAAGTCGATGTATCACCTTGCTCTCACCTAATAGTCTCCACCTACATTTCAGGCGGGCGTACGTTCGGTTGCTGTTGTCGTTTCTGAACGCCCAACTTTAGGAAACTTTTTGAAAGTTGACTGGTGTGAGGTCGAGGCTGATTGGATGTTCAGCTTAGCAGTACTGTGACAGTACAAACACGTTTTATGCATCATTTGGATGGAAGTTCTGTCATTTGTTACATTATTTGAATGTTCCAGCCTGATCTGCCCTCACTGATACTATATACACGATATACCAAGAGGTGTTTCTCATATTTTGCAGTACCACAGTCCACAAAATGGACCACAAAGTTGAATCAACATCTCTTTTTTTAAGTCTAACATTCATAAATGTAGGATTTATTGCAGGGCAGTATAGTATTGGACAGATTTACCCAATAAACTGACAACCAGTTGTAGTTAAAACTCAGTATGCCACTATTTCCTGCCTCTCTGTCCTCCTTGTATATTAAACATTTGGTGTGGGGACTCTGTGATGGATTGGACCATTTTCACCACTGAAATCATCCGTCTGAGGCACATTTCTATTATATGCCGACTTTGGCAAGGTGGGACAGACCTTGTGCCAGTAAATCTCCCTGGAATTTAATTGAGTTTAACTGGTTTTAAGAAGAGTGCAGCAGACTGAGGGGAAGGAGGAATAAACAAAACGCAGCAGAGGAACTTTTTATAGGTGCAGGATTATTATGAAGATCCTCTTGTGGACATTTTCCAAACTGTAATTTATAACACCTGAGCGGTAAGTCTTGAAGCTCAGCTTAAATATGCAGCTGCTTTAAAATGCAGCCAATATTGATCAGCACTTCACCCAACACACACTGCACGGCAGCAGGATGGGGTTTTTTTTTGCTAGCCAGTGATACAGACAACAAATGCCAAGATCCTCCCAAATGGCTGGTTGGAATTTACTAAATTGAATACACCCTGTCACGCTCACCTGGAAAGGGAACGGAACACAAATAAGACAGTCAGTAGGGACCTCTGAAGGGCACTAGCCTGAGAAAGATTTGACATGGGCTTTTAAGTAGCAGTTTAGGAGCAGCATCCGTCTGCAATTGATTTTAAAGAGCTTTTAAAGCTGCACGATGGTTAGAAAAAGCCGAACACTCGGACACGTTTTCCCACTTGTTGCTTTATTTCATTCGTCCAAAACGAGCTGATTTCATGCAGCATGGCATGTAAATACTGTGCTGTATCATTTAACACAACACACGCCAAATTTGATTAGATTTAGCCTGTTCTGTTAATTATCTGACGTTTGTGTGTAAAATCATTTGCCGGATCACCAATATGACTTCAGTTGTGTGTTGTGGTAGCATGTGAAGTGACTTACCACAGTTGTGTGTTACTCGTCTCCCATGTGGTGAAACCAGGCTGAACAAAACGATCTTTACCCAAATGCAGAATACAGCTCATCCGGATAACTAGGTTAACAATCCCATTCATTTGTGTTCATTCTCCTAAACAGCCATCTCAAACTTCATCGATGAAATTAAGATGGCGTGCACCCAGGTTGAGACACAATCCAAACACCTCTGTGAAGGCTGATTCTGGGTGCAGAACTTCTGACTGTCTTTGAAATCCGGTTTCATCATGCTCTGAGGGCTCCTTCGCACCAGGCCAAGCTCAAAGAGCCAGCACCAACAAAGGCTGCTTCATGTTTTCTGTTGAGGTTGCACTTGAACTCAGCACAGAGACCTCTGGTCCATGTTCTGTGCATGCTTTACAGGCTAAACTGGTAGTAATACGTGATTATATATATATATATATATAATATATATATATATATATATATATATATATATATATATATATATATATATATATATATATATATATATATATATATATATATATATATTCCCCTCCAACAGATATTTGTTCAGGAAGTGAGCGCGCCTCTGTGTGTAAGTTTAAGTTCTAATCTGCATTTTCAGCAGGAAAGTTTCACCAAAACTGGATCCGGTTTCATTGTACAAATATAACTGCACAGGGAAAAGCCCAATCACACACACACACACTTCTTACACACACACACCTAAGTCTATGTGTGTGTGTGTGTGTTTGAGAGAGAGAGAGATGGGGAGAGAGAGAGGAATCCTATTAGAGAGACAGACCTTGAAATAGAAATCCTTTGACAGTAAAATGAGTGGACTGAGAGAGATCTCATGACAACATGGAGGGAAAGGGACACGCAGAGAGAGAGAGAGAGAGATAGACAGAGAGAGAGAGACAGTGAGACAGACACAGAGAGAGAGGAGTGCAAACTGTGCGTGAATCCTATCCTTGCGGAGGGAGCAGGCGGTAGGACCCGGGAGAAACCACAGAAGTTAAAAAGCCTTCAGCACAGTGAAGCTCGCGAGAATGAGTGAAGACGTTACCGGAAATGAGACGTCAGGCCCTTCAAATAAAAGTCAATATTTGACGTTACAATAAATGTTGAAGAGACCTAAAGCTGCAAAATAGATCATGTAAAAAAAAAAAAGTTGAATCACTTCAACATGTATTGTCATTTTTAAAAATAAATTATCTCCGATGTCTGAGCTTGAAAATAAAATATGAATAAAGGTTCTGAGAGTGTTTCCTGTTCCCAAACATAATTTGACATATTGTCCCAATATATTTAATACTTCTCCTGAAAATGTCGCATAATTCATCCTCTTTAGAGTCTGCTGTTAAAATTCCCCTCCGCAGCTGCTCCGTCTTATTTTGAAAAGCGCCGATCGGAAGTCCCACTCCGCCTTAACGCGCCCGTCTTTACGCAGGGCTGTCTGGCACCCGGTGTGGTGCGCACTGCTCTCCATTCCTCTCCAACTCAACGTCAGTCTGTTAGAGACCGTCTGAGCGCGCGCACACACAACTGTGCCCCTCTCACACACTCTCTCTGGCACACACGCGGGCACTGAAGCACACACACACAGGCACACACACAGTCACACAGCTCGCTCTGTCGGACCCGCGGAGGAGAGGAAAGGAAAGGAGACAGCTCCTGTTTATTTGCGCTCCAACTTGTCTCTTTGTGTCTTTTCTGTCTCTTCTTCTCCACCAATGCGAGGATTTTATCCCTCTTCTCACTGTTATTGTCACTTCTGCCCCGAACTAAGGGAAACCAGTTTAAGGACCAGACGGGAGTATGTAAAATAATCCGCACGACTGAGCAAAACAAGAAGCAAAAGAAGCAAAAGAAATGGATAAACGGAGTTATTCTCACCTTTTGCCTGCAGCTTTCATCCACTTTGTACTTTTGGGATTTACTGCCGGACAATTTTTTCCAGGTAAAGAGATTTCTTTATTTAACTGAACGTTTTTTCCTCATATTTTTGTGCTTTTATGCGCTTTGATGGTTTCTTTTGAGCCTGGATCCAGAATAAATGCCTCGGCGACGAGGTGGCGCTTCTGGGGATTTAAAATGAACTGCACGTTTCGTGTTTGTTGTCGGATATTGTTGATGGTAAAACATCCATGAAGCCAGTTTTTAAGCACATTCTCAGTTTTCAGTTTTAAGCATTTCTCGGTTGTTGATCTGAATTCATTCCCGTGCGTGCGCGCAGAGGTCCTGATACAGGAGCAGGAAAATGTCCGGAGGGAGGAAAAAAAGTCATAAATCACTTTGTTTGTGGAAAGAAGTGATTTATGTCCGGGCATGCGGCGGGTTTTTACTGATAATGGTTGTAGTTTGACTCCCGGTGACCGCTGCCATCAGCTTATTCCATCATATGTGGAGGCTGCCTGCGCGCACTGGCTCTGGTGTGAAGTTTTTGGACGCTTCGTGAGGTTTTGCTCCCTGTACGCAGCTGTTGATGCTTTATGAGTGACTTGATGTGTTTTATTTGTCGGTTATGTTTCGCTGTGAGCTCGCTGGGTGTTCGGCAGCGGGCGGACCCGGCGAGTCTCCGGTTCCGTCTGAGCTCAAAGCGGCGAACTGTTTGTTAAAGCGTCGCCTTAATTAATTTATGCAATGATGAGATTAATATTTAGATTTGTGCCGCGCATCACTGTGTCGTTCAGCGTGGTTCCTGTTGTAGAAGTCGCTTTCAGAACCTGTGAAGCTTTTTATCCAACTTCTACACGTAAATTACTGATCTGACCTCTCATTTATTTTCGTGTTTCTTCTCATAAAAAGCAGCTGCACTCGATGCTGTAATATTTCAGTCAGTCCGCAGCTGCTCAGTCTTCATCTCCCGGGCTTGCAGCAGTCCGCAGCGGCGTCTCTGCTCGGCACTCTTCTGGCACTTGTTACGCGCGGGACAGCTTTGGAGAGTTTGCGGGTTCGCGCTGTTTCCCAGCTTTTGATCGAGTCACTGATGATTGTGCTTGTTATTAATCACAAACTGAAGCTTTACAGTTGATAGAAAATGATTAAATTAAAAATGACAGCAGCGCTGACGGAAAGTTTGCCCCCACACATCCAGCTTGCTCCGTCCCAGATGATATTCAGGCTGATCGTGGAGCTGGAATCAGTTTATTTAGAAGTTAAAATATATCATGAATGTTACACACTTTAATAATGAAGTCAGTTGTATCACAGACTGAAAGATTTGGCTGTGATTCGATCTGCTGTTTCGCGTCATCGAGGAGTTAAAGTCGGCCTGTGTTTTTTTGAAGACTGTAATAAAATGTGAGACTTGCTCCCATCAGAGGTCTGACTGTGTCCTCTGTTGTAACTCAGAAAAAGCAGCAAGTTCATATTTTCTAAGCTCAGCCGCGACATAACCGGAGAAATCATCTTAAATGTTCTCAGTGGACTGCAGAGGATCTGTGTCCGCCTCTCTCTCGGCACCTTCTGCTTGGTATTCATGACCTGTAAGGCTGCAAAAAGAGGCTACTTTGAAGGGAAGACTGGCTCCAAACACTCAGTCCTCCCTCCCTCTCTCCCTCTCTCTGTCTCCGGCTCTGGCTCCTGCGCTGCAGCGCGGCGGAGCAGCAGTCCCCTCTCTCACCCCCCGTGCGTAATGGTGCAGCGGGGGAAAGCGCTACCCTGCGCGTTATGGTGGAATAAAAACTATAAATGTGGACGTCAGAATAAAGCCTTGCATGACATAGACTGTGCTGTGCACTGAGATGAGCAGAGCAAACACACATTTGAGAAATGAGAGCCGCTCCTGATTCATGCTGAGCCGCATCCGCTCATAACTTGGACACGTCTCTGACTTTATGTTTCATTTAGTCAGACTTTTCCTAGATGTGTGTGTGTGTGTGTGTGTGCTGTCACACTATCACTGCTTGCACATAGCAATTATTTAATTGGGAGTGTGTGCGTCTGTGTTTGTGCTGTGCATCCCTCTGTGTGTGTGTGTGTGTGTGTATTTGAGAGAGGGCTAAGGGATATTTCGCATGCTGTCGTTTGCTCATGTGCCGTTAGGGGGCGATATTGGTACATCGGATCTGTCCATCATCACACACACGCTCGCTCTGTCTTTCACACATACATACACACACACACACACACACACACTCATCCACAGAGCAGCCAGAGTGATTCTAATAACCTTTCTTCTTATTCCAACAGCTGCGTTTTGTTTAAATCGTTCTTAATAAATGATAATGGGCTTTAATCCAGTGATGGAGAAAATGACCTCAGCCTGTCTGTCTGTTGTAATCGCCCTTTCATCTGTCCTCATGTACAAGGTCTGGCTGGCGTGTGGCTCAATTTTCAGATCATGTTGTTCTCATCGCTCTCACGCAGGTAAAAGTTTGAAACTCTCAGGATATGAAACCGTATCTGCGTCTCCAGGCATCACTTGTTGTGAGTTTGTTTGTCCTGTTTGTGTGTCTTCCATAACCTGGTGGGTGTGAATGTTTTTCAGTATTTATATCCTGTTGACCTTTATTTCGCTCAAATTCAGCTTGTTATTAGTCACGTCCTCTGTCACCGGTCAGAGGATGGACAAAGTGTCAGTGGAGTGAACGTCTGAAGTGAAAAAGTTTGAGAAGCGCTGCTAACCGTGCGGTCAACTTAACCAAGCTTGAAATAAACACAGAGTTGGATGAGAAGATTGATTCATGTGCGCACTGTAAATATGAAACCAGCAGCTGGTTAGCTTAGCTTAGCTTAGCATTAAGTCTTCAAAGTCATGTTTGAACAAAAGTTGGACTTTCCTTTTTGTGATTTGGGTGAACTTGCCCTTTAAAAATGTCTCATTTAAGTTCAACAAAGCAAAGTGTTACTCAAGTCTGTCCTTTCCTCTGTGTTGAGTCTTTCATCTTGTGTGTGTGTGTGTGTGTGTGTGTGTGTGTGTGTGTGTGTGTGTGTGTTCCTGCCTTTGAGCTTCAGTGATCGCTAATTGTTGAACATCCGGTCGGATCTGGAGGTGAACGACTAGGGCGTTGAGGTTTGTGTGTGTGTGTGTTTTCAGGGAAACCAATTTACAATTTATGTGCCACTTAATTAGATTTCCCTGGCGGTGAGGACAGAAGGGGAAAGAGTGAGAGAAAGGAAAGGCGAAAGAGAAAGGGATTGTCCACGTGTCACTTTGTCTCTGCCTCTCCTTGACTCGTTCGCCGGGGCGTTGACATGTTGGAGGGACGCGGAGAAGTCTTTGGCTTTGATCAAATTAACAGCCTTCAATCCCCCAATTATAGAGCCCTTTATGTGATTAGTGGTGTGTGTGTGTGTGTTGTGCTTCATATGGCTGTGTGGCAGAGGCAGGGTCATGCAAACAGAGGTGAGAAGAAAGGTAAAAGTGAGCAGAGGAAAGTGGAGGACAAAAAGCAATGAGGAGAAGCAGAAGGGGAAGAGGTGAGAGGGCAAGGGTAAAGAATGGAAGTTGGGGAAGAGGAGGGAGGGAGAGAAGACAGAGGAGGGATAGATGAGCTTAAGAGAGAAGAAGAAGAGGAGGATGTTAGAGGGGAGAAAAGAGAAGAGGAAAGAGGATGTAAAGGAAGGAGAGGAGTGCAGAGGAAAAGAGAGGAGGAGATATGATAAGAAAGGTAAAATAGGAAGAGCGTGGGAGAAAAAGACAAGGGAAGTATTATCAAGGAGAAGGAAGAGGAGAAAAGGGAGGAAGAGGAGAAAAGGGAGAAGCACCATGAGGTGGAAGAAATAGGAGGCCAGGATAAAGGGAGCACTAAGACAGGAAGGAGAAAGAGAGGAGATTGGTGAAAGGACAAGACTGTGGTAAAAAAAGATAGTCCTGTCGGCTGTTGCCTCGTTCATCACTTCTGTCTGGAGGAGATGAGGCGGAGGAGGAGGAGGAGGAGGAGGAGGAGGAGGAGGAAGAGGAAGAGGAGGAGGAGGAGGAGGAGGAGGAGAGAACGACAAAAAAGCAGAAGGAAGAGCAAAGGACGAGTGGTTGGAGGGAATGACAAAGACAAAGGATGACAGGAGGTCAAGAAAAGAGGAAAAAATGGCACTAAGTTGATTATGTCTCACTGTCATCGACTGTCTGAGTGGCTATAATTGTTTCCTCTGCTCTGGGTGTGTGTGTGTGTGTGTGTGTGTGTGTGTGTGTTCAAGTGTGAGAGAGAGCGCTTCATGACAGGATGTCTGTCACCTCGTGCCCCGCTCTGTTTAGTATGCCGTCCATCCTCCCTCTGTGTGTGTGTGTGTGTGTGTGTGCGCCTAATCCACGCCACTTATTCTATTGGCCTGACTAACTGACAGCCTAATAGCGCGGCATGGTGAGTGCCGGGGCGTTGAGCGTGTCTGTTTGTGTGTGCGTGTGTGTGAGAGAGAGTGAGTTGGACATTGAGTGAATGCTAAAGTGGATAGCGGTGCTGAAAGAGTGAGAGAGAGAGAGACCACTTTCTGCACTCAATGATATGCACTTAGAGAGAGAGAAAAGAGTGTGTGAGGTGCAGTATTAGTGTCCGGTTACACTATAAATTTATTCGCATGCCACCGTGGAAGAAGCGGAGCTGGGAGCTTGTTCGCAGCACTCGCACGGCTAGTTGGCGAGCTAAGCAGTAACAAACTGACAGCGAGCCATGGGCAAAGACGTGAAGTGTCGGTGGAGCTGAGGCGGGCTGAACCAAGCCTGATTGTTCAAACAAGCCACCTGTCACACACTCTTTTGTACCTCTGCTGTGAAGTTTGCCATTTTAATATGCGGTCTTATGGAGATTGATCCGTTTTTGTAGCCAGCTTCAAGTGGCCATGCAAGGAACTGCAACTTTTAGCTCTTCCACGTCGGCGTTACTTCGGAGCCACGAAGGTTGCTGCTTGAGCCGGCTGCAAGAGCCCTCCAAGCTAGTTTTATCCCGAACCTTCCTTCTTTGGTTGGCTAGACAAGACGTCATATAACCTGAGCCCAAAGATACAAACCACATAATGCACCAGCCTTGATTTTCCTCCGGTTGCAGACAATTATTTCACATCCATCCCCGTTCTCCTGACGCTTCCTCGTTCTTATCCTAACGCTCCGTGATCTGAACCAGTTTGTCAGATCAATATAGATTACGATATTTCAAAGGTAAATATACTTTGAGAGGCGCTTGCTTGCCAAAAAAGAAAAGTAACATTAAAAAAAAGTCTCCAGTCGTCGCCACCAAAACAAACTATCTTCTTCTCTCTGCATGCTTTGATTGAATTTCTATTTGTGAGGGAGCTCATGGACAGTTACCAAAGTCATCGCCTGAAAACAACAAAAAAGTTATTTCCCTGAGTCCTCCGGTGATGGAAGACGGTCTCAGACTGACGGCTGCGTCTGCCACGCGGATATTTGTCGAAAAGCGAGTCAGACACTGTGAGCGGTGGACGATAACGCAGCTTTGAAATGCACACCTAATGGAGAGGCGAGGAAAAAAAATGGATATTCAGTGGCCCTAAGGGCAAATTTGCTTGGGTGCATTAACAGAAGCAACAGTGCAAACACAACGTACAGCTTTAGAAAACGCAAGCAAGTATTCATCCATTATTACTACAGAAAGATATTTCTTAAATGCTCTGAGGATATCCAGCAAAGTGTCTTAAAATGCACGTATTATAGACACAGCATGGAAATGAATGTTTCCCCACCTGCAAAGGATTTACAGCAGGACAAACCGCGATCAGTCGGTCTCAGAGACTCATTAAGTGCAGTTTGTATTCATGTGTTTGTCAGTGTGTTGAAGTCAGAATGCAAACAGTAATGAATAATGCTAATAAATGTTGGTTCAGATGGCTAATTGTTCTGACTGCACACGTTTAAAAGTAACAGTCTGAAAATCTGATTCCCTCACAGTCATCTTTTAAAGTTTTTCACTGCATCGTAACATAGATACAGGCAGAGTCTTCCATCTCTGCGCGTCAGAACATCTTCAGCCGTCTTTTAGTTCAGCAGAAAGCAGCAGCTTCGAACGTCGACAGATATATTCGGTTTCTTCGACAGAAGCCATCGCCAGCACGTCGCCCGGGCATCTGTCTGGCAGTAATGGGGTCCAAATAAAAGACATGCCTGGTGGACGCTGGAGCTTTCATTATCAGGTTAATTACAGTTAATTCATTCAGTGCATAAATTATACAAGGATCATTTTACAGCCGTCTATAAATTATACAGCAGTCACAAACAGTGCGTCCTGAAACCTCAGTCTTTGAGGGGCATAATGGCATCCCGGACGCAATTCAGCACTCGAATACGAGGAGGCATAAATGAGGTGGAACATATTTTTATCCTGTGGAGGCTGCGAACTCCAGCCTCGGGGAAGGATGGCACAGATGTTCGGCTTCCATGTTTTATCGCACTTTGACTCTTTTTGTGTCACTTTCAAGCTCTCGCTCACGTTGTAAGAAAGGATTTGTCAAAAATGTAGCTCTTTCTAAAGTCTAGGCGGGAGTCCAAACTCCAAAGACTGTTGTTGCTACAGAAATGCTAATTAAGTTGTTTGTGGCTGGTATTGAACCAGATCAGAGCAACATAATGTGCTACATAAATATTACTTCAACAAAAAGGAGACACCCCATCCGTCATCTGTAACTGCTTATCCTCATCAGGTTGATGGTGCAGCGGTCAGGGTCTTTGGCTGGAGTCCTTCCCAGCTGACTGTCTTTGGGTAATTTGGACTGTAGGAGGAGGCCGGGCCCCAGCTGAGGTCTCGACCAGGAACTTTCTTGCTGTGAGGCTACAGTGCCGACCCCTGCGGCGCCCAAAATAAGCAAAAATGATGACGGCATTAACATTTTGAACAGGATAAGCAGCTCCCTGGGTACAGTTGCCTTAGCGGGAACATCGAGGTCATCCTGGGTGTTGGGTTCCTTCTGAAACGCGCTGTGGTGCTTCTGTTTGGATCACAAACACTGTCTAGAACGGCCGTGATCTGCGCATTTGGAGCGTGCTGTAGTCTCACAGAGGGCACAGGTTCAGTCAGCTTCCCCCCCGTGTTTGCGTAAAGGTTTAATTCTGCTCTCAAAGCCTCAAACAGCAAAACAAACCAGTCATGATTGAGCTGATTATGTTGGAGGTGTAAAACATACACGGCGCGCCGCGTTAAAAACTTCCTTTCCTCTAATTAAAATAACTGCTGATTAATGCAAGAGGTCTTAACGAAGCTTAACAAGGTTTCGAAGTAATTAATCCATATTTAATAGAAGATGTTCGGGAAGAGCGACCGAGAGCTTGGCTGCTTAGTCGGCTGAATCAACAAGCTTGGGAGGAGAGAGGGGGAGGAAGATGAAGGAGGGAGGAAGGGAGAGAAAAAGGGGAGAGGGTGGATGTGCAGATGGAAAATAAAATGAGGAAATGAGACAAATAAGTGTGGGTAGAGAGAGGAAGGTAATAAACAGAGTTATGGAGCTGGAAGGGAGAGCGAAGGGAAAGGGGAGATATTAGATGATATCTGAGCATCCTTCACTTTATTCTCACAGTGGATAAATTTAATTTATGTCAGACTGTGTGGGAAGTCTTACCCAGAAGATGGATACACAGATGTAGTCAGAGCCACTGTCAGGCTCTATGAAAAAACATTTTCTATGAAACTCAGAGTACAAATCAAACTGTACAGTAAGACAATAGATGGGCTGTTATAATTCACTTAAAGATAATTCTAGTTTATTACAACTTGGGTCTGATTTATGGCCGATGCTCCCATCAGTAGTCTTGACTGCTTACGAAGTGCAACGAATGCAAACGGTCAGGTTAGCAGAACGTATCGGTAAGAAAATAAAGCTTTGACTTACTTACACAGATTTCCTGTGCAATGAGCAAAAACAACACAGTCACTCAAGCTTTCCTCCAAATAGATAATCTAATCGATAGTCTGATTTTCTTGTTTGATCGGACTTTGTTGGGATGCAGCCTTGCAAGATTTCAGCGACAGCTTTGATGAGTTATCTTAACTGCTAACTACATGTTTGGTACAGTATCTATTACAGCAGGTATTGGACTGATTGCTACAGACTCTCGTAGCATAGCATAGTGCTTTATTTTGAAAACACACAGGATACTCGATGCCTTCTAGCCTGGCCCGATCTGCTCTGTCGAACTTGACAAAACTTGAGGCTCATCTCCGGCCAGTGGAGTTAAAGCTGATGATAATGTTGGCGATGCTCCGGCTTTTTTCTAGCGTCACTATGAGTTTGGCAGAAGTAGCCAAAAATGTCAAGCACGCGCATCTTTGTACTGATGGTACGCAGTGCACACGGACATGTTGGCTACTATGGCTACTATTCACCAGATTTCTTTGGGCGAGGCCGTCTTGGTATGGCGGACATTTCTTCTTCCACTTTAGTGCGTGTGAAGGAGAGTGGGGAGGGGTGACAGCCTTTAACAGCATTTTAAATGACATATGAAGGAGTTATTGGTTGCATTTGAAGCCGGAAGTTCGACATCCGATCTCAGTAACAATGTTAACAAATAAATCAATATAAGGCAATGGACAGGCAATTTAATGATATCTCTGCAGTTGTGCTCTTAACCGGTCATGATGTAAAAGCCTCTTTGTCTTAGACGGAGACAAGACTGAGTAAAAAATGCGGTCGAATTCTGAGAGACGAGACCGAGACAAATCTCTGCTGGTGTAGGACTGCAGTGAGAGGAAGAAGAAGAAAAGTGATTATAAGAGAAAATAAAGTTGGTAAATAAGGAATGAATTAAGGAGAGACAGAGGTTTGAGGAGAGAGAAGAAGACGAGCAAACATCATAATATTTGCTTGGCAGTTGGATTTCGCCTCATTATTTACACTCACACAGACACAAACACACATGTCCTCACTTGATGAAGGAGCCAACCATCTTCTAGTTGTTTATGGACTCTCGAATACACACAAGTGTACACAAACACACACACAGATGCACACACTCGTGCCCTAATCCAGCATCTGCTCACCTTTTCTTTATCACTCTCTTTTTCCCCCCCATTCATTCACCCCACACAGATCCATCTGCCCATCCGCCCACATATGGTTCCATCGTTTTATCCGTCGTCCATCCATCTGTCAGTCACACAAAATCGCTACCAAGAAGTGTGTGTGTGAACTGAGAGCACAAACACTTGTGTGTGTATGTGCGTGTCGAGCTCAGATTGAATGCTGATTAACAGATAATTGCCTCTGTCGTCGCGGGTTACAGGAAACGCCGCCCCGGTTAAGTGATGCAGACAGACAGACGGCTCAGCAGACAGGTGGATGGACAGACAGACAGAAAAACCATTTCCTCGGATGGGGAGCACGGCGGCAGCTGCTTCACCCGTCACTCACAGAGAGGTGGCGAGAAGGGAGGAGTGATGGAGAGAGATAAATAAGTGAGGGAGGGACAAGTGAAGCGATGAGGAGGAAGAGGTGAGGGAGCGACCAGCCGTGGAGGATAAAGGGCAGAAATGACAAATGATGGGAGAAGGCGAGGAGGAGGATGAATAAAGATTGTTGATTGTGGAGGAGGAGGTGGAGAAAGTTGGAAAGGTGAATTAGGAAGAGGGACGTCTGCAGAGATAAGGAGTCAGAAGCCTTTTTCATTACGGAAATGTGCTGCTGGTTTTACGTGTCATCCTCGGGTTTGAATGAGCGTCCGCGTGACCTTTTCTATCTCAGTAATTCCGTAACATGTCAGCACGGCTCCAGCTTTCAATTCAGCGCTGTCACGTGAACGTACGAAGAGAGAGATTGAATGTACGCCTTCTCACACCTTTACTACATGTGTAACTTTATTGTCATTTCTCATGCAGGGTGGAAAATGGAAGCAGTTTAACAAAGCATGAACTTCTGCGAATGAGTCAGTTCGATATCTCTGAGGAAATCCTTCTCCTGTCAGATCATCAATAAAGATGTTTTCAGTGATTTTTTTTTCCAAGGCAAAAAAGAGGAAAAACAATCCCAATGATCAAATTCATCCATGCAGCACGTCAGCAACCAGGAAGAAAATGAATCTTCATTTGATCTAATAAATGATCAAACAGGTGTGAGCGCCGTAAAATATGCCACAAAATATGAGTTTGTTTTCCTGTATCCAGTCATACTTGACAACCTTTTAAGAGAGTTTATACAGAATAAAGTAACATTTTATATGACAGTGTTATACAGTAGAACACTGTAATATATAATGGCATACTTTTACTGTCTTTAACCGCAGTGGTTTGGTAGTTTTTCAAAGTAAAATCTACAAACACGTTAAAACATGGAATTAAAACGTCAGCACTATATGTGAAATCAACTAATATACCTTTACCGTAATATCAGAAGGTTTACCGTATTTATTATAGTAAGACTGGCAGCTGGTTGCCAAACAACATTATGTTGTTTACAGTGTAGTCATTAATAAAGACCTCAGCGGTTTAGTCATAGCTTCTGTAATCCATCATTTATGCAGCCTGAAAGTGATCTGACGTGTGTGGTACCACCACCTGACCAGAGTTACTATGGAGCATTTAACAGACTTCATTTCATTCAGAACTTCATTTGGGATCTGTGTCAGAAAAGAAACCAGACAGATACATGTTCTGTGCCTGGGGGAAAAAAAGAAGCCATAGAAAGAGGCAGAAACAAACATACAGCGAGACATGTCAGTACAGGCGGAGCAGCCGATCTATATTTAATCTGTGTTTCTGTCCTTTGTTCTCTGCAAAGAACTTCATGAAGCGCCTGTTTGTTTCTAAACCCACTATAAATATACTCCCATCAACTTTGACTTAATGCAGAGCTAAAGAGCAAATAGCATTGTCACTGTAAATAACACAGAGACATACAGAGTGCGTATTTTTAGATGAAAGCTGCACATCCAGAAAGTTTTCCCACCGAGATACAGAAAGAGACGGAAATATAGATGTTCTATACGTTCACAGTACTGCAGTACTTTGTGCTCAAGTGGAACTCGTAACTTCATGCATTACTTTTTCACTTTTTGCGATGGAGTATTACTGCAAATGTTTTTACTTGCAAATTGTGGAAAAACTAAATCTGCAAAGTGTGCAAATCTGCTGCACCGAAACATTGCAAACGCCATTACAGAGTGATGCTGAGGGAGACAGGGTGTGCAAATTTGCTTAAATATGATGCAAATGTGTTCTCGTGACTCAAACTGAAGAGGGTTCTGGGTAATGAAGTTTTATTTAAGGGGATTCTCTCAGTGCAAGTCAGAAAGCAGAAAAAACATTACATAACGGCAGCTTGTAAAAGTCTGGTTTCATTGGACTTTATCTTCAAGATAATCACAAACTTACTGTTTCATACCTTTTATCCCGCTGTAAAGAATAGCTTGTCAAGAGGTTTGTGTTACAAAATGCTGTTTCAACCTCTCTCTACAACCTTTGAGAGAGAATAGGCTGCACTGGCTGCTACTACGAGCTGCAGATAATTGCAGAGCAGATGCTGGATGAGACTTTGTTGATGGCTACCGCTGAGTTATGAATCATAGCTGATTATGAATATACTTTGGGTCCTCCACAGTTGTGTGCGGTAAGATAATGGCCCATTAAAACACTCTTAACATGCATGGACCCACACGAAACAGGTGCATGACCCATTTCAGCTCCACAAGTGTAGTTTGAAATAGTCTCATCATTTTAAAGCCCGAGACTCGAGTCCCAGTTAATGGCAGAAATGCCATCAACAGATTGGTGCTTCGAATTATCAAACTTAATTCTCATCTCAGTAAAAATGTCCCACACAGATGAGGGAATGCATGATCTATATATATTAGGTGAAGTTCTCTAATTTATCCAATCTGAGACTCTTCTTATGTTTGTCAGTCATTCATATTCCTAAAAGGATGTTTGTCTGAGTCTTATAAATCTAAAATATAGGGGACACCATATCACCAGAAACCTGCAGTGTCTGAGTCCACATAAACTAACTTTACAGTCATCAGTCATAACAAATTGCAAAATTTTAACCAACCTGCTCAAACTCTAAGAGCCAGCCGGGTAACACTGCTGTCTCAGTCTTTAGCAAGATCATTGTAGCAATAGCCAACATTAGCAACGTTAGCTGTTACCAGTCCAGAAGAAATCCTGCAATTCAACATCAGATTTCATCCCTTTACTCAACAAGAGCAATCTTTAAGGGTGCAAAGCAACGCAAATGTTGACTTTGGTGTTGCTTTTGTCTTTAGCATGTATTTTCTCACCAGACGTGGGTGATGGTGGTGATAATGGTTCATCGATTGACTCACTTGGGGCAGCGCTGCTTCTTCATCCTTCCATTTTGGACTGACTGCGGATTGGCAAGGGCTAGCTGCTAACATTACATAATCTACTGCGATGTCAAAATGTGTTTCTGTCAGCCGTTACTGTAGCTTTTCTTCTCACGAGGTTTCAGCTGTTTCATGTTAAAAGTTCAGCTTCAGATAATATAAATCCCATCACTGCATGAAAGTTCTGAGTGACTTCCAGAACTTTTGTTTCACTGCCACAACTCAACAGAGGCTGCAGCTATTTGAGAGCTCTAGTCTTTCACTATCAGGCTGTCAGTCTGTAGCCCAGAATAGCATGACTGACAAAGGCGCGGCAAAACCCAAAGAAACGCAATATGAGTGGCAGCCAGCCAACTGTGTCGACCCTGTCTGTGTTTCAGAGAAGATATTAACTACGGCTTGAGAGCAGTCCTTTCCCTTTGGAAAGATTAGAGAGGAAGCAGATAACAAGAGAGGGAGAAGAGAGGGAATTAGAAAGAGAGAGCTTTAAGGATAGATGGAGAGAGAGATGAGCAATGGAAGAGGGAGTGACAGCGCACAATGTAAAATGAGAGAGATAAAGGGAGACAATGAGAGAAAGTGACGGGATGAGAGACGAAAGCAATGCCGTAGTGACGGGGAGGGAAAGTATAATAAGGTATAAACCGAGCGAGAGATAAAGAAGGATGTTCTCAGGTAAACAGAGGGAGGAAAAGGTCAACAAAGGAAGACGAAGACGGGAGGGGAGAGGTGGACGGCTAGACACAAAGAGGAAAGTTAGCAAGTTTGCTGTTCATGGGCAGGATTTAAAATAATAATTCAGCAGGTTCGATCACAGCTAACCTACGAGAATATGTGGCGACGTCGAAGTATTTCCCAACTTTAACAGCTCTTGTGGTATCCAAGGAAGAGAGGAAACTAAGACTGGCACGGCAACGCTTCCTGGTGTACGAAGTTTAAAAATAGTGAAGCTCACAGAACTGAAGGACACACTTCACTTCGAATCTGATTCATCGTGAAAGACAAGTTGGAAGATCTGAATCTAAACGGTAGCCTGGGTGTGGATGGGTTAATGGCTGGAGCTCTTGTCTTATTATCCTGTTTTTCCAATTAGCTAACTACTTTGTTACCGTAATCATTATTTTCCTGATTATTTCATCACCTTTAAGGCTGTGTTCTTTTGGCAGTATGTTTACATGGAAAACAGGCTTTTTTGTTTC
Source organism: Nibea albiflora (assembly GCA_014281875.1). Taxonomy (NCBI): domain Eukaryota; kingdom Metazoa; phylum Chordata; class Actinopteri; family Sciaenidae; genus Nibea; species Nibea albiflora. The sequence continues at coordinate 25,916,571 of CM024790.1, forward strand.
ACAGAAAAAAATAACAATCCTTGCAAAACTGCCATAACAGTCACGTCTTACACACACACACACACACACTTGGTAATTTGTTTCCCAGAAGCCCCGTCCTGTCTGGTGTGTAACTCCTCTGAGGGAAAGAGAGAGACGGAGCGAGCTGCAGAAGACGATAAAAGAAAGCAGAGAGAGAGAAAAGAGGAGAAAGATAGCGATGGAGAGGGAGTGTGATAAGAGGAGAGTGTCGGGTATTAAGGAGTATTAGTGCAAATGTAAGCCATGGACAGTAATGAACTACCCTGCTGCTCTGTAGACCACCAGCTTTGGCACTGAGCTCCTGTGTGTGTGCAAGTGTGTGTGTGTGTGTGTGTGTCAGTGGAGGAGACGACAGCTCTGGGAAGGTAACAAGGCCCTTGTCTTATCCCTCTTGAGGTCCTATTAACCTTTGCTCAACATTCACACACACACACACACACACCCCTCTCTTTTTTGACTGTCCCCTTCAGACACACACCCTCATGTTCTCTTTTGTTTCTCTCTCACACACACACACACACACACACACACACATGGTGTCCTCACTAAAGAGATTTAAGAGCTGGTTAATTGGTTGGCTGAGGCTAATTTTCTGTTGAAAGTTAATGCCACCGTCACACACGGCTCCCCGTGGAGAGGGTCAGTGTTAGGCTGGCTCGGTGTGTGTGTGTGCATGAGTGCGCACACACACATATGCAGCTTCTTCTTTAAGAACTTATAAGCAGCGTAGTAGCAGCAGTCTATCAGCTGCTATCAGGGTCACATGCAAAAAGCTGTACTCTCAGAAAGTATGCATTTCACATAAATTCATGTTTCTACTGAAGTACTTTCGTTGGTAGAAGAACCATACGTCTACAGAGGAAGCGTTCCACGGTGCCGCAGCCACAGCTTCAACGTCACGATCACCTTTTATGTTTTAGCTGGTCATGAAGACCAAAGTCTTCTACTGGTGATATAAGCATGGAGCAGAAAATAAGAACCTTTGAAGGAATCCTGATGGAAGACGATGTAAGGCGGATAAGATGGCTGTGATGCGAGCGTAGGGCCATTTGTAGATGGTTGAGAGATGACTTGGTGAGGCGGTCATCGAGCTGGGATGATATAAATGTGTGAGTGATAATCTGTAGCTCTGGTTGTAGTTTATTTTAACATTAGCACTTCCATCCGCCTGACAGGTGTCAAGATTCTGATCATGACTGTGACACGTCTTCAAGGCAACAGGTAGCAGCCAGTCAGAGGCGGAGTAGAGTCGTGGTGGCATACAAATAGTAGGTTGGTAGGCGCAGAATTTAAAGTCGCCTGTCAGCTGTCATTGTGATGTGTTCAAGTGCAGATGTTTGATCAGTCAGCCTTTGTGCTCTGTGTGTGGGTCAGCCTGGTGTGACAGTTTATCTGAGGAAAGGAGGGAGTTTATGACGGCTAGCATAGAGAGGTTCATGTTATCTGAGCCTGGAGGCTAAAAGCGAAATGGCCACCAATAAAAAATCTGAAATCGAGTTGAAATGTGCTCTCGACGACGAGAGACTGCAAAACAATATGGCTGCTCATTAGCCAGTCAACAGTTCATGTCTCAGAAAACTGAGCCGTGCACACACACACACACAGACATATGAAGCCATTATGTATATGTGGGCTATTATGGAGCTGCAGATGCTGATAACATTTGACTCAATGGCCTCTTTTCATGTTCACACACACACACACACACACACACACACACACACACACACACACACACACAGATGTATCCATTCGACATGCAGTTCTGGCGCACGAGGGCTTAGTGCTAACCCTAACTGCTAATAAAACACAGCTTCATGAATCTGTAAGTCATGCACGCTCCTTAATGTATGTTGAGAAGACACAGTTCGTACCTACGCAGGTGTTTAGAAGATCCGGCTTAATTTTGGTGTATATCCTGAGAATGATCTAAGGTCAGCAAACGACAGCATTCAAATGTCCAGCTTCACAGCAGAAATAAACATGTTTGCAGAGCGTGGACACTTTGATTGACAGGTGGCTGTCATCACAGGTGGCTTTTTTGAACAACCAGCCATCATTCAACCCGCCTCAGGTCCACCGACGACCGTGACACCTGTGGAGGTGTACCTTTAAACCTTTAGATCGCAGCCTGTTTTCTAACAAAGCGTAAATGTTCTACCTCACTTTTATTTCAAATGTAGGACTTTAAAATATTCAAATGTCAGAACACGGCGTGTTATCGCCACACAGAGTTCTTGGAGTCCTCTGTCCTTTTAACACAGGGTTGGTAAAACAATCTGCGTCAATAACCGCAGATTGAATTCATCATTGTCTGCCGCTATTCAGTCATTCTGTGGCTAAATGCCACCGTCTGTGTTCAGTCACAGTACTCCACCAGCCTTGTTTCATTATTTTACCTGTTACCTGTTTCAACAGCTCCGACCTGCTCACCTCTTAATACAAAACGAACAACAACGGCGGGAAAAAAAAAAACCCAACATTGCTCAAATGCATTTAAGCCGTAATGCAATCAGAAAGCAGCAGGTCAGATATGCAAACAACATGCTAATGGTATGCAAATGAGAAGCGCCACTGGACCCGTCTGAATGCTCCGTCTCAACTATTGTTCCCACTGGCGAGGCGAGCGGACTAACGAGCTAAGGAGGCACCTAAAGTTAATTGAATTTTTGAAGATTGGATTGTGAGTGTTATCAGGTGGACGTCGAGAGAAAAGAAAGAAAGCAGGAGAGAGAGAGAGAGAGAGAGAGAGAGAGAGAGGAAGAATATCCAGTGATATCAGATACAAATATACAGAGTTTGTAAAGAGATGTTTCATTTCCTAATTATTGTTTCACCTCTCTATTGGTTTTAATCTTTCTAACAAAGTTTCTCTCTCTCTCTCTCTCTCTCTCTCTCTCTCTCTCTCTCTCTCTCTCTCTCTCTCTCTCTCTCTCTGGGTGAGCGAGCTTGAGATGAATGGCTTCAGACAGTAGAAAGTAGAACACCTGTTTAAAAAAAGGCCTCCAGTTTCTATGCTAGCTCACAGACAAGGACAGCGGTGTTTGTGTGCGCGGCCATATGTCTGTGCATGTCGTTTTGTTTGTGCGGTCCAAGTGTGTGTTTGCGGGATGTGAACGTAAAGCGATACGGGCGACTGTGTGTGTGTGTGTGTGTGTGTATGATTTCCCTTGTGAAAAAATGAAACAAGATCAGCGTGTGTGGTGATGAATAAAGCCGACACCAGCCCCAGAGGGTGTGTGTTTGTGTGAGTGTGTGTGTGTGTGTTTGTTTGTTCCACATCCTCCAGGCAGTGTGCAGGTCTGCAAGGTCACAAACTTCTACCAAGTGTGAAGGTCTGTGTTGGTTTTGTTTTTTTGGAGAGACTACCTCTCCCAAAAACCCAAGTGTGTGTGTGTGTGTGTGTGTGTGTGTGTGTGTATGTGTGTGTGTGTGGATCCAGTGGGGTTCTTAATTTGTCGACACACACATACTCGGCGAGTTTATGCTGATGATGTTTCATTTTTATTTAATTATTTAATTATTAAATTAATAGAATAGTTTTAATGACCTGGATTTCAAATGGCAACATAGGAAGAGAGCGAGTGTGTGTGTGTGTGTGTGTGTGTGTGTGTGTGTGAGAGGACTTTTGTTCACACGCCCAGGGGTGTGCACGTGTCCGACTGAGTATTTTCTTAGTACTGCACATTTGTGTGTGTGTGTGTGTGCTTTTGTGTGTGTGATTGGCAGCAGTAATTGGTGTCTGGTTGGTAGCGAAAAACAGTGAATGAATACAGTCATGGAATACTGATACGAGCTATTCGGACCTTGAATACCAAAACACACAAACACACACACACACACACACACACACACACACACACACACAGACTGACCTTTAAACCAAACACTCAAACACCCGACAACATAAATACAGATTTATTACATATTGTACACATTTACTCTTCCCTCTTTTTCTTCCTCATCAGCTCACAGATAAACTTCTCAGTCTGGACGTCATGTGATTCTATCGGACCAATCGGAGCAGGATTGACGCAGACTGTCTCCGAGCTCACCGCCATCCCAGTTTTACTTGGTCTCGTCTCGGCCTCAGACAAAGAGGACTCTGGATTTTAGTTAAAAACTGTGGGGGCATCACTTAATTCTGCATTTCATGATTTATTTGTTAAACGCCTGGCAGGAGACGTCAGATATATGTGTTTGGTCTGTTTGGTCTTGGCCTGGGCTTGGTCTCCACCCGTCTCTGGTCTTGGTCCTGACTTGGTCTCGGTTGAGTTGATCTTGACTATGATGCTGGTACCTACGGTGTCCTGGCTTCAAACCACAAAGTTCCAAAAGGTGTTGGCGCAGCTTTAGGTCACACCTCTTGTTGTAAAAGTTGGTGTTTTCCAAAATATTGTCATCATTGTGACGATCAAAAGTCATGAACTTCCATTTCACGCTCTCTCTCTGTTAATTGGCGTATAGTTCAGTGCTAAAGAGCAGCCAACAGTCAAAGCCAATTGTTAGCTTAGCTACACTGCATAAAGGTTAGATACTGCATTAGCATTTAGATGAGCGAGAGAGAGAGGGAGGAAAGGAGAGAGAGCGTAATTATACCTCGCTCTGTGGTTCACATAAGTGATTGGTTGAGTGTGTGTGTGTGTGTGTGTGTGTACATGTGATAATGAATTTTCACACATAACTGTCTGTCATTTGTTTACCGGCTGTGGAACGCTGCTCACCGGTGTGCGTGTGTGTGTGTGTCTTGTAGAGAGCATCCATTTGTCAGCTCTTGTTAGAGCTCCAGATGTCTGCTGACACATGACCAAGTTCCATCTTATGTGTGACTTTGCACAGACAGGCAATCCTAAAAAATCTGTCTAAAAAATGACAAATCTGAAACAACAAATTTGGGAGATCAGAAACGCTGAACTTTTCTCAGGAATCGATGTCAGTCACACACGTTCAAATGTGTTATTCTGCCTTCCAGAGAACTTCAAGAGCAAAACAAGCTGCTAAAAAGCTGCTAGTCTGCTTTGAAATGTGTGATACGATATCTCACACGGAGGAATAGGAACATATTTGATTAAACTTCAGTTTGTAATTTTATCTCAGTATAAACAGCAAGAACGTGCTTCCATTTTCCATAATGCTTATTCTGGTCAGAGTCACGCCTATGGGCAACTTAGAGCCCCCAGTTAACCTGCATGTCTTTGGACTGTGGCTGGAAGCTGAAGGACACAACCAAAGCAGACACAGGGAGAACATGCAAACTCCACACAGAGAGGTTCTTCTTGTTGTCAGGTGACAGTGGTCACCGCTCCATGCACCCCCCACCATAACGCCAAGAAGTTTAATAGCTAGAATGAAGTGCTTCAGATTGCAACTTACTGTAACATTAAAAACACATAAAACATTTCAAATGGCAAAAATCAGATGAAATCATTTCACTCTTGGATTTAAAAGAAGCCACTGATGCAGCCTGCTGCGTGTCCTCGAGGGTGTCCCGGGGTGTTTCTGCACAAAGACGTTTCAGTCGGTTCTCAAAAAGTATCGAGACCTGCTGATCTGAGACATTTAGAGCTGGAACACAAAGTAAAAACACCAACTGGACTCCAATTTGAAGTTTTCCTTTTCATACGACTACTCTACTGTTGCTCGCGGCTTAAAAAGAGAACCGATGCAAAAAATGTCTAATGCCACCACAGAATTAAGCTCACACATTCTTTGAAAAAACTGGCTCTTAAACTTGCACTAGGACACACACACACACACACACACACACACACACACACACACAGTTAGTAATAAGTTGCTGTCGATAGCACCTTGCAGCTACATGACATTTGCAATTAGAGGACTCGCTGCCCATTTGTGTTTGTGAGCGTGTCATTGAGAGCGCAGGTTAAAGGTTAATTCCCATTAATACTGACTGATAAACCACACCTGACTTATTGATCGCTCCCTCTCTGCCTCTGCCTCCAACCTTCTCTGTTTCCATTTGTCTTTTCTCCTTTTTGTCCTTTTCTCTTCGTCTCCCCCTCGCTCTGTCTCCCACGGGATTATCCCCTCACTTTGTTTTGATCAGTTCTTCTCTAAAGAGGAGACAGAAAAAGGAGAGAACAACAAAGCGCGGACAAATGGAGAGGGAAGAGATAGAGCGTGATGAAGCGACGGAGCGAAGGACAATGAGAACTGAAGGTTTAGTGTGTGGGATTGACAGAAATGGAATATTACATGCATAACGATGCTTTCATTAATATAGTATTAACAGAAAATATGAATCAGTATATTTTCGTGACCTTAGAACGAGCCAACATGGCTGCACCTCCACAGAGTCTGCCATGTGGAGCCGCTGTGTTTCTACAGTAGCCCAGAATGGACAAACTAAACACAGCATCTACATAGTGCCTTTCAAATTTTTGGAGTGTTTTGCACCCACCATAGTTTCTCCTACATGCCAGGAAAGACCCGGTGAGAGTAGAAAGTACAATTATAGCACTACTGCACCGCTACAAGCCACTAAATCTGACACACCGGTGCTTAAAGACAGAGATGCAAGTGGAGGTTATAAGTCTAAGGCGAGGGAAAATAGAATATGAGCTTCTATTGATCATAATTGAATAAGAAAAGATGAATAGAGAGACGAATAAAGGAGAACAAAAGACAAGAAGAACATATTTGGAATGATAAAAAAAGAAATCAGATCAACAGATTGTTTCAGCCTCCTTTTGTGTTTCCCTCGAGTGCGCACACCAACCGGCACATGCAGAGAATCAGTGCAATTTGGCAACACCCATCTGTGCTCGTACATGATTATAGGTAGTTTAAAAAAAGAAGAATAAAAAAACTCCACCTGATTTCATAGTGGTGTGTGTTTGTGTGTCGGCGTGTGTGGTGTGCATTCATGAGTGCTAAACAGCAAAAAGTGCTCTTTCCGTTCGGCGTGCAGGTGGTACTTACAGCTGCATTCCTTTTACTGTTATTGCCGAGCTGCTTTCATGTGTGGCTCTACGTGAATGAGAGCCTGATGCTCCGCTGCGTAACTGCACCTTACAGTGTGCTGATGGATGACCGCTGGGTGCAGGTGTGTGTGTGTGTGTGTGTGTGCGCGTGTCTCAGTTGATGGCTTTGGCAACCGTAATGGTTGAGCCCAATTATGACGGTAGGGGGTACTCAGGTGAGTGTGTTTGTGTGTGTGTATTTTGGTCACATCCTTTTGAACAAATGGTTCACACTAAAGCATGTGAAAGCTTTAAAGTCCTGGTCGTGTCAGAGGTTTGTGCTCTAATGTGCGGCTGTATTTAGGTGTCATGCATTAGATTAAAGCCACACCGCTTAGAAATGAGTGTTTCTGTGATTTAGCATCCAAAGTTGTACAGCTGTACACGCGTATTTGTTATTACCATACCTTTCAGTCTCTGCGGCTCTGTCATTATGTGCTGCTGAGCGTGGTTACATTGCCCGCTTTCCCAGCTCCCGTTCTGGCTCGAGTCCTAAAACCGCCCTCTTCACGGGATCCAAAACGCGGTTTCACCAAAATCAGTGACATAGTTGTAACACAAAGTTACATAGTTTGGTTGTGTCCAGCTATTTTTTCATTTATGATTAAAAAAAACAACAACAAAAAACAACAACATTCCTTTTCTGTTAAAATTTGTAGTTTTTAGAGAAGTCTACCATTATCACTCTGGTATAGGCAAGAAGAGACAAACCTGGATGCTGCCAGAAGCTCAGCCAGAGAGAAAGTGTTTAATGCTTCAATCAGTCACTGCGCTTTTAGAGTCGACAATTCATTCCAAGTGAAATTGGTTTTTCCGTTGAAGGCCAAAGTCTTTGTGGTTTTTGTGAAGTTTTATTGTACATAAAAGTGCAATATATGGAAAGCAAGAGCGATCTGCATGGGCAAGCTTTACTGCCAGTCACAGTGCATGGGACACAGGAGGGAAAAGATAATATGTAGAGAGGAAGGTGGAGGGTATACATAAGTTAGGCACAGAAACATAAGATGAGAGGGGAAAACGAGAGAAGAAAGGATGAAAGAGCAACAAGCTGCATAAAAAGCTGTTTTTTCAAATTTCTGTTTTGATAGCTTCTTCTATTTCTTAATAGGAACCACTGACATAAACCGCTGAAATAAAAAGAAAGCGCAGGCAAAATAAGAAGACAGCCTGAAGTTTTATCTTTGTTTTCTAATGAGCAACAAAACAAGCAAAACTTATTTGACTGACTTCTCATTGTGAATAACAAGTGGAGAAAAAAGGAAAAGAAGGCAAGTGGGTGGAAGGGAAAGAAAGTAGAGGGAGAAACAATGAGAAAGAAAGACCCTAATTATGAGTGTGTGGTAAAAGCAAATTAAGGGGCACTGCAGCAGCAAGACATGACAGTTCACTGAACAGAAAACCACTTGAAGGTGATGCTGTTAAGCGGAGTCAGTCACGTTAATTGTCCTCTGAGTGCACCAGGTGTGAGGAGAAGGCATGTGTGAGAAAGAAATCATCTTCACTCGTTGCTTTGTTTAGTGCCTGAGCTCAGGCAAAGGCACAATGACTGGAAGCAGACCAACAGCATAGGAAAAGAAGAAAAAAAACGACGAGCAACAAGCGAGGCTGGAAATCAAGCCATTGTTGGAGGATTGTCGTACTACACCCACCAGAAAACTGGTCAAGTGTTCAGCAATCATTTGTTTTTAGTGAAGGCTTGAGGTCTTCATGTGTAGGCCAGACTGGGCACACATTTCATTAAATTTGTATGGGTGCAGATCCTCGTGTGTCAACATGTCTAACACTGAAGTGGATTGTAATTAACTCTGGTCAAGAGCTGTGCTAATACTGCTGTTTTCTTTCGATTTGGGTCTGTTTAGGTTTCATATTAAAATGTATTCATACACATTGTTTGGGCTTTTCCTATATTTGGGATTCAACACCATATTTTGGACCTTTGATGACGTCTAATGTAGGGATATTTAAGTACCAACACCAATCCGGGTTGCATAATTGGATTCCAATGAGTCCCCAACAATTAAATTGTCCCAGTTGTAGCCTTTGTCCCCATGACCAACTGCTAAAAACATTAGCTTAACAACTGTTTACTGCTTATCCTGTTAGCATAATGGTAAAAGGAACAAATACACACACATGTTTATTTTGCTGTTACAGTGATACAAAAAATCATAAATATCTTATGCTGCAAATGCACCCGAGTGGAACTGATGCTACACGGCTAAACACTGTGAAAAGACTGAGCAGCTGGCTCACATACAGGGCGTACGTTTCATTTGACGGTTAAGCCCCATCGTGTACTTCAGAGCCAAAAGTAACTCAAAGCTAAATGAGAAGGAAAACACAGATTGTTAGCAAGACAGAATGCTTTCAACACCATCTTGTCAGCGTGTTAGCATGGTTGGATGCTAAGTAGCTAATGACTGGGAAAACAGCTGCTAGAGGGAAGCCATGTTAGTCCATAGCCTTGGGAGGTGATAGTTAAATGAGGCTAAAAATCCACTGACACACCCACACGCACAGAAAAACACATGCACACACTGATCTGTCCTTATTCCAGTTCAGTGACTTCGAAGCTCTAAAAGTGGACGTGAAGATTTGTGCGTGTGTTTGTGAACCTGGGTCTGACTTGACTCGGGTCGGCTTATCTAACTGCGGACCAAAGTTCCCAATTTTGAAAAAGTTGATTCTGGGGTCAGTGGTTAAAAGAGTTTATTAGGGTTATTCAAGTAGCATAGGTATATAATAGAACTAGACAGAGCACTGCTGAGCCTTGCTTCCAACTTGTGGCCATGTAAGGTATTGCAGTGGACAAGCCAGTTTTCCTCTTCAGCTGTGAATATGAAAGATATTTGTCTAAACTTACCAGGACACCTTGAACTGCAAGCAAAACCAGCTGTGACTCTCTGTTATGAAGTTTGGATCCACGCATGTTTGTCGAATAGGGAACTCATTGCATTTAATTGGCACCATCTTGAAATTCTTATTATGTGTATCTATAGGACATAGTGGTTGTGGTTATGAGGTTAAGTATCCAAGAAATCAATGTAAGTCTAAATAATGTCCCCAAAGTGTGCATGTGTGTGTAGAAACAGCATGGCAGTACTGATAGAAGTGGAAGCTTAATTTCCCACATTCAAGCATTAAATAATCTTAATTGTTCAATTGGTAAACATAATTAAATGTTCATAGCTTAATTGCACCTTGAATTCTTCCACACTTCCACTTAGCCCTTTGATGAGAAATTGTGTGTGTGCGCGTTGCATGTGGCAATGATTACTGAATGAGTGGAATGCTTTGTACATCATCCTCCTACCCTTTTTGAACTCAAATGAAGGACTGCTTTTCAAAAAACCTCTAAAGGTTTTAGTTTCTTCTCTCATTGAAGGACAGCGCAGAATGCAGTCTTTAGTACATCAATCAAATTACAGCTGCCCACTTCTCCCTTTTTGTTTGTTTTTTTAAAAAACTTTTCTGCTTATATCTAGTTCAAGCATCTTTCTTCAGAGACAAACCCAATTTTCAGTGATACAGAAGTTGGGACTCTGAAATCAGAGACTGAAACGAGGTCATTTTGTTTTTAAAGGTCCTTGTCTCTTTTCCGTTTGATGTGTTTCCATTGGATTGAAAAGTCTTTTTCTTTTGCTTTTGTGAAAAGAAGAAGAAGAAAAAGAGCAGAATCTAATCAAAATCACTCGTGCAAAACATTTGAAGGCCTCTTTTTAAAAGGCGCCCATGTTTCCTTGGATCCGGGTGAGTTGAAAGTCTAAGGATCCAAATTCTGTTGAGTTTAACCCAGCAGGATTAAGTTTTCCCTTTAGATTACATTAAATAACCTGAATTCTCCCTGTGGGGAGATTGAATAGTTGATGCTGCCGATGAATGCAAACAAGAAAGTGAACAAAATATATGAGCAAAATAACTAAAACAGCCAAGCGAGGCTTTACACGCCCGCAGGTTGAGAGTCCCACGAGACTCAATTTGATCAAGCTTAAATGATAGAAACGCATAACTGCTGTAGGATTAGATAAAAGGATAATACCACCGAAGAAGAAAGCAAATGAGAATGGATTATGAGGAGGCGTTGTAGTTTGTGATCTACATCAGTTTGGCCTCTGAACTGCTTGCCAGGTTGCTTCAGGCCAGCAAAGTGAACTGTGATGTTAATGATGCTGAGACGTGGGGAGGAGTCCGCCGTGACTTAAGATCAGGCCTGTACGTACTTTGAGAACTGGATATGGATTTGCCATATGGCCGCCTACTCATTCACATCTGACACGCAAAGTCCACGTTTGCTTCCACTTTGTTTCCTGTGCTCTGATGAATGTTTTCTCATTGCTTTGAAGAGTCTTAGCCTAATTGTTGCGATCTGTGGGGAACTGTAATCGCCAAAAGCAAGATGTTTGTTATGTAACAATGAGATTGAACCTAAGAACTGGGCCTGATGGAAGACAAACTTCAAATAAATCTGACAAATACTGTTCTGTATCTGTATAATATCTGTTATCTCTCTTGTTATGCAGCAAAGAGCATCCTGTAGCGTCTTCGGATTCAGTCTGTCGACCGCCCCTTGCCTCAGTACCCAATAACAATACCTCTTCCACAACTCGGGATCTCCTGTAGCCAAACTCTGTTTCCAGAGATGGTTCAGGTTCTATAAGGTACTTATGCATACTCAGTGTGTTAGTCAGCATGCTCCCAGTTTGGAGAAGTGCCATATCCACGGCGTAATATATGCACAGCTGGGTTTAGACGTAGGTTCTTCAGTTGAGACAATGTAGCGCCGTGAGAAATGCTGTCTGATGGCTAAAGGAGTAAGAATATGCTCACTATAGCGTACATTTATATGCAAACGGATATTGATTTCTGGGCAGTGCACAGCTCTGCTTCTGTGCCAGGGCACGATGACTTCACCTCCCCAGACGATCTCTGTTGTGAATTTATCACTTTATATACCATTATTATATCACATCCTGTTGGTCTGAGGAAACTTTGGTCCAAAGAGTCGTGGATTAAATTGAATTTCTGAGGCTGAGGCATGTTTTCGTGCCGCTGAATGAACAGCAGGAGAGAGAGAGAAAGAGCGGGGGAACAGACGAAGTTTGAGGAGAGAGTGAAAGTATCCCTCGGCTTTTACAAGTGAAGGTGTTTCTGCAGCATGAACCATTGACCTGACCGAGAGCCGAGCTGTCCTTCAGTGTGTTTGTGTGTGTGTGTGTGTGTGTGTCCATGCATTGGTAGTGAGGCAGGCAGCACTGTGACATGGAGGAGACTGGGAGGATGTATCTGTCAAGGATTCACTGTGGTGCGTTTGTGTGTGTGTGTGTGTGTGTGTGTGTGTTGACCACTGTTGAAATCTGTCAAAGGGAGACAAGTTGAGGTGAGGAGAGGTCCCTGTGGTGTGTGTTTGTGTGTGTGTCTTTTGTATGGGAGAGAAAGCACTTCCTATGCTCATGTGTTTAGACCTGAGTGTGTGAGGTCGTGGCTACTGGGCTGTGTTGAAGCTCCGTTCCACTTGACCACACTGGTCCAGACCAGCTGTCAATCATTTTGGTTCCTGCCCTCACTGCCCCCTGCCACACACACACACACATAAAAACACATACTTAAAACAAAAACTAGCTGCAGCGCAGTATTACACACAACATTTGTTAACCAGCTACAAAATGTTCGATCTATCTTTCTCTTCTGTCAGACAGCAACTGAGAGAAGAGAGCACTTTAACTAACAAGTCAGGTCACACACGCTGGCTGCAAGTGATTAGCATCTCTGACTGCTCGGCTCATTAATCACAGTCTTCATTCTGGCCCCTGCATTATAGATGAATGCACACACACACACACACAGACAGGCTTGTCAATATTATGGCCCCATCTTGTCTTGTATTTCTCAAAGCTAACTTTAGATCTATAGACTGAAGCAGAAGAGACAAGAATGAACTGACAGACTGAAGACCGAAACTTTTGTCCTCACAAACACTCTGTGGATGAACACACCAGTTGGATGATTGGTTCATTGAACATCTCGAGGGATGAGAGTCTTTTAACAAGCTCCTTCTGAGAACGGCACAGCTGAAGGCCTGTGGGTATCGTCCCAGTCCAGGCTACCGTGCCAAAAAACGGCGGCGCTTGTTTCATCGGAGGCTCTAAAACGACATATGTTTATGTCGAAGTAATAAAACTCTCTGGCGTCCACAGAAATAATGACTCGCGTCTGTTGGGAGGCAAGTGGTGTGAAGTTAGAGAGTCACGACATCGTTAGAGGGAGGAGGCCGGGTGGTTGCATGAGTCAACAAAACGTCTTTATACTTTAACACGCTGACAGTCAACAAAGCTATTACTTGATATGAACCATGACAGCGAAGCTCCCGTCCAAAATTATGAATATTCCACGATCTTTTTCTAAGTTGTTTTCTTCCTAAATATAACCATTGATCAACACAATGATGAATAATGCCTGTGCTTGTGAAAGACTAAGAATGGAGTCTAGATGTGAACCCGGGACTCTGGTGACACAACTGTATTCATGAAAGCCGTTTTGGAACACACAGTCATGAAGTCTCGGAGGCAGGGTTGCCCCACAGTGTGTGCATGCGACTGTGAAACCTGGTTCTGAGTGGAAGGTGCCTTTAGGTGCGGGTCGTTTTGTTAGGCCAAGGTCACTGACAGGTTAGATGGAGTCACAGAGGGGCTAAAAAAATACGTTATATCTTAACATTTCAGTCTGAAATAGGCCAATCGTCGGCTCTGGGGAGGACACACACAAACACACATGAGACACAGACACATGTACACATATGAAATCAGGACAGTGATGAAAGGCAGAGGGGTAAATGTGTGTTGGAGGGTTATGCACCTGTCCAAAGCTATAAATACACAAACACATACACACACACACACCTCAGCCCTTGGGTATGCCTGTCCTTGCTCTCCGGTCGGGACGAAAGGCTGACCTGGTTTCAAGAATATGACCTCAGGTGGTACAAACACACACACACACAAACACAAACATACACACTGACATTCAAACAAATAAACGCACCCAAATGGCTGCACAGGTAATTGCATTTACATTTAGTGTCCACACACACACACGCACACACACACATGTTGTGCCTTGTATCTTTGTAGTTTTGTGTTTGTGCAAACAGCTTGAGAACAGGATGCTCGGTTCATTCCGCCAGCAAATTATCTGAGTGGAACAACACTTCGCACATCTGTTTCATGAGGCCGGCGTGTAGGAGAAGGGATGAGTGGATCAAGAGTTGCAAATAAACCCGTGCACACTAACTTGTGACAAAACATTTATTTGCAACGTTTTTTTTTTTGCTTCCCTGACAGAGATTCGTCTTCATCACGGAGGGAAGAAGCATACATTGTTTTATATAACTGTTTTGGTCGACTCTGAGGAGAGATAGGTAATCAATATGTGTGTGTGTGTGTTTGTAAGAGAGTGTGTTTGTGTCCCAGTCAGTGGTTCACCAAGATCTAGCTTGCAAATCAATGTGTATGTGTGTGAAGCTAATCTGTTTTTGATGAGAGAGTAGGCCAGGATTAAACCGGTTTAAGGGCCAGGTTAGTGTCTGAAACACTGGACTAATGTGAAAAATCATTACGGCCTGATTAGACGGATCGATTCACATTTTTTTTCAAGGTTAGAAGCAGTCTGTGATTTGGTCACCCTATAAAAAAACTACACCACAATCAGCCGTAACATTATGACCGCTTGTCAGGTGTAGTCATAACGCTGATTATCTGGTTATCGCGGCGCCTGTCAGTGGCCGGGTTATATTAAGCAGCAAGTGAACATTCTGTCCTCAAGTTGATTTTAGAACCAGAAGAAATGGGCAAGCTTAAGGTTTGGAGCGACTTCGACAAAGGCCAAAGTGCGATGGCTGGACAGACTGGGTCCAAGCGTCTCGGCTTGCGAATCGGAGGATGTCCGGTTCAAAGCATGGAGCAAATTATGGACTCGTAGCTGGAGAGGTGTCAGTTCACTTCCTGGACACTGTCCAACTCTCCACATGTGCATGTCTTCTAGCCCTATGTGTGTGTGTGTGTATGTATGTAAAATAAACTTCCCCTTGACGGATCATTGAAGTATCTAGTCAAGCTGCCATCATGCTGGCACTTGAAGACCAGAATATTCTCTTCGGTGGTACACGATGCTGAAAGTCAGGTAAGTGAGTCAGGCAGAGTATACCTCTGTCTGGAGCTAGGATTAACAAGTGGGATGCAACATAGTGACTGGCTTCCCCTTAGCTAACACTAAACGTCAGATCTTCCAGTATGTACCGAGCCAATAAAGCACATTTGTTCACACCACATGTAGTCTAACTTTTGTTGGCAGACGGTGCAGTACAATTTAAAATTGAAATTTTTAAGGCATAAAAAAAGGGGGCATGCATATGGTGAATCATACGGTTCAAGTTCTTTTACGGTTGGTAGACTCGACCTGCAACTTCATGCAAATGAGGAAAAGCCAAAGTGTAACTCTAAAGAACGGCTTTAGCCTCACCTAAAAAATGTGCCAGTAACAAAGCTAAAGAGCGCCGGTAAATGACCTTCATCTGCCAATATGTCAGTTACTTTTAAAATGTGAGGTATAGGCCAAATGGCCCGTTGTGTCCGCAACCTAAAGCGGAGCTAAGAGGAGCTTTTAGTGTTCAGGCTAATTTAAATCAAGTATTAAGCCTGCCAGGGGTGCAGTGAGTGAAGGACCACTTCAACCTACACATCCCTGTTATGAATATTTACAGGGATTAAACTGGCTTTTGCTCAAGGGAAAATTATGTAGAGTAGCTGCGCAGTGTGTTAGCCGGGCATGAGTGAGTGTGTGGCCTTTTCCTGTGCGTGTGTGTTGAGAGTCATCCTGAAACTATTGACTTTAAAGTTTCATCTTGTGCGTGCATACAGTATTAGTCTTTTTGTGTGCGTGTGGGTAGCTTGTTTAATACTAATTTAAAGCCTGCTGCATTAACGAAAGCCTTTAATACATCCACACATGGACAAGTCAGAGTCAGCATTGTCATTCTTGTTTAAATAGAAGTGGTGGTGGAAGCTTAAGATATAAAGATCGGACCGACTTACAGTCAGTATTTACCAGTACCATCCAGATTTATGTTCGGTCCATGCTTAAATTTCAGAATGAACCCTAACCCTGGTTTTACAAAGCATAAATGGTCATGGCATTACTTTCTAACTCAACCACAAACTACTTCCTGTGTTGACGCCTAACAATAGCACTGGATGTAACACATCGGTACAGAGCCGCCCAGTATGAACACATCAGAGAGGTGCAGGCATGTAGGCGGGTACAAAGGCTTTGGTTACAGGATCAGCTCCGACAATCTGACAAAGTAAATGGAGTGTGTGTGTATAACAGAGACAGGATAATTGTCTGATAGGCCCTATTTGAGCTGGCAATTAGAGGGATCAGGTGACAGGTATCGCAAAGCGTGCTCAAAATGACTAGTGGGCAGGAGAGGGATGAGCAGGAAAAGTCTGAAGGAGGACATGGAGGCAGACCAAGATGGAGACAAAAATAATATGAATGTCTCTAAATGTGCTAATATCGACGTTAAACGTCAAAAAGTCGTTATTTCCAGGAAGTTACGAGTTGATGAACTCGATTAGCTCAGCTCTTTCGGTCCCCGCCTCTTTTTTTTTGTCATCACTTCTCTCCTTGATATGTTCAATAAATAATTCCAATAAAAACGAGTCTATCCCGAGCTGCTCCGAAACTGAACTGACGGATTCTCCTCATGCAAAAAAGCTTAAAACTCATAAAATTTGTCAGCGCACGATGATTAGCTACTGTAGAATGCATGTCCTGCATTTTCACTGCAGCTCAATTCTGATTACGGTGGGAGAAACCGATCCTCAGGGCTGTAAAATGTGTATGAACATCACACACACGCACACACACACAGAGGAGAGGAGAGAGAGAGGGAGAGAGAGAGAGAGGTGTTGGCAGTAAAAAACACACTCTTCTTCTTCTTCTTCTTCTGCTCTGGGAATTCAGTGGGTGATAAATAAGCACTACTTGCACTTATTCCCATGTGTGTCTGTGTGAGTCTGTTTACACAGACACAGATGCTTGAAAGCACTACACATGGCGCACACACACACACACACACACACACACTTGGGGGATGAAGCCTGTCCACACAGACAAATGAATCCCCTTAAACACAGCCTCGGTCTATATTATGACCTTTGTGATTCATTCATTTTGTTCAATTAAGCAAGAAACTACCAGGTAGAATAATGTTCCATCGTTCTATAAAAACGGACCACCTGTGCTGCGTGATTAGCATTCCAAATGTAAGAATTAGATTTAGCTCTTTTACATATTTCTGCATATATCAGAGACTCATGAACGGCATCATTTTAGAGAAATCTTAATTTTTGGTTGTAGACAAAAAAGACAAAATAAAAATGTAGCTGGCTCAGTGTGGATGTGGCCTAAACCTCACCTCTGCTTTAATGCATTATTCATAATCAATGTACCACTCATAGTTAGACACAACGCCTGTGTGTGTGTGTGTGTGTGTGTGTGAAAGATTAATTCTCAACACCCTCGCTGCGAACACTCTCACAGCTTTACAACCTTGGACCGGTCTTCATGTCAAAGTAAAGTATGGCCGCTCCAGTCACCATTTTTCTCTCTTATTTTCTCTCCACACCTGCTCTCACTCTCTCTCAGTGTGATGAACCACTGAATTATAAATGCCCATTGATTGGCTGAGCTTACGGCTCAATAATTAAGGAAGATGTAACAAAGAGGAGCAGACAGAGAGAGGTAGGTAAACATATTAAAATAGACATCATACCATAATGGGCTTCTTTTAAGAGCTGAATACAAATGCACAGACGGCGTTTTCTAACTGAATCGAGGGAGGACTTGAAAAAAAAGAAAACAGATCATTGATCTTGATGTCGAGGCAGACCTCAAGGTCAGGTAAGCCTCCTTTCAGCTGTGAGAGACGGAGGTAGACGGAGAGGGGCAGATGACAAAGAGATGAGAAAAAGACAGATGACAACATTTTAATTCAAAATAACAAAAGTCTGGCCTGACGCATGCTTCAAGCAGTCCCGCCAACATTGGTGAAAGGTCACATGACAGGCGGTCTTCTATATGCACTGTATTTGGGCCAAAATATGTAATATCTGTTTTTACGCCTGGCAGTTTGCACGGGGTATTTTATTTTGAAAATCCACCAGCTTCTGTCTGTTGTTTCTGTGTGTAGTTTCCGCCAGCTTGAGATTGACTCAGGCTGCTCGAGGCATCAAAAATAGAACAGCGGAGCCGAGCGGAGGCCCGCTTCTGGGACGCCTCTGAACCGGACCGCGGTGGAGCCGGTGAGGTTTTGAAACGGACTAGAACGGCCATGTAACACATGTGGGAGTTAGTTGCCGACCGTATTGTAGTCGACAGGTTAAGAATAGAGCTCGCACATTGGTGCACCATTTGTCTGTGGACTGTGGTTTGGTTAGGTTTTGGAAAAGTTCGAGATCTGGGTGAAAATGAGTACCGGCTCATGGCGTTAGTCACTGGAGCAAAGGATAAATGCAGTATGAAGGATGAACAAGACTTCCTCCCAGTAGACCGGGGTTTGATCCTCGTGTGAAACTTTATTTAAACACATAAAGACAAACCTAGCGTGCGTTGTCTTTGTCGTAGCTACATGCATGCCTATGTCGCTGTATGTACCCTGCCTTGGATCATTGTACACCATCTACAAGCCGAATCACTGACACTGTCACATGTACCTTACCTCGTGCAGGGATCTGATGTCGGACCA
The DNA here is from genome assembly GCA_014281875.1 of Nibea albiflora. Taxonomy (NCBI): domain Eukaryota; kingdom Metazoa; phylum Chordata; class Actinopteri; family Sciaenidae; genus Nibea; species Nibea albiflora. Next base: position 25,935,381 of record CM024790.1, read on the forward strand.
AATATCTGTGAAAGATTAAGGATTAGTAAAATGAGCGTGGAAAAGTGGGATAAACAAAATGAGGAGGGGAAATGATCTGAGAAGCAGAGAGAGGAGAAAGATTACGTGCGCGTGAGGATGAAAAGAGAGAGCTGAAATAAGACACAGCAGAGAGAAAACAGAGGCAAGGATAGCATAGAGAGATGAGACAAGCGGGAGAGAGATTGCTTGAGGGAAGAAAAAGGGATGAGGTGAGGAGGGAGAGAAAGAAGAAAGGGTGAGAGCAGGGGTGAGAGAGCGAAAAGACAGAATGAGAAGGAATACATGGAAAGCTGGTGAAGAGGGGA